>CM056051.1:505176081-505348581 GCA_029574335.1 Rana kukunoris | reverse complement strand
ATAGATAGATAGATACAGATAGATGAATATAGATAGATAGATAGATAGATAGATAGATAGATAGATAGATAGATAGATAGATAGATAGATAGATAGATAGATAGATAGATAGATAGATAGATAGACAGAGGTAGATAGGTAGATATACACAAATTATTTTATTAGACCAATCATTACAATTCACACTTATTTACATGTAAATATAAATGCATATGTAATAAGCAAGTATAACTTCTCCAATGGACATTATATACTTATAATAAGCTATCCAGAGAAAGAAGGTTTTAAGAAAACGAACACACATTATATAGATCCCGCCTGTCTCCTTACATATATATAAAAAAGTTAAAATAATATAGTTCCTCTTTAACAGTAAAAATAGGCACTAAAGCAGTCCTAAGACAGATATTTTAAAATGTAGCAGCATATGATAGTTTTAGATGCTTTTTTCCTGTTTTACTTCTTTTTTCATCGTAGCATTGCATATAATCAGAGCCTTCTGAGTGCTGTATATAGGTGAGTAATTGATTTGAATGGCAGTGAGATCAGATCACTCATGCTGTTTTCTGGGTCTTACAGAGGCTCCTTCGAATGGACCTTCCTGTGGCTGATGATAATACTGTACATTTCAACTCCACTCTCATGGCTCTTATAAGAACTGCACTCGATATCAAAATTGCCAAAGGTGAGATCACTTCTTCTTTTTTTTTAGGTCCAGACCAGAGACCTTGGGAATAAAATAACGGTCTAACAGCAACCAATATGATATGGACGGTTTTAATATTACTGGTTACTGGTGGATATAATATTTCTATATTTGTTATTCTGTACTCAGTTCTGAAAGATGTTCAAAAGTAACAGCTTTTTGTGTTGATGCAAGAGCTGTGTATTTTATACATGTGTGAATCGGCCCATAACCACTTAAGACCCGGACCATTATGCATGTTAAGGACCTTGCCCCTTTTTGCGATTCGGCACTGCGTCGCTTTAACGTGGCTCCCAAACAAAATTGGCGTCCGTTTTTTCCCACAAATAGAGCTTTCTTTTGGTGGTATTTGATTACCTCTGCGGTTTTTATTTTTCGCGCAAAAAATAAAGCGACAATTTTGAAAAAAATTCAATATTTTTTACTTTTTGCTATAATAAATACCCCCAAAAAAGATAGAATTTTTTTTCCTCAGTTTAAGCCGCTACGTATTCTTCTACCTATTTTTGGTAAAAAAAAATTGCAATAATCGTTTATCGGTTGGTTTGCGCAAGATTTATAGCGCTTACAAAATAGGGGATCGTTTTATGGCATTTTTATTATTAATTAATTTTTTACTACTAATGACGGCAATCAGCAATTTTTTTCGTGATTGCGACATTATGGCGGACACATCGGACAATTTTGACACATTTTTGGGACCATTGTCATTTTCACAGCGAAAAGTGCTATACAAATGCACTATTTACTGTGAAAATGAAAATTTCAGTTTAGGAGTTAAGCACTAGGGGCGCTGAAGGGGATAAGTGTGACCTAATATGTGTTTCTAACTGTAGGGGAGGGGGGCGGGGCTGGACGTGTGATGTCAGTGATCGTCTTTCCCTATATCAGGGAACTGACATTGCCACAATGAAGTACAGGGAAGGTGTGTTCACACGCACCTCTCCCTGTTCTTCAGCTCCGGTGACCGATCGCGGGACATCGGCGGTGATCGGGTCCCACGGGAGCTTCAGACCGGGTCGCGAGCGCACCGCCGGCTGGGTCTTAAAGAGACACGTACAGGTACGTGCTTGTGCCCAGCCGCGCCATTGTGCCAACGTATATCGGTGTGAAGGGGTCCTTAGGTGGTTAAAGTATCTTGTTTTCTTTGGAAATATATTAAATCTATTTACCTTATAAGAGGGAGTAAAGTGGGAACATGTCTCAGAAACAGATTAAAGTGCAATCATTTTAGTAAATATAAACATATTAATACCAGTGGTGGCCCGTAATGCAGGGCACAGGGGCACCAAATTTATGCATCCGGCCCTTTAATCTACATGTGGGGCACCGGACGCTTGACTTCCAATGGAGTTTTTTTTCTCTTTAAGCATGTGATTAGAGGCAGAGGCTCTAATAGGCTTCAAAAAAGGGTGGTCTCGGGGCGCAGAGCACTGTGCCCCAAGCCCACCCAGCTTTGGTATTAATATTCGCTATTGTTTTCCTGATTCTCCTCCTGGCCAATCAGGAAGTGGGTCCTGAGACCCGTCATCCGATTGGCCGAGAGGAGAAGCGATATTATTGGCCACCGAGAAGGAGGAGATGCAGGGAAGCCACCGTGAAACACCAGGAGGAGGAGCTGCCGCCCGGAGGAAGCGCTACCCGTGACTTAGATGGGGTAAGTTTGAGGCAGGTGACTGTCTGGGGGGGTGGCTGTTACCAGACCGACCGGGGTATGGTGGCGCAAATATACCACCAGACGCCACTGATAAATACCTTTTCTCGTCAGCAGTATATAGCAATCTTGTGACTTCTATCAGTTCCTAATAAAGCTTGTAGGAGGAGTTTTAATTCTCCCCTTTGATCCTTTGTCTAAGATTTGTATCAGTGATTATGATCCCATAAGGTGCCACATCCAAATTAACTAGAACATGAAAATAACCCCTTATGCCTCGTACACACGGTCAGACTTTTCACCGTGCAAAAGTCCGCCGTGAGTCCGTCCGACAAAAAAAGTCAGATGGAGGCTACACATGGCCGGACTTGTCTGAATTTTTTTCTCGGAAAGTCCGGCCGAACGAGGCATAAGTAGACTTTTAAGGCACTAACATAGTAGATTAAGTAGAAAAATATAATTTATTAAACAGAGTAAAAACAATTTGCACTGGAATGATAATAATATACAGAATCATCACATTAATTGCACTAATGAAATTCTTGGGGTGAAACCAAGAGATTTTCAATAGTGCAATCAATGTGGTGATTCTGTATACACGCAATTGTTATCATTCCAGTGCAAATTCTTTTAACTCTGTTTAATAAACTATATTTTTCTACTTAACCACTTAAAGGGGTGTTCCAGCCACAATTTTTTTTTTTTTAAAGTCAGCAGCTACTAACAGTGTAGCTGCTGACTTTAAATAAGGACACTTACCTTGTCCTACTTGCCCGCGCTGATGCCGGTCCCACGATCGCTCCGGGTCCCGCCCATCCACACTATGGGAAACAGGCAGTGAAGCCGAACGGCTTCACTGCCCATTTCCTACTGCGCCTGTGTGAGTCTCACGCTGGCTTGTGAATGGGCGGCTGCTCTCTGAGAACACACACAGTTCCCAGAAAGCAGCGCGCCCCATTCACAAGCAGTAGAAGCAGAAGAAAAGACACCGCGGTGTGGAAGAGGCAGATTACGGACTTCCGCATAGCAACAGGTATTTCGGGTGAGTATTTTTATTTTTTTTCACGTTTTTTTTTATTTATTTTTTTTAAGCCAGATGCGCAAATGTTGTTTTCCTGGGTGGAACTCCGCTTTAAGCCCCAGACCATTTTGCAGCTAAAGGACCAGGCCCCTTTTTGCGATTCGGCACTGCGTTGTTTTAACTGACAATTGCGCGGTAGTGCGACGTGGCTCCCAAACAAAATGTTTGCACTATAAACAGAAATAGAGCGTCAATTTTGAAAAAAATGCAATATTTTTTACTTTTTGCTATAATAAATATCCCCAAAAAATATATATAAAACATTTGTTTCCTCAGTTTAGGCCGATACGTATTCTTCTACCTATTTTTGGTAAAAAAAATCACAATAAGCGTTTATTGATCGGTTTGCGCAAAAAATATAGCGTCTACAAAATAGAGGATAGTTTTATGGCATTTTTATTAATATTTTTTTTTTTACTAGTAATGGTGGCGATCAGCGATTTTTATCGTGACTGCAACATTATGGCGGACACATCGGACACTTTTGACACTATTTTGGGACCATTGTCATTTTTACAGCGATCAGTCCAAAAAAATGCACTGGCTACTGTGAAAATGACACTGTAAGCAAAGGGGTTAACCTCTAGGGGGCGCTGTAAGGGTTAAGTGTGCCCTAGTTTGTGATTCTTACTGTGGGGGGCATGGCTGGGTGTGTGACATCACTGTTCGTCGTTCCCTATGACAGGGAACAGACGATCAGTGACAATCTCACTAGATAGCATGGGAGAGGTTTGTTTACACTTACCTCTCCCCGTTCTTCAGCTCTGTGACCCGATTGCGGGACATCGGTGGCGATCGGGTCCGCAGGTCCCGTGTGCGTGGTCACGGAGCTCAGGACCACCGGTGGCGCACGTGACCCACGGCTGGGCACTTAAAGGGCAACATACCTGTACGTGATTGTGCCCAGCTGTGCCATTCTGCCAACGTATACTGCCGTGAGGCAGTCCTTAAGGGGTTAATCTAATATGTTAGTGCCTTAAAAGTCCACTTAGGGGTTATTTACTTGTTCTGATCCTCTGTCTGGACAGTGCTAATTGGCCCTGTGCTGATCACATGCATCCTCCCAAGAAAAAAAGACTCAAGCCATGTACACCAAACTGAGCATGTGCAGCCCCTCCCCTGGCTCTATAAATATCAGGTTATTTTTTTGGGGACAGTGGAAGAAGAGGAAACTCAGAGAGACAGGATCAAACAGCCTTTATACCCAATGCAGAGGATTAACCCCTTAGATTCCACAGTGAATATAACAAGCATGCTTTACTGCATATACAGACTGATTTTACTGTAGTGGGTTTAGTAACACTTTAATGTCAAAATGTAAATCCTGCGCTGTATTTCTTTTACACTAATTGTTTTAACTTACTAAACGGTGAAATTATACTTAAAGGATCACTAAAGGAAAATGTTTTCTTAGCTAAATAGCTTCCTTTACCTTACTGCAGTCCTGGTTTCATGTCCTCATTGTTCGTTTTTGCTTTGAAGTTGCTGTAATTCTGATCTCCACACTTCCTGCTTGTCTGGCTTCTTATGAAAAATCCCATGGCAGCTTTTCACTGTGGTCCAAGCTGTCATTACTGTGTGTCTAAAACTCCTCAGAACCAATCAGATTCATTTTAAAAACAAAACAATTCCCTGTATTTGTTTGTTTTTGTTTTGTGTGTCTCTCTACTTCACAGAAACATGAAACCAGTTTAAAAATGAAACTAAACTGCAGGCACATTATATGATTGATTTTTATCTATTTTTAATCATTTTTGAAAGGAATCAGTTAACTATTATGTCTTTATACCCTGTAAACAGTCATTTCAGCAAAAACATTTTTTTCCTTTAGTGACCCTTTAAGTGATATCATTTTTTCTGTGTGTTTTTCAGGTGGTGCTGATAAACAGCAAATGGACAATGAGCTCAGAAAAGAAATGATGGCCATTTGGCCCAATCTGTCCCAGAAAACACTCGATTTGCTGGTGACACCCCATAAATGTAAGGAAAACGGTAAAGACATCCACAGAACCGATGAGTTTAAAGTAGACGTTCAGGTCAAATGCTAACTATACTTAAACCTGCTCACACCACCATTCTAAGCCTAGTCTAACGATCCTGTGAATGGAAAGATGTGTAAGCTTACCTATACTGGGGGCGCCCTGGTCTGGTCTGGTCACACAATTTCTCCAGCAGCCAGCTTTAGTGAAGAGAAGAGATCTCCGACAACAGTTGCGTGATGACGTCATCCATAGACTTACATTGGAGCATCCGTTGTCAGCTGTCCCTCCTCTACACTGGGGCCGCCGCTGGACGCCGATCATGTGACTGGACTGGAGCACCCTCAGCATAAGTAAGGATAGATATCTTTCCTTTACAGGGTAGTTAGAATAGGTTTGGAATGGGGGGATGGAAGCAGGTTTAACTATAATTAGGATTTGAGAGGACTTCCAACCAATCCTTCAATGCTATAAAAAGAAGAAGCCATACTTACCTTTCGAAATGACCAATTCATGTGGATTCAACCTGCTGAGTCAGATCGAATTCTTAATGATACACAAGAATTCTGTGAATATATTTTATACCAGCTGAACCAAAGAGTTAAAAAGGAAGTAAACTTCCATCTTTCAATTTTACCTATAGGTAGGCCTATAATAAAGCTTACCTATAGGTAGAGTAAATATCTGCTAAACGTGTGCCATTTAGGAGATAATTACTGTACATGCAGACATCACTGGCGCATACGCACTGAAGGAACGGCCACCTCGTGCCATTTCTTCGGAGCCCTGTGCTGGGACCGGCGCCTCCCATGACCATGTGGGGGAGTGACGTCATCGCGGCTCCGGCCACTCACAGAGCGCCGGAGTCCGCGAACCTGCAAGCAAGACTGGAAGGCTTCGTTTTCAGGTAAGTTTCACATAATGTGCTAGTATGCGACGCAAACTAGCACATTTTGTATTTGCCTTGCAGGTAAGAAATAAAAAACCTGGAGCGGTTTACAACCGCTTTAAAATGTATCTGTTATGAAAGCAATAATCCTGTTTTGTTTGTTTTCCCCCCTTGCATGTGATTGGGTATTCTTTGCAAAGTGAATTTTCAGCACATCCCCTTGCAAAAGGAAAATTTCCTTTGCAAAGTGTACAACCGCCTATTTGCCTTTATTACCGTGTTTCCCCGGAAAAAAGCCCAGGTCTTATATTGAGTTTGGCAACAAAAGACACAGTAGGGCTTATTTTTGGGGTAGGTCTTACCATGTAATGTGCTGTCTTCTCATCCCCTCTATCTCCCTGCCTGGCAGGAATCCCCAGTGTAAAATGCTTGTAAAATCCTATAATCCACTCTATTACAGTATTATCTAATGTACAATGTGTGTTTCTGTAATATAATTGTGCCAAATACCTTTGTTATAGCAACGCTTTGTGCTTCTGTGACCCGCCGAAGCCCTCTTACCCCCATTTATATTACAAAAAAACACACATTGTACATTATATAATACTGTAAAAGAGTGGATTATAGGATTTTACAAGCATTTTAAACTAGGGCTTATTTTGGGGTAGGGCTTATATTGCAGCCCTCCTGGATAATAGCGCTAGGTCTTATTTTCGGGGTAGGTCTTATTTTCGGGGTAACACAGTAAATCAACCCTCGTGACTCAGAAAGTGTTAAACCAAAGCATAAGCATGACTTGAATCCGAGCAAACAGCATTTTTAGATGGAGACATAAGCCATAGCCATAGCTCCCAACTGTCCTTGATTTCGAGGGACGCTCACTGATTTGGAGCATCTCTGTCCCTCATTCCTCCTCATTTGTCCCTCATTTTGGTTTGATCTACATATATATAGATGTACAGGGCCGGCCTTAGGTGTTCAGGCGCCCTGTGCAAGCTAATCCTGTGCCCCCCCCCCATCTTTACCCCTCACCCCCTGGTCACCTAAACTGACTTACTTTTCGGTGGATGGTGCAAATTTGCATTTAAAAATGGCGCCGCCACTGCGCATGCCCACTGCTCGAGAATAGCCAATCGTTTTCTGGCTTTTCTGAGCAGCGGTGGCGCAATGCGCAGTGTGCCTGTCGGGGCCCGGCAGCAGCCATTTTTTTCAGGTCCTGCAGCCAATGCATTGCTCTTCACCCAGTCCCAGGGCAGGGGGACCTGGCAGCGCCTGCTTTTGTGACTTGTAGGAGTCGGACTCCTGTGGTGATCATGTGAGTAACTGACTGCGACTCACATTCTGCAAGCTTTGATGGCCTCACGGCGCCCCTGTTGTCCATGGCGCCCTCTGCGGCCGCACAGCTCGCAAACCCCAAAGGTCGGCCCTGTAGATGTATATAAAATACACTTTTTATCTATCGAAAAGTATTTCCCAGAGCCTTTGATCTGATTTCTAAATTCTTGCAATTGTAAATTCCAAAAGCCAGTATAAAGGAATAGTAGTGGTAAAGAAAAGCATTTGTGGGTTTAACCAATCTTGTTTTTTTGTACAATTCTCCCTTAAGGGGGCGTGGCAAGGGGTGTGTCCTATGCCTGCATCCTATTCCTGCATACTCAAAAAGTTGGGAGGTATGGCCATAGCAACCCACGCATGTCTCTCGACAGTTTTTTTTTTAAGGCACAAAGGTACAATACGAATGCCTGTTTTTGTAGTCGGGTACGGTAGTCATCTATGCATGCTTTAGTCAATTGTGTGTTCTCCCTGTCAGTATGTTATCTATTCTGTTTTATTAGCTACTGACCTAACCGTTGGGAAGATTTATGCTGCCATGATGATTATGGAGTATTACAGACAAAGCAAAGCAAAACGACTACAGGCCTTGCAGGAAGAACAGGTAAGTTGATCATTAAGATCTTACCAGAGACATGTTTACACAGAAAGCTCATCTGCTTCTTATACAGTAAAACCTTGGATTGTAAGTAACGCGGTTTACGAGCGTTTAGCAATACAAGCTGTTTTTTTCCTGACTCAGTTTGCGAGCGTTGTCCTGCAAAATGAGCAGGATTCAAGCCTCTGGGGTGTGCAGTACCGCATTTGGCCACAGGTGTGGGGGTGCTGGTGACGCTCGGAGGCGCTCTGAGAATTTCGGAAACACTCCCTTCCTGAGTGTCTCTCAAGCTCAAGCTCTCAAGAAAACTGCTTCTTGCTAAGATTACCGTTTGTGTGTACGAGGCATTCAGGTTTCTCATCACGAAATCTGGCTAGAATCTCGAGGAGTAAAAAAGAGATCCTGCTCTCTTTTTTCTCGTCAAGATTCTTGTCGGCCTGTTTCCCGACGAGAAACCCGAGAGTGTGTATACTTACCTGTCACCGTGGAAACCCGCATGCATGTTAGAAATGACTTTGACGCATGCGCGGTAGCTTCCACGGCATAGGTAGAGTGAAGCAAGATGGCGGTGACGGCATCGAATGTGACGAGCGCATGCTCGTCATACGCGATGACGTCACAGTGTTCTTTTTCTTTCAAGAGAACCACGGTTCTTTTGAAACAAAAGTCTGTACACTCAGGCGATAAGAGTTTCTTGCCAAGAATCTCATCGGGGAAAACGACAGGTTTTTCCTGACGAGATTCTCGGTTGTGTGTACGAGGCCTGAGTGTTTCCAAGCGTCTCCAAATGTGTTTTCGAGTGTTTCAGAGCATCTCCAAGTGTTTCTTAGTGTCTCCAGCGCCCCCACACCCACCTCTGGCCACATGCGGTACTGCATAGACAAGCAGTGGCTGTGGAACAAATTATCTGAGTTTCCACTGACTCCTATAGGGAAACTCGCTTTGATATACGAGTGCTTTGGATTAAAAGCATTCTTCTGGAACGGATTATGGTCGTAATACAAGGTACCACTGTACTGCAATGTACCACAAGAAAAAATGAAGGCCCAGAACATATTTTCAGTATGTGCAGGAAAAGAACATGACAAATATATTGAAAAGTAGACAAATCAAGAAAAAAAAAATGAAAAAAGTAAAGACATGGTACCATATAAAAATATAAAAAAATGCTACTTTGATGAAAGGTTCTTCTGGATTCTGGGTTCCCTTCTTGTAAATAACAGGTTATGCATTGTTTAGGGAGTAAAAACTATAAAAAAGAAATGAAAATCTTATTAAACCTGGCTAAGGCTAGGTTCACCCTAGTGTGACTGCTATGTGATCCGAATTTCAGTGCAGTTATGAGATGCAACTTTGTTGCATTTTGATTTGTTATTGACATGTTTTTGATACTAGTGCGTTTTTTTGGTAGGGGAGGGAGACTGGTTGGCATCTGTTGCATAGATCCCAACTGTCCCTGATTTCGAGGGACTGTCCCTGATTTGGAGCAATGTCCCTCTGTCCCTTATTCCTCCTCATTTGGCCCTCATTTTGGTCTGATCTATATAGTTGTATATAAAATGCACTTTTTATCTTTTAAAACGTTTTCCCCAGTGCTAGACATTTCATCCAGTTTCTAAATTGCTGCATTTGTCCATTTTGAAAGCCATTTTGAAAACTTGTGGATTTAATTAACCTTTTTTTTTTGGTTATGTCCCCTTTAGGGGTGTGGCAGGGGGCATGTCCTATGCCTACATATGTTTGCTAGTAGGTGTCCCTCATTCCCATCTCAAAAAGTTGGGAAGCGTGCTGTTGGCGACCTAATAACCAATGTCCCTGCTGTCAGCCACCCTTTTACTTACCTGAGCCAGGTCGTTCCTGCACTGGGGACAAGCACACCTGCTCCGTCTGATGTCTCGGGTCCTGGTTGGATAGATTGATAGCAGTACAGCCATTGGCTCCCACTGCTGTCAATCAAATCCTAATGCCTCGTACATACGAGCGTTTTTTCTAACGGGAAAACTGCTATGAGAGCTTTTCTTTAGGAATCTGCCCTGCAGACTGCCCTGCAGTCTCAGTGTGAAAACCCTGTTTCGGCTGGGTTAAAAACGCACCGCTAGCAGCCCAATACCGCCAGCAATTCCGTAGCAATTCCGACGGTATAGCGCCGCTATACTGTCAGCGCACCTCCCGCCCCAGTGTGAAAGGGGCCTTAGACATGGAAGTTGATTGATTTCTATGCAGTGCTCCACCAAATTTTGCACTCTCAAATTTTAGTAAATCAACCCCTCTGTGTTTACCAATGTACTCGGTGCTCCAGTGATGGTGCACAATCACTCCCAGCTCTATATTCAATAATACTTTGTATTGTCTGGGATGTCAGTCAGATTCTGTCTTTTCCAGAACCGAACTCCTCTCATGTTTCAAAGGATGGAACCTCCATCACCCACACAAGATGGACCAATGGGACTAAACGCTCTAATGTCTTCTCAGAGGGAGCCAGGAGGAGACATGTGAGTATTATCTCTAGCTTATCCTTGTTGCTTATTATTACAAACTGTATAAGAAGAATCATCTCCAATATGTGATATGGGTTTGAAAGTACCGTCTGTACAAAGTAATAAAAAATATCCCTACATCGAAGTTATATAATGTGGCCTATATTTTCATGGTGTTCCAGGAATATCCCTGAGGGTGGAATGAAGGAGAGTCAGTCTTGGATGACGCAAAGAGCACAGCAGATGTTCAATAAGACGGGAACATGGAGTCCAGAGAGGGCCAGAGAACAAGAAAATACCAACAGCTGGCCAGATTCCCAGGTAAGGTTGCCATATACTTTAGAAAGAGGTTCGGGGATGATTATATTATGATTAACCCACCCTTAGGCCAGCAAATTTCTTGAGGACTGCACTCCATAAACTTGATCTACAGTACCTTCATACCCCTTGAAATTTGACATATTTTGTCATGTTATTACAACCAAAAACGTAAATGTTTTTTATTAGGATTTTTTTTTTTTTTTTTTGTGACAGACCAACACAAAGTGGCACATAATTGTGAAGTAGAAAGAAAATGATAAATTGCTTTCAATTTTTTTACAAATAAATATCTGAAAAGTCTGGCATGCATTTGTATTCAGCCCCCTTTACTCTGATACCCCTAACTAAAATCTTGTTGAACTGATTGCCTTCAGAAGTCACCTAATTAGTAAATAGAATCCACCTGTGTGTAATTTAATCTCAGTCTAAATACAGCTGTTCTGTGAAGCCCTCAGAGGTTTGTTAGAGAACCTTGGTGAACAAGCAGCATCATGAAGGCCAAGGAACACACCAGACAGGTCAGGGATAAAGTTATGGAGAAGTTTAAAGCAGGTTTAGGTTATAAAAAAAAATCCCAAGCTTTGAACATCTCACAGAGCTCTGTTCAATCCATCATCCGAAAATGGAAAGAGTATGGCACAACCGTAAACCTACCAAGACATGGCCGTCCACCTAAACTGACAGCCTGGGCAATGAGAGCATTCATGGGAGAAGCAGCCATGAGGCCCATGGTAACTCTGGAGGAGCTGCAGAGATCCACAGCTCAGGTGGGAGAATCTGTCCACAGGACAACTATTAGTCATGCTTTCCACAAATTTGCCCTTTATGGAAGCGTGGCCATTGTTAAACGAAAGCCATAAGAAGTTCCATTTGCAGTTTGTGAGAAGCCATGTGGGGGACACAGCAAACATGTGGAAGAAGGTGTTCTGGTCAGATGAGATCAAAATTGAACTTTTTGGCCTAAAAGTAAAATGTGTGGCAGAAAACTAACACTGCACATCACCCTGAACACACCACCCCCAATGTGAAACATGGTGGTGGCAGCATCATATTGTGGGGATGTTTTTCTTCAGCAGGAACAGGGAAGCTATTTAGAGATGATGGGAAGATGGATGGAGCCAAATAAAGGGCAGGTAATAGAGCTGAATACATGGGTAGCAGAACTGCCTATATAGGGAGGGTACTAGAACTGGGCTGGGTAGAAGAGAGAGATGAGAGGAAGCTTGGAGGGGGTTGTGGTTGCACACTGTGCATAGCGCACCCCTAAACCCTGCACCCTGTACACAGCACACCCCTGAACTCTGTACATAATGCACTCCTGAACTCTGTATGTAGAGCACCCCAGATACAACTGGCCCTTTGAGAGCAATTAGACTGCATGAAAGTGCTCTGGTAATTAATTCTAATGAGCAGGGTCTAATGTAAGGTGCTTTGTAATTTTTCAATGCTAAATAAATACAGAATATAATGAGACGAAGAAGAAAAAAAAAATTGGCGTACCTGTAGCTTCCTCCTAAAAAAAGTCAAATAGCGTAGCCCCCTTCTCAAACAATGCAGCCCCCTCCTCACACATGCAAACAATGCAGCCCTCCCTTCCTCACACATGCAAACAATGCAGCGCCCCTCCTCACACATGCAAACAATGCAGCCCCCCTCCTCACACATGCAAACAATGCAGCCCCCCTCCTCATAAATGCAAACAATTATGCAGCCCCACCTTCCTCACACATGCAAACAATGCAGCCCCCCCTTCCTCCCACATGCAAACAATTAAACCTCCCTCCCCTCATACATATATTTAGTATAGACCCTCCTTAAATATACAAACAATGCAGCCTCCCTTTCCTCACACATGCAAACAGTGAAACCCCCCTCCCCCTCACACATATATTTTAGTATAGACCCCTCCTCAAATATACAAACAATGCAGCCCCCCTCCTCACACATGTAAATAATGTAGCCCCCCTTTTTCACACATGCAAACAATAAATCCCCCGATGGGTGACCACATTTCCAAACTACCATTCAGGGACACCCCCCCCCTCCCAAAAATCAGCTTGTACTCTAACAAATCACAGCACAGCGATTGAACACAAGAGGTGGGGTTTATGATTTCTCCAATCACCAGCAGGGGGCCGGGATTGTGCTCCTCCAGACATTCCCGGCCAGGACAAGTACTGTCAGTGAGTAAGGTGGTGATTTGGCGGCCTTCTTTTTTTGGGGCCATCAGATCGGCCCGGGGGGGGGGGGGGGTAGCTGTGTCAGTTTCATTCCGGGACACTGTATTGTCCTGGAATAAAGGTAACCGGGACAGACCTGCAAATCCGGGACACGTGGTCACCCTACCCCTCCCCCTCACACATATATTTAGTATAGACCCCCTCCTCAAATATACAAATAATGCAACCCCCCCTCCTCACACATGCAAACAACGAAAAAAAAAATCCCCCTGACACATATATTTAGTATAGACCCCTCCTCAAATATTCAAACAAAGCAGCTCCCCTCACATTTCCAGACAATGCAGACCCCATCAACAGTAACACACTGCTGTCCTTCTGAAGATGTGGGCAGTCATGGGAGGGCATGCATGGCCATATGTTGTGAAAGTACAAGTGTCTGGCCTCGTACACACGACCGAGGAACTCGTCGGAAAAGACACATCATTTTTTTCTTGACGAGTTTCTTGTTAGGCTTGTCGAGAATCTTGACAAGCTGTCTTTGCGTACACACTGTCAAGACCAAATCTCCTCCTTCTGAAACGCGGTGACTTCAACACTTACGACGGCAGGGGAAGTTCGATTCCACTGGCACAACCCTTGGGGCTGCTTTTGCTAATCTCATGTTACTGCGTGTTAGGTAAAAGTTTGGTAAGAGACATTTGCACTTTCCAGTCTGTTACAGCGTGACGAATGTGCTATTTCCATTACAAACGCTTCTTTTACCGAAGGTGCGCGGGTTTCTAAGCATACACACCAACGTGTTTCTCTTCGAAAAGCAGCCCGACGAGGAACACAAGGAAATTTAGACTCCCTTCCCTGCTCTCCTTTTTGCTTGTCGAGTTCCTCGACAGTTTTCTCGATGAAAAGCATACACACGACCGTTTTCCTCGGCAAAAAAGCTCTCCCGCCGAGTTTCTTGATGAATTCTGTCGAGTTTCTCGGTCGTGCGTACGAGGCCTCTTTCTATAAAATCCCAGTTCTCTGGAAGAAGAGATGGCGGGCAGTAGGTGGCAAAGTAAATGGTGGCTGGGTTAGCGCTGAAGGGGCCACCCCTTCAGCGCTAACCCAGCCACCATTTACTCAAGACTGGGGAGGATGCAGCTTGCTTTGCATTGCCCTCCTCCTTACACAAAAACACTGCATCCAGGGCATCTGCCCCTCCTGTTGCCCCCCACTTCCCCATGTCCTGACCCTGTTCCTAAAAAAAAATCTTGTTTGTCTATATTCACAGCTGGTGGAGATGACCGAGATGAGTCGAGATGGTTACTCAGACAGTGAGCAATATCTTGTGATAGAAGGGCATGGCAGAGCGGCCTCAATGCCACGACTACCTGCTGACAACCAGGTAAGTACTTCCTCCTGATTTCAAGTTCTTTTTCTCCTTGACACAGCCACATTACAAAAGCCTTTACTAATCATTGTTTCATGGTTGAAACTAACATAGTAAAAAAAATTATAGCCAGAGCTAATGAAAACATTTGAGAATTTAGGATTTGTTTTCTGGCCTTATATATTCTTAATAACTATTTTAAACAAACCAAAAACCATATAAACACCCCATGCAGTTTACCAATGCAAAAGACTTCCGAAAAATACAATATTTTAACTAAATGATCATTATATCAAATTACTGTATCCTTGAGGTCTCGTTCACACTATGGGGTTGATTTACCAAAGGAGTTTCAGCTGTTCGCTTAGCAAAATGAATTTTCACTTTGCAATGTCATTTTCACTTGGCTTAGTGAATGTGTGCAAATTAACATTGCAAAAAAAAAAAATATCCAGTTAATATTTCCTTGCAAAGTAAAAATTGACTTTAAGCCCTTGTTCACACCAATGCGATTTGACCGTTCAAAATCACATGACAATTCGCACCTTATTTTAGGCAATGGAACCGCTCAAATCATGGCGAATCATGTCGCAGTGACTTCGAAAAAGGTTCCTGCACTACTTTTCTGCAGTTCCATGGTGACTTGCACTGACTTCTGTTAATTGAAGTTGCAAGCCACAATAAAATCGCAGATCCAAATCGCACCGATCTCCGGCTTTGAAATCACTCTGAAGTAGCGCGATTTCAAAGCCACACTGGTGTAAACAAGGGCTTTTAGGTGAACAGCTTAGTGAACTCCAGTTTAAAGGAAAGAAAATTGTATAATCTATGGCCAGCTTAAGTTGTCACAGAAACAAATATTCTCTTTGAAAGATTACCCCTCAATTCCTGCTCTGGGGCATCTCAAAATGTTTGGATTTACACTAAGCTTAATTTATGGTGACAAGTGTGGTCAGGACAAATTTTGATTTTCATTAACCGGGACTAAGGGTACTTTCACACTGAGGCGCTGGCAGTATTTTTAGTGGCGTTTTACCGTCGTGTTTGCCGCAATTTTCGAGCACTAGCGGGGAGATCTTAACCCCCGCTAGCGGCCGAAAATGGGTTAAACCCGCCTGCAAAAACACTGTTTTGCAGCATTTGCAGGCGTTTCGGAGACGCTACCGCCATTAATTTCAATGGGCAGGGGCGCTATAGGAGCAGTATTTTTATCGCGCCTCAAAGAAGCGGCTGGCAAGACTTTTTTTAGCGTCCCCCCAGCGCAACGCTCCAGTGTGAAAGCCCTCAGGCTTTCACACTGGATAGAAAGGAGCGGCTCTTTCAGGGCGCATTGCAGGCACTATTTTTATTATTATTTTCTTCAAAATTCTACAAACAATACCCCATAATGACAACGTGAAAGAAGTTTACTAAGATCTGGAGCCACTGCACTTGCAGAGGGCAACTATTTGCCTTTAGTAAATCAACCCCTTTTTAGCTGTTTGACTGGAGTTCTCCTCTGAAATACTATTTTCTATAATGAAAGGTTTCTGCATATCATGTGATTCCTTATTTTTGTACAATGTTAGAAATGCTGCATTAAAAATACAATCCAGAATGATAGTGATTATTTCTAGTCTGTTTTACATGCTGGATAGATGGAGCTTTCTGGTTCACTCCTGCATGAGCTGCATTGAACATATTTGACATTAAGGCAAAGCTTTGAAATCACGACCTTCCATAAACATATAATAATCGCTATTCATTGCAAACACATGAATGTACATAAAAAGCATTGCATTCCATGGCTGCATGTACATCTTCTTAAGAAGTCGTACAAAAAAAATTGATTATCAATACGTTACTATTATTGTACTTGGTTATAAAACTTTTTTTTTTTGTAACTTTACTGTTTTTTATAAAGCACTGATGAGATGCTAGTTGACTACCTGTTAAGGCCTCCTTCGCACGGTCATTTAGTCGCAAACACAGCAGATTCTTGTGGCTGGAATAACAGGTGCATGCAAATAGTGGCGGTGAATAGCAGCTAAGGTGACCTAACAGAGTCTTCTACTTTACGTTAATAAAGTGGAACATATTTGACTTGTGTTCATCCGAGGGCCACTTCTACTTTTTGTTAATAAAGTGGAACATCTTTGACTTGTGGTCATCTAAGGGCCACTTCCACATTTTGTTAATAAAGTGGAACATCTTTGACTTGTGGTCATCTTCGAGCCACTTTCACTTTATTAACCAAAAGTAGAACATCTTTGACTTGTGGTCATCTGACGGCCACTTCTACTTTTTGTTAATAAAGTGGAACATCTTTGACTGGCGGTCATCTGTGGGCCACATCTACTTTTTGTTAATAAAGTGAAACATATTTGACTTGTGGTCATCTGAGGGCCACTTCTACTTTTTGTTAATAAAGTGGAACATATTTGACTTGTAGTCATCTGAGGGCCACTTCTACTTTTTGTTAATAAAGTGGAACATATTTAACTTGTGGTCATCCGAGGGCCACTTCTACATTTTGTTAATAAAGTGGAACATCTTTGACTTGTTGTCATCTGAGAGCCACTTTCACTTTAATAACCAAAAGTAGAACATCTTTGATTTGTGGTCATCTCAGGGCCACATCTACTTTTTGTTAATAAAGTGGAAAATCTTTGACTTGTGGTCATCTGAGAGTCACTTTCACTTTATTAACGAAAGTAGAACATCTTTGACTTGCGGTCATCTGAGGGCCACTTCTACTTTTTGTTAATAAAGTGGAACATCTTTGACTTGTGATCATCTGAGGGCCACGTCTACTTTTTATTAATAAAGTGGAACATCTTTGACTTGTGGTCATCTGAGGGCCACGTCTACTTTTTATCAATAAAGTGGAACATCTTTGACTTGTGGTCATCTGAGGGCCACGTCTACTTTTTGTTATTAAAGTGGAACATCTTTGACTTGTGGTCACTTTCACTTTATTAACCACTTGTGGTTAGCTGAGGGGGGTTTGGTCAGCTTTAGAATGTAGCAAGGGTTCATTCACGATGGACATTGCTTTCAGTAGGACATCTTCCTAACTATGCATTGCAGGGCATTATACAAAATGCCCATATTGTGCATTCCAAGTAATTCAGTTAAAGCTGAACTCAGGAATAAGAACATATTGTCTAAATAAAAGAGGCATGTGTATTGTTTTTTTTTTTATTCTTTATTTAAAATTTTCAAGATAACATGGTGGAGAGCCCAGATTCAGCAACAGTTTGCAAACAGAAAGACTCCAAGGGGGGGTCAGATACATGTAGAAACATTTGTGTTAACCATACATTTCAGATATATAATACATTTAATTTGCCTTTTCTCGATGGTCAGCGTGGGTAGACTAGTTGTCGACCAGATTCCCGTCCAACTGTAAAGTAGAGCATGCATAGAACCTGAATGAAGGAGAAGAGAGTAAAGCCTTGTACACACACGGTAGGATTGTTGGAAGGGGATTGTCTGTTAACAGACTGTTGTGCTAAATTACGACCGTTAGTACGCTCCTTTAGACAATTGTCCAATTTTCAGCCAACAAATGTTGGATGACAGGCTAGTAAATTTTCGGCGGACAATAGCTTCACGTCTGATTTTCGCATGGTCAGTACACAAATCCATCACACAAAAGTACAAACAAGCATGCTCGTAATCAGTGCTCACCAAACATGAAATTAGCAGAAGGGGTCCAAAGGGTGGTGCTCAAGAGTTGAGATTCCTCGTAGTACGTCACTACATTCGTGTTTGTGGCACGACAATTATATAACGTTAGTATGCAAGACAAGACCCTGGCACACACCCTTTTGACAAAAATCAGATGCTCGGTTGGCCAACAATCGTAGCGTGTGTACGAGGCTTAAGGCTCGGGTCACACCATTGCCAGATGTGGCTCCCAGCAGGGGTCCGATGCATCTTCATTCACCGATTTCAGCATGAATTTTTTGGCATAATTTGGACCTGGAACGGACCAAAAGACGCACAAGGCTCCAGTGCAAATTTCCACCGGAGCTGCAGAGGAGATATGTGAGCCGACTCCATAGAGAGCCGGCTAAAATGTCCTGCTATTACGAATTGGATGCGGGGAACCCAATTTCACAATGGTGTTAATCCAGCTTCAGAAGTGTAGGAGAGAAATAGTATAGGAAGAAGGACAAATAAAAAAGGAGGGGGGAAAAAAGGAAAGAAAAGGGGGAGGGGAAGGGGATCTAAAAGCCTCAGTGCCTGATCTCCAACTATGGAGATAGCTGCCCCCGATCAGGCCCCGTGCCCCCATCTTCTCTGGTTGAAGTCATCGGAAAGCTGCCAGCTCTTCCTGGTTCAGCCAGTGGCTCTCCAATGATATACCACTAGGCCTCGACCCCTCCTCTTTTCTCAATGAAAGTTTAAGCCTACTGAGATATGTGACGTACATATACCAGGGGGCGGGCAGAAAGGACAATGTACAAGTCAATCTTAACAGTTATGTAAAAGATCATTTCCAGGAAACCGTTTAGAGTTTTTTTTCACAAATGACTGTACTTTCACAGTCCTTGTGTAGTACATATGCTCTTAGTAGTTGTCATCTCAGGATCCATTCCAAAAATCCAGCTATTCTAACTGACTCCAGTCATTATAATCCCGACTTCCATGACTGCTGGTCTTGACCATTTTAGTTTTTGGAGATAGGTTGAGTCATTCACTTGATTTGTTTATCGATGTAGAACAGTGGTTCTCAACCTTTCTAATGCTGTGACCCCTTGGATAAAATTTCCCAAGTTGTGGGGACCCCTAACAGTAAAATTGGGTCAGCTCCCAAGGCAAGACAAGTAATTTGCGCCCCTAACCCACAGACATTTAGTGCTCCCTTCCGCTCATACAGTATTAAAAACCCTTATGGTACAGTACATTTTAGGTTGTTCTCCTTTCTTTCCCTTTTATCTCTCTCTATCCCAATTTCTTTTTTTTTCTCCCCATCCCTCTCTCTAGCCATTTTTTTTGTTCTCTCTTATTCTTTCTCTCCCTTTTTCACTGTTACTCCTTCTCTTTCCCTCTCCCTTCTATGTCTTCTACTTTATTCCTCTTACTCCTTGGTGGGGGGTGGGGGGAATGGGATGAGTGGCAGTGCTGGCGGGGAGGTGGGATGATTGTCAGTGCTGGTGGGGGATGGGACCAGTGGCAGTGATGGCAGGGAGTTTGGATGAGTGGCAGTGTTGGCAGGGAGTTGAGATGATTGGCAGTGCTGGTGGGGGATGGGATCAGTGGCAGTGCTGGCGGGGAGTTTGGATGAGTGGCAGTGCTGGCGGGGAGTTGGGATGAGTGGCAGTGCTGGGGGGATTTCAGATCAGCCAACTTAGGTGCTCTTGAACAAGGTTATCTGCTGATCCGAGAACTGTAATGGGGACTTTTAAAGAGGAAGTAAACCCTTGTTGTTTTTTTTTTTAAAAACCTTGCAAGATAAAGTCACAATGAGCTAGTATGCACAGCATACTAGCTCATTATGATCGACTTACCTAAGAACGAAGCCCCCGAAGTTCTCCTCCGTACCCTCCACCACCGCCGCCATGTCTCCAGCGATCTTCTTCCTGTAATCGCCGCTCTGGCACTGTGATTGGCCGGAGTGGCAATGACGTCACTCCTGCGTATGTGCCTGGGAGCCGTCAAACGCGGCATTGCCGTGTTTAGGACGGCTATTGTTAGTGCGCCTTCGCGCCTTTGTCTGCGGCACATGCGCCGTAGACAGCGGTCCTGTCATTCGGCGAACCGTGCAGGTTTAGGAGATATTGCTAACACCTACAGGTAAGCCTTAATCTAGGCTTACCTGTAGGCGTAACTTGCAAAAGTAGGTTTACAACCACTTTAATGGCAACTGTAATCGCAGGTAGTGTCCGCGACTTTGTGGTGTCTCGCAGGATATAGGGTCTCCTTAAGCCCCTCCCACTTCACTTTCCTCACCAGTCAGCTGACCTCTAGTCTCTGCCCCCCAGCCATGCCGTGAAATGAATGGGCGGCTGCGAAGAGGCTGAGCTGTGTGGCTACAGGCTCCAGGGACAGCCCTGCTCGGCGGCCACAAAAAGGCTGGGAGAGCGGTGCAGGCTTCAGGACCCCTGGCAAATCATCATTCGACCCCCAGGTTGAGAACCACTGCTCTAGAACCTAAGCTGGTTTCCCAGCTCCTCCCACTTGTATTAGCCATTATAGGGCGTTACACTGCATTTGCTGGATATTTTATTTGCTTCATAAATATTAAAAAGAATTCAACCAAAGGAGTGATATTTCTTTTTTAAGATGAGGGCAGAGAGGTAAAGGAAGCCTATGGATGATTCAGTTAGCCGGCATGCACATTGGAAATATCAGTTTTAATTGTATTCAGATTTTTTGAGCCTATGCTTGTCACTATTTTCCTATTTTCCATTCCACACAGCATTTTTCATTGCTTTCATCTGTGTTACTTAAAGCTGATCTAAACCCTCACATCATTTTACAGCCAAGGACGTCGCCAGCTTAGCCTCTGTTTGATCTTCCATTGCCATGGAGCTGCACATGTGCTCAGTTATGACCTCAGCTGTTTGATGGATTGACAGTTTGGCTGAGAGCAGAAGCAGCCGTGGCAATCATCATCATTCACGACGTGCAATAATTAGAACTGTTTTGGAAAACAGTTAAATCGGTGGGTTTAGTTCTGCTTTAAGGTTGTGTCCAGCCTGTAAACCTGTTTTTTCAGTCACCTGGAACTTGTAGGAACAAGTTGCGTTGTTGTAACACGTCTTCCTCTTATGGTTGTTATGTTGTGTCAGCTCCGTGTAGTCATTTTCCTCCAGAATGGACATGTTAAAATGAAAGTGTTTGGGTCTAACTGCTGTTAACTTGTGTTCTTTCTCTCTGTGTCTCCCCCTGCTGTCTGTCCTTTCGTCTCTCCCCCCATGGTGTCTGTACATCCTGTGAATTCTCCCTTCCTCTTGTTTCTCTTTCTCCTCTCTGTCTTGTCTTGCTGTAGCAGCGAAGGAAAACCCGACCCAGAGGGAGTAATCTCAGTGTATGTAACACCTCTACACCATGCTCCAACACTCTCTCCTATCTTCTCTCTGTCCATCTATGACTTTTGTTGACACCCCATGTTTCTCTATCTACACTGTCATTGTTTTCTTCCTGTCTTTCTACTGTTGTTCCTCTTTTAAACATCTTTAGATTACCTGCACTGCCTTT
Source organism: Rana kukunoris (assembly GCA_029574335.1). Taxonomy (NCBI): domain Eukaryota; kingdom Metazoa; phylum Chordata; class Amphibia; order Anura; family Ranidae; genus Rana; species Rana kukunoris. Next base: position 505,326,801 of record CM056051.1, on the reverse strand, counting down.
TTAAAGGATATCCTGGGGGTAGGGTTACCACCTGTCCGGGTTTTAAATTATGTGTCTGGGTTTTAGGCGGTCTGAAACCTGGACACATTATTCAGACTGGGCTGTGGCTCCCTAAGTAACGAAGATAGTCTCACACAAATCTTTTGCCATCCAGGAGTTGTAGGCGGCTGTCTGGGGGCAGGTTCGGCATCCCTGGGGGGACAGGGCAATGATGTCAACCAAACCATTTGGCCACACCCACTGTTTGCTACGGTCAGGGGTCAAGTCCTGGGGAAAAAAGTGTGGGAACCCCCACCCAAGATCCACTCCCCCCAAAAAAAAAAATTATACGCTCATATGCATAATTACTAATAATTACTTTTTTTTTTCGATCCACTGTACCTTAGTAATTCTTTATGTTACTGGCCGCTTCCTGTATATGAATTCATCCGGTAGTTTGCTAGTATTCCGTCACTTCCTCAATGCCGCATCGAGGAAGTGACGGAATACCCGCACACTACCCGATGAATCCATATACAGGAAGCGGCCAGTAACATAAAGGATTACTAAGGTTCACCTGCCTCTGACAGTGGCTTGAGCTGGGCATCGCCGCTTAGTGAAAGATTGGCTCTGGACGCTCGGCTGCTCTAGTCCTGCAAAGAGAACTGCGTTCCCGCTGTGAAAAAAGTGCAGGAACTCCATTCCCATGCGTTCCCACAAGACTTGAGCCCTGGCTACGGCACGCTATTCGCACCGCATTACTACTCTACTTGGGGGCACCCAAAGGTGTTCCAGGCCGCCAAAATGGTGTTCGCGTTTGGCTTGAAAAAAAGGAGGCAACCCTACCTGGGGGCTACTAGTGAAATCTCTGTGCAGGAGTTCCTATCACCACCCCTGGTAACAGCCAGTGCATAGGGATTGCATGCTCCTTGACAGATTTTTCACTTATATTACATAGAAGGCTGAAGTGAGAACCCTATGGCTAGCAAAGTAAGGAACTCTAACCCAAAGCCAGTGGGTGTTTCAAAGTTATTCAGTAGAATCCATCCATATCTGGTGCAGTAGAAAGCCTATGGCAGCCTCTATGCATGGGTACTGTTTAATGGGATAGTTAGAATATTTACACACTATATTGGCAAAAGTATTGTGACGCCTACCTTTACACACACACAAACTTTAATGACATTCCAGTCTTAGTCCGTAGGGTTCAATATTAAGTTGGCCCACCCTTTGCAGCTATAGCAGCTTCAACTCTTCTGGAAAGGCCGTCCACAAGGTTTAAGAGTGTGTCTATGGGAATGTTTGACCATTCTTCTAGAAGTGCATTTGTGAGGTCAGGCACTGGCTTGCAGTCTTTGCTCTAGTTCATCCCAAAGGTGTTCTATCGGGTTAAGGTCAGGACTCTGCAGGCCAGTCAAGTCCCTTCAACCCAAACTCACTCATCCATGTCTTTATGGACCTTGCTTTGTGCACTGGTCCAAATCATTTGGTTGAAGGGGGATTAAGGTGTGGGGTTGTTTTTCATGGGTTGGGCTTGGCCCCTTAGTTCCAGTGAAGGGAACTCTTAAGGCGTCAACCAAGACATTTTGGACAATTTCATGCTCCCAACTTTGTGGGAACAGTTTGGGGATGGCCCATTCCTGTTCCAACATGACTGTGCACCAAAGCAAGGTCCATAAAGACAAGGATGAGCAAGTTTGGGGTGAAGGAACTTGACTGACCTTCACAGAGTCCTGGCATGAACGCGATAGAAACACCTTTGGGATGAATTAGAGCGGAGACTGCGAGCCAGGCCTTCTTTTCCACATCAGTGTCTTACTTCACAAATATTCTTCTGGAAGAATGGTCAAACATTCCCATAGACACACTCCTAAACCTTGTGGACAGCCTTCCCAGAAGAGTTGAATCTGCTATAGATGTAAAGGGTGGGCCAACTCAACATTTAACCCTACTGATTAAGACTGGGATGTCATTGAAGCTCATGTGCGTGTAAAGGCAGGTGTCCCAATACTTTTGACCATAGAGTGTGTGTGTGTGTGTGTATAAATATATATACACATACGCTATATGGTCAGACGTATTAGGACGCCTGCCTTTACACATAAGGGACAATCCTCTTCCGTAACGGGGAAGAGGAGATTGTTGGCTGCTGGGGTGGTGGATTGGGTAAGTTAAAGTGCTTTGTTCAGCCCCCTAGACCTAAGCAAGCATTTACCTTTGCACGTGTGTCCATGAAAGGCAGCTGAATGCACAAAGTTACTTGAAAATATGTGTCTTTCTGTTATGTGCATTCTTGTGTATACATAAACAAAGGAATAGCCATTTTCATACAAATTCAAAGCTTCCTTTTTCAGGCAGTATATATAGTGCATTCAGCTGCCTTTCATGGACGCGCGTTCACAGGTAAATGCTTGCTTAGGTCCAGGGGGCTGAAAAAGCACTTTAACTTACTCAATCCACCATCCTAACAGCCAGTAATATCCTCTACCCATTTACGCCAGAGGATTGTCCCTTGGCATCCTCACATCCAGTGCCGTGCAATGGACTTGATGCCATTAAAGGACCAGTGACCACGGAAGAATAGAAGAGAAGAGGCTGGTGTTTTTGCAGTTCCCTACACCTTAAAAAAGCACACTCCCACCAATCTGTACTGAAGAGATATCAGTGCCTGAAAAATATCAACAAGAACCACAACACTTATAAGAGGACAAGGCATCCGACACACCCAGAAGTGTTGCATTCTGAAGAGTCTTCAGGCAGCAGTATCTCAAAAGTGACCTCTGCCATTCCCTATGACTTTCCATTTAACAGTACCTGTAAACAGAAGTTGTTGTAGTCTACTAAAATTGCTTTTTTTCAGTAATCCATAGAAAGCAGCTGTGAAAAATCAGTGTAAAAATTGGCTTTACCTTTGAAAGACAGACGTTAGGTGGGGAGTGAAGTCTGCCCAGGTACAATTACATTGCCCCACCTTTTCCGAATGGCTGTAATTGTCTTTTTCTATATGTCAGCAGTAAAACAAGATAATTCCAGTCACTTGGGAAAGGGGGGTGATGTAATTGCATCTGTGCAAACTTTATGAACATCAGACCTCTGAAGGTAAAGTCATCTTAGGGTAAGGCAATTTAAACTAAAATGTTAGTTTTATTTACAAATGGTAATCCTTTCTAAATCAGTTATATATTGCAGAAAAATATGACATCTCTTACCAAATCAGCGGTATATAAGCAATTGGGTATACTGTGGATACCCACTTGCTTCTGTAGATATGGATGTAGGCCTTCCACCACTTTCTAATATTTGAAATGAGGTCCTGCCATTACTATGACATGACTAGTCTTGGGGATCTATTTATAAAACATTTGTTGCACGAATTTCAGAAACATTTATGCAAGCTGAGCTAAATGTCACTGTATGTTTTCTAATAGATTAACTCATGTATTATCAGCTCCATCTAGTGGCCACAATGCAGTATAGCTTTCTGAAATACCTCAATGAGAAAATATACAGCATTTTGGCCACTAGATGGAAATGATAATACAGGGATTAATCTATTTGAAAACATACAGTGACATTTTGTTCAATTTGCATGAATGTTTTTGACATTCGTACAAAGAATGTTTTAGGGTTGTAGTAAGAAAAGTTGCTTCCCGTTTTGTGTGTGATATGTCAGCAATGATTAAACCCCTATTTCACTGGAGTCTAGTAACTGACCTACAAGCCCCTCCTCTCACACAGCACACAGGAACAGCTGAGGCTGCCAATCGCAAGCTGTGTGCTGGAGATCTCTCTCCTGACACCTTTTTTCTCTTTTTTTGTTTTACCAAAAATATGTAGAAGAATACATATCGACCTAAACTGAGGAAAAAAAAAAAAAATTTATATATATTTTTTGGGGATATTTATTATAGCAAAAAGTAAAAAAATATTGAATTTTTTTCCAAAATTTTCGCTCTATTTTTGTTTATAGCGTAAAAACTGAAAACTGCAAAGGTGATCAAATACCACCAAAAAAAGCTCTATTTGTGGGGAAAAAAGGACGCCAATTTTGTTTGGGAGCCACGTCACACGACCGCGCAATCGTCAATTAAAGCGACGCAGTGCCGAATCGCAAAAAGTGGCCAGGTCTTTAAGCTGCATAATGGTCCGGGGTTTAAGTGGCTAAAGAACTTGAGGTGCTAGGGATTGCCAATGCCAGTGGTCAACACATTGAGCTTGATGTAGCTATAACAAAAAGCATTTGCACTTTGCTGTTCTTCTTTGACCTAAAATATTTGTATTTTATCAAGAGAGTATTTAAGGCTACATATTAACTACCCGAATATTTTTGAAGCAGCCAAACTGCATTAACACCTGTGGACACTGGGAGATCAAAGGCGTCCATAGTGAACCTACATGTAACCTAGAGCTACGTTTGTAATAAACGTTGAAGTCTTTAGTGGACAAAGCATGACCACTTTGATGGCCTTTACACATTGCTAATATAAGCTTCCCTCAATTAAAAATATGTTTCTTGCAGCTCTCCTTAAAATACATTGTTTAATGTGTTAAGTGGCATTTGTACAATACAACTGGGCTTCATATATCCAAGCGTCCAAAAAAGGTACTGTCATGGTTGACCCATAGCAACCAATCAGATTCAAACATGCACTGGTAAAATGAAAGATGGCGAAGAAAGGAGAAAATCTAAGTGGATGCAATGGGGACATACAGATAGTTCCTATAAAATAAAATAAAACTGCTGCTTATAAATGAGTCTATAAAACAGACCTGGATTGAATAGTATGATTTGGACAAATGGTTTGATGCTGGGTAATTTATTTTTCTTCATGGACAATGAGTCCAGTAAATAGCTTTGTTGATACAATAAAGGAAAAGTAAATGAACCAGTTTTGAATAAGAAATTAAAGATAGCTGTGATTTAGTTTAAAATCTAAACACAAAAAAAACAACCAGTATTCATTAGGAATATGTGGACTACCTTTCAACCAATAAATGGGTACCTTATCATTCTTGGAGTTATGACTGTTGTACTGCATGTCCAGATAATGTTTTGAACCTTCTGCACTACTGGTTAGTTATGTGACCATTGCCAAACTGTGTCTTCAAGCTGCAGGCATGTAAGAAACAAGGGGGAAGGAACAAACATTGTTTAGGTGTCAATTCAATTCAATTCTTTTAAATTTTCAGGTGTCAATTCAATGAAAGGATTACGATTGGTAAAATTTGATACATTTTATTACAACACTAAAACATGATAAACAATTCCTTATGATATAATTTATAATATACAAGGCATATACAGACACTACCACTCTTCATGTTTTAAATTAATCCAAGCATTCATAGAAATCACTCATTAATGTAGGCACCTAATCCCAAATAGAAATGTTGAATTTGCGACAGAAAAGAGGAGGGGATATTTTACAGTGCAATGGATAAAGCAGTAATGATGAGAAAAAGAGCGTATCTTAAAAAAGTACAAAATAACTTTATTAAATACAAAATGTATATAAAATCATGATCCAATCAGAGTTATAATTATATGGTGGTCAATGTTAAACATGATTGTAATTTACAACACATGGAGATCACATATTCCCAACATGTTTCACGATAATCGCTTCTTCAGGGGAGGGCAAAATCCATTAAAAAATGTTTATAACAAAATAAAAAACGTTTTTTAATCTAATTAACCAAATATAACAACTAAAAAGCAATACATATGGGTTACACAAACATATGGGGAATGGCCAGGGGATAATCCAAAGGAAGGGGCAGACTAAACAGGCTCACCCACAGACCACACAATGTTGGACGCTCGGTGACTCCCGCCAACATGGAGAAATATGCAAACCCTAAGTTGGATCAAACACACTGTTCCGAGCGCGGTCACAAAAAGAGGCTAAACGAGCCCAATGAATAGCTGATGGATGAGAAGAAAAAAAGAGATATGGTACAAAACCATAAAAGAGTGTCCGGATGCAATCCAATATTTAGAATCGATCCAAAGGGGCCGATGAATTGGGCCACAAAGGTTAATACCCAGGGATGGACTGGTCATTGGGACTACAGGGAGTTTCCCGGTGGGCCGATGGCTCGGTGGGCCGGCTTCAGTAAGAGCGGACCGCCCCCCTCCGCTCCTCTGTCTCTCCCTTCCTGCGGTGCTTACCTCCTCTCCCTCCCCGCAGCGATCACCTGGGGGGAACAAAGAAGCAAGGGGAGGAGCAGGGGGGACGACAGATGAGCATGGGGGAGGGGACAGACAGCTGGCTCAACAGCTATGGCCTTGGATTTTCTCACTTCTGCCTAATCTTGTACCATAGGGGGGGCATCAAACTGATTCTTTACCCCGGCTGAAATAATGTCTAGCTTCCCCACTAGTACTGCCTATCAGAGTACCAGTACCAGCCATTCTACTCTAATAAAGTAGAACAGCTAGTGGCTAGTGAAGGGGGAGGGGGGGCTTGGGTGGCCAGGGGGGGGGCCGGGAGTTGTCTGGCCGCCATGGGAGAGACCTGTCAAAGTGGGCCGGTCCAAATTGTTGTCCCAGTCCAGTCCTGTTAATACCAAATAGACAAGGGGCCAGATTCACATACAATTAGATTCGCGTAGAGTATCTGAAATACACTACGCCGCCGTATTTTACCTGGCTCTACATGGAATCCCGGTAGATTTTGTCCAGTAAACTACGGTGGCGTAGTGTATTTCTCCTGGCGCAAGCCATCTACGCGAGTAGGGGGCGTGAAGCATTTAAAATAGGCGCGTTCCCGCGGCGATCGAACTGCGCATGCTCCGTTCAGAAATTTCCCGCCGTGCATTGCGCAAAATCACGTCGTTATGTCATTTTTTTTTGAGTAGCGTCGTTTACGGACATTCCTATTCCCGAACGAGTTACGTAAAAAAAAAAAAAAAACTTTAAATTCGACGCGGGAACGACGGCCATACTTAACATGGGCTACGCACCGTTAGACCAGCAAAAAGCTGGTCTAACAGTGCGTAGAAAAAAATAGACGAAAGCGATTGCGAAGACCGCTCGTATCCCAGCTGGTGCAAAAATATTGCAGCGTAGATCCGAAGGCTTACGAAGACGTAAGCCTCTCGGATCGAAGCCCGAAGCCGCCGTATCATGGTTTGAGGATTCAAACTAGTGATACGGCGCGCAAAATTTTAAATTACTCCTGTCTAACACCAGTTAGACAGGCGTAATTGCTCTGTGAATCTGGGCCAAGGTCTCTATGGATCATACTTAAAGAGAAAAGCCTACGTAGATGGAGGTAGAGATAGGACGCAAATGTGGCGTCAATGATTCTTTCTAAAAATCCTATGTAAAATGCAGAAAAGAGAGGAAGAAAAGACCTTCAGGAAAAAAAAAGTATATATGTTGATAAATAAATAAAAAAAAGGGGATAGTGAGAGCTGTGGTGGCTCAACGTGATTGGCACTGCGCTGACAAGCCGTTCACCTCTGCAGCCAAGGGTTCGGATCCCGGTCTCGGCTACATGTGAATTGAGTTTAGTGGTCTCAGCCCGGCTCCCGGTGGGTGTGCTATGCAAGGTTCGCCTGTGCTTAGTATGCCCACCCCCCCCCCAAAAAAAAACACCACACTTGCACGCACACGAAATTGGTTTAACACACACGCACTTTGGCCATGAGGTCTCCTAAAATAAAGAGAGGCGAAGGACCTATGGGGCTGGCTGGGTGGGCTAGACCCCCTCACTCCCTCATAGGGGGAGTCCCTCTGCCCCGTTGGGGTCCCGTTGGGCCCCAGTCGGGCTCCCAAGTGGAGCAGGTAGGGCGGGATGAGTGGGAGGCCCCCCCTCACACCCGCCATTGCCACCGGGGGCATGGAGAAGGGTGTCGATTGCCTCCGGGGGGAGGGTCTGCCTACTCCCAACTCCTGCAGTCCGGATCCCCTCTCTCGCGTTCACGCACAAAATACACTAAAAAAAAAAGGGGATAAATACTGGTAATACATAGACTACCACTAGTCCTCCCATGTGGTAGAGAATGGAAAAGTCAATATCATGATTTTAAGTGGGAAAAGGAACCCAATGGTCTAATTCGTTGCATTGTGGCAAGGGCTTATTTGCTCAATGAGCAGTGGGAAAACATTGGGCTCAGCAAAGAAGGAGAAACTAATTTATTATATAGGGATTAATTTTGTAAGGTAAAAAAAAAAAAAAGGAAAAAAAGGAAAAATATAAAAGCAGACATGCAAATTGTCCTTATTAAAAATATAGTGGCCGAATTTCTTTTTTTCTTTTTCTTTTTTTTTTTCTGATGGTCTTTTCTTCCTCTCTTTTCTGCATTTTACATAGGATTTTTAGGAAGAATCATTGACGCCGCATTTGCGTCCTAGCGTATAGTAGTCCATGTAAGCCGACGTAAGTCAAAGTAGGTGGAAGTGGGCGTGATATATTTAAATGAAGCGTGACCCAATGCAAATGATGTGTTGAGCTTCAAAAAACGAACTGCGCATGCGTCGGCTCTTGGCGCATCCCAGTGCGCATGCTCACAGTTACGTCGAAATAGCTGCCTAAGATACGCCTATGACGTGAACATAATCTACACACAGCCCTATTCACATAGTACTACGTAAACGGCGTACTCAACGTAAAATTTGACGGCGTCGTTCCCTGGCCCATACCTTTGCATTACTTGCGCCTCATATAGCAGGGGTAACTTTATGCCGGACGTATGCCTTACGTAAACTGCGTAGATTACAGTGACGGGCGGAAGTACGTCCGTGAATCGGCGTATTTTGCTCATTTACATATTCAACGCTTAAATCTATGGAAGCACCCCTTGCGGCCAGCGTAAATATGCGCCCAAGATTCCACGGCGTAGGAGACTTACCTCGGTTGGATTAAGCCAAAATTCAGGCGTATCTAATTTCAAGAATAAGGCGCATAGATACGGCGGTGCATCCGTGGACTTACGCGGCGTATCAGGAGATACGGCGGCGTAAGTCCTTTCTGAATCCGGGCCTATATGCCTTCTTCTCTTGCTTTTATTGAATGGTCTGACTGTGAGATGGTTGTCACTACCATTGGATATCCATCATCTCAATATTACCCCCGGAAGCTGTGTATGTATACTGGACCTGATTCATCTCAGCAGGGCTGGACTGGGACAAAAATGTGGCCCTGGACTTTATCCAGACCGGCCCAGGGCCCCTCCTCTCTTCTCGTCCATCTTAGATGATGTCACAAGCAAATAGGGGTGGGTGACAAGAAAGGAGGGCCCGACGGGGAGCAGCGTGAGTGCCTTGACAGGAGAGAGAACATATTACACATGCTTCCTGCGCTACTCTGCATGCTGGCTAAATCTAGATCTACCTGTCAGGCGCCAGCTGTCGACGATTGACGGCGGACCTCCGACCGTCCCACTGAGCCATCGGCCAACCGGGAATCTCCCAGTAGTCCCGATGGCCAGTCCATTTCAGCTACATCACATTACAAAGCTAGATGGACTCACTGGGTGTACAGCCACTTGAGTTCAATCTCTCTGGTAAGAGACTGATGTTATTGGTGGTGGATCTCCTATCAAAGCGTATCATTTCACTTTGATGCACATTTTTGTATTTTACCAATCTTTGGACTTTTAGACACAAAGTTATTTTTTTATATATTTTTGTTTAATATACATTTTTGTTATATTTGTTTTAAATAACAATACACTGAATATATGCCATTATATTTATTTACCTTTTACACAATTTGAATATTAGACGTGCACAACAAAAAATTTCATTTTGTTTTGTTTCGTCTCGTTTCCGTAAATTCATAAAGATTCGTAATTTCGTAAGACGCGAGTTTTTATATTCGGACTCGTTCGTAATTTCGTAACAGTTTTATTTTCGTTGATACTGAATGATTCGTAGTTCTGTCTAATTTATTTTATTTGATTCGAAATTCGTAATTTTGTTAGATAATAATTCTCGTTTATTCGGTACACTATTCATAATTTAGTAATTGTTACTTTTGTGAGATTGCCTTTTCCGTTGATTCGTAACATTGTTTTGTTTTCGTTGATTCGTGTCTACTACCGTGCTTCAAATGTATTCGTACTTTCGTAAATACATCGCGGCCATGCGCAATCTCGTATTTTAGTTTTGTTTTCAACAAGCGGCTATAGCCTCCTACCGTGCTTCGAATGCATTTGTACTTTCATAAATACATTGCGGTAATTCGTAATGTATTTTAGTTTCGTTTTTAACACGTGGCTATAGCCTCTGCCCCTGTACGCCATTTTGAGAGGGTGTATCTTGCTTAATTTTTAATAAGTCCTGTACTTACTCCCAGTCCACTCCCTCAGTCACAAGACCGGACTCAGTCTTCTCCTCAACTGAATCTAAAAAGATTCAGGAATGCATTGTGACACAAAAGAGATAATCTATTTGGCTAAGATATTAGGTAAGAGACATCACTCACTACACTGCCCATTCAAAAGAACGATTCGAGAACACAAAATTAGGAACAGACAAAGAAACAAATTTACGAACATACAAATGAAAATACAAACATACGAAATTACGAACATACATACTAAGATACTCTTTCTTACACTGTCCATTCAAAAGAACGATTCGAGAACACAAAATTAGGAACAGACAAAGAAACGAATTTACGAACACACAAATGAAATACGAACATACGAAATTACGAACACACAAAGGGGCAGATTCACACAGAAATGGATTATCGTAACGTATCAGAAATACACTACGCCGCCGTTTTTTACCTGGCTCTACGTGGAATTCAGGTAGATTTTGTCCAGTAAACGACGGCGGCGTAGTGTATTTCTCCCGTCGCAATCCATATAGACGAGTAGGGGGCGTGAATCATTTAAATTAGGCGCGTTCCCGCGGCGATCGATCTGCGCATGCTCCGTTCGCAAATTTCCCGCCGTGCATTGCGCGAAATCACGTCGTGACGTCATTCGTTGTTTAGGTAGCGTCGTTTACGGGCGATCCTAGTCCCGAACGAGTTACGTAAACAAAAAAAAAAATTAAATAAATTCGAAGCGGGAACGACGGCCATACTTAACATGGGCTACGTAACGTTAGAGCAGCAAAAAGCTGCTCTAACATTACGTACACAAAAATAGACGAAAGTGATTGCGACGACCACTCGTATCTTCGGGAATCGCCGTAAAAAAACATTTGCATATCCCGACGCATCAAAACGATGCGAACTCCTCCCAGCGGCCGCAAATAGATGGCAGCGTAGATCCGAAGGCTTACGAAGACGTAAGCCTCTCGGATCAAAGCCCGAAGCCGCCGTATCATGGTTTGAGGATTCCAACTAGTGAAACGGCGCGCGAAATTTGAAATTACTCCTGTCTAACACCAGTTAGACAGGCGTAATTGCTCTATGAATCTGGCCCAAAGGATTGAAAATATGGAATGCAGATCATTCGTTATAGATGTCATTTTCGTTCTTTTACTGTTTCGTATTTTTGTAAGTTTTTCATTCGTAAGTTCGTATTTTCGCATGTTCGTTATTTTGTTTATTCGTAATTTCATGATTACCTGTAATAATCTGTTTCATTTTACAAAGATATCAAGATTAGCATAATATAATATTGAAGTAATATGAACATTGAGAGAAAGATGGACCTACCCAATGTATTTAGACCTAGATTTGATAAAATGGACAAAATAATTTCAGTAGAAGCCTTATTGGTTGATTTCGCAGGATTTTTTTATCATGTTTTATTGTTGTAATAAAATGTATCAAATGTTATCAATTGTAATCCATTTATTGAATTGACACCTAAAAAGTCCCCAGGTTTGTTCCTTCCCTCTTTTTTATTACGATATATTGGGATGTGGTGTCTTTTCTGATCTCTTTACCCTTACTTTCAAAAACTGCAGGCAAGTAGTTGTGGCCTGCCTCGTGTTGGCTGATAAAGAATGGTGACCAGTGTGGGACAGACCTTAACCACCTGTCTGCTACTTCACACATTATAGCTAAAGCCAGTCAAATTAAAGTTTAACTATTGACTGGCGCAATCTTTTAATTAGTGTGCTTGATGGTTACCATAGCTGTGTATCAATCTTGCAGACCATTGTGGATGGAAGTCCCATGAAACGTTCAGCCTCTATGCTTGGTCATTCTCGGTCTAAAGGCATCCGACTAAATGAATACTCATTGGAGAGGGTCACGCCTGATGAAGGCCCTCGCCATGGGCAGCAGCGCAGAAGAGAAAAGCGGAATCAAGTGTCTGAGAGATCCCTAACACGCTACGTGGATCTAGAATCGGGTAAGTAAAAAACAGAAGATTCTCAAAATAATACTTTTTGCTATTATTATGTTATCTGGCATTGACATTTTTAGTGGTACTGTGAGTCCAACAAGCATATTTTTATTGTCTTATTGTGAAAGTTATTAAGATATACTCTTCATGTGATTTACACAACAATCTAAGAAAATACAGTGTCCAAGTGGCTCATCTTACAACTGTTTTTCTCATAGAAGCTTTTCAGAAACAATATCCTTTATATTCCAAACTTTTTTTATATTAAAGTTTCAAGTAACAAATAGGCTTCCTTGTCGCGGGAGAAAATAACAAACTAGACACTTTGAGTACAGTGAAGGCACATTACATCAATATAAAAAAGTCTCAAGCATAATCCCATTAAGGGTATACATGTGAATCGATAGGCAGTTAAATGGTAAAGTTACATATAGGATCAAGTAATAGTGAATTAAAAGTACAAAATTGTTTCCACATCCGACAGTGTAAATATACCAAGTGACTATAATAAATATCACGTAAAAATAATAGGTGGAAGGGTTGTCACCAGAAGAAAAGAAGGGAAAGAGAAGAGGTAAAGCATCACTGAGGGAATCTCCGGAGCACACACATTTCGATCATTGGTGAGATTAGATAACAATTTATCGTTAATCATTATCCAGTTCAGTTTATGCATAAAATATTCAAAAGATACAGTGCCTTGAAAAAGTATTCATACCCCTTGAAAATTTCCACATTTTGTCACATTACACGCAAACACGTAAATGTATTTTATTGGTATTTTATGTGATAGACCAGTGATGGCGAACCTTGGCACGCCAGATGTTTTGGAACTACATTTCCCATGATGCTCAACTATACTGCAGAGTGCATGAGCATCATGGGAAATGTAGTTCTAAAACATCTGAGGTGCCAAGGTTTGCCATCATTGTGATAGACCAACACAAAGTGGCACATTATTGTGAGATGAAGGAAAATTTTAAATGGTTTTCCAAATTTTTTACAAATAAATATGTGAAAAGTGTGGGGTGCATTTGTATTCAGCCCCCCTGAGTCAATACTTTGTAGAACCTCATTTCACTGCAATTACAGCTGCAAGTCTTTTTGGGGATGTCTCTTCCAGCTTTGTCAGATTGGATGGAGAGCGTCTGTGAACAGCAATTTTCAAGTCTTGCCACAGATTCTCAATTGGATTTAGGTCTGGACTTTGATTGGGCCATTCTAATACACAAATATGCTCTAGACCATTCCATTGTAGCTCTGGCTGTATGTTTAGGGTCGGTGTCCTGCTGGAAGGTGAACCAGCCGCCCAGTCTCAAGTCTTTTGCAGACTCTAACATTTTTTTTTACAAGATTGGCCTGTATTTGGCTAAATCCATTTTCCCTTTCAACTCTGACCAGCTTCCCTGTCCATGCTGAAGAAAAGCATCCCCACAACATGATACTGCCACCACCATGTTTCTCAGTGTGGGTGGTGTGTTCAGGGTGATGTGCAGTGTTAGTTTTCTGCCACACATAGCGTTTTGCTTTTAGGCCAAAAAGTTCAATTTTGATCTCATCTGACCAAACAGGACTTATGGCTTTCTTCCATAAAGGCCAAATTTGCTGAGAGCACAACTAATAGTTGTCCTGTGGACAAATTCTCCCACCTGAGCGGCAGATCTCTGCAGCTCCTCCAGAGTCACCTATGGGCCTCTTGGCTGCTTCTCTGATTAATGCTCTCCTTGCTTGGCCTGTCAGTTTAGGTGGACGGCCATGTCTTGGTAGGTTTGCGGTTGTGCCATACTCTTTCCATTTTCAGATGATGGATTAAACAGAGCTCTGTGAGATGTTCAAAGCCTGAGATATTTTTTTTATAACCTAACCCTGCTTTAAACTTCTCCACAACTTTATTCCTGACCTGTCTGGTGTGTACCTTCCTGATGCTGTTTGTTCACTAAGATTCTCTAACAAACCTCTGAGGGCTTCATAGAACAGCTGTATTTATACTGAGATTAAATTACACACAGGTGTGCTCTATTTACTGATTATGTAATTTCTGAAGGCAATTGGTTCCACTAGATTTTAGTTAGGGGTATCAGAGTTAAAGGGGCGGAATACAAATGCACGTCTATGAATTTAGTAAGAATGTTAAGGTCTCAACTACTCCTGACCAGCCCAGAACAGGGGGGGGGGGCTAGCAACCAATCACCAGCTTGTTAATAAAAAAGATAACTCCGACAGCTCCTCTGCGTAGCTCTCCGCCTCTCAAAGGTTGTCTACCCCTGCTGTAAAGAATGGTCCAAATTGCTCCAGCAGGGGAAAAAATTCTCCCTGATCTCCCAGGAGGGAATCGGATCTAATCTTTCCTCATAGCTGAGCTCCTCCATGCCTCTTATCAGCTTGGTTGCCCTTCTCTGCACTTTCTCCAGTTCCCCGATATCCTTTTTGAGAACTGGGGCCCAAAACTGAATTGCATATTCCAGATGAGGTTTTACTAATGATATGCTTTTATTACGTTTTACCAGGAACCCAATTCCTTCTCTACAATTGACTCCACCAGTTGAATTCCTCCTAGAATGTATAATGCATGAGAATACAGTGATAAACACCAATTATATTGCAAACACTGACTTGTTGTGACCGATGATGGGTTAAATATTCTTTTAGGTGAAAAAAACTCCTAAAAAAATTATAAAATAATTCTCATAAAACCAGTTAGGACTCAGCTTAATATAATGTACGTTATATACAGTGCTGGGATCAGAAGTATAATGTAAAAACAGCATAGACTCTTCAGGGCATAGTGGTATAATATACACACTGTACAGCATTGTGAATGCCTTACAGGGGTCAGGAGTATAGCATACAATAGAAATATAATGTATATAGATTGAAGTGGTCAGCCGTATGTAATATAAAGCCCAGAATATAGAGCGCAGTGGTAAGGTGTGTGAAATATACTACATAGTGTTAATCATGTAGGGGTCAGGGGTGCATAATGTACAGGGAGCAGTGGTCAGGAGTGTGTTACAAACAGAGTAAAGGGGTCAGGAGCAGGGCCGATCCTAGGGTCACATGCGCCTGGGTGCAGAAATATTTCTGGCGCCCCCTACAAGGGCGTGGTCACCTTACTAACTCCTCCCCCTTTACAAATGTTTCTATGGCAACCGTTCAAACACAGGGATGTTCCCCTAAGGAGTTATCGTTACCCTGGGATCCTCCCATGATCTCTTAGCAATAAACAAAATACAGGAAGAGAAGCATAGTACTCTAATTGGACCTGGAGGAGGGTCTCTCTAATGGACACAGAGAGGGCTTCTGTTAGAGAGTCTGTTTAGAAAGAGCCCCCAGACATAATACAGGAGATGGTCAGAGACTTCTAACATGATACAAGAGATGATCAGAGACTGCAGCCATGGTACAAGAGATTAATGCAGCCTCACCAGTGCCCATAAAATGCAGCCTACCAGTGCTCACCAAATGCAGCCTACCAGTACCCAACAATTGCAGCCTTATAATTGATCACCAATTTCAGCTTACCAGTGCCTCTGGATTACACAGAAGAGCAGTATCCTGCTGTCACATAGCTTGGATTTAATCTGCCCGGGCAACCACTGAAACAAAGAGCGACTTGCGGCTCCTATGGTACACATCACACTGATTATACTAACTATACCCCCCCCCCCCACTCTCATCACACCTCCCCTAACCTGATAACCCTGATTGGGGGCTAAAAGAGAGCTCAGGCTCAGAGAGAGAGGTGGGGCTGAAAGAGAGCTCAGGCTCAGAGAGAGAGGTGGGGCTGAAAGAGAGAGGTGGGGCTGAAAGAGAGCTGAAAGAGAGCTCAGGCTCAGAGAGAGGAGGTGGGGCTGAAAGAGAGATCAGGCACAGAGAGAGGAGGTGGGGCTGAAAGAGAGATATCAGGCACAGAGAGAGGAGGTGGGGCTGAAAGAGAGCTCAGGTACAGAGAGAGGAGGTGGGGCTGAAAGAGATCTCAGGCACAGAGAGAGGAGGTGGGGCTGAAAGAGAGCTCAGGCACAGAGAGAGGAGGTGGGGCTGAAAGAGAGCTCAGGCACAGAGAGAGGAGGTGGGGCTGAAAGAGAGCTCAGGCTCAGAGAGAGGAGGTGGGGCTGAAAGAGAGCTCAGGCTCAGAGAGAGGAGGTGGGGCTGAAAGAGATGGAGGTGGAGAGAGAAGGGGGTTGAGTGAGAGAGAGAGAGAGATGAGGCAGAGAGAGAGAGAGAGAGAGAGATGAGGCAGAGAGAGAGAGAGAGATGAGGCAGAGAGAGAGAGAGATGAGGCAGAGAGAGAGAGAGAGAGATGAGGCAGAGAGAGAGAGAGATGAGGCAGAGAGAGAGAGATGAGGCAGAGAGAGAGAAAGAGAAAGAGAGAGATGAGGCAGAGAGAGAGAGAAAGAGAGAGATGAGGCAGAGAGAGCGAGAGAGAGATGAGGCAGAGCGAGAGAGAGAGAGATGAGGCAGAGAGAGCGAGAGAGAGATGAGGCAGAAAGAGCGAGAGAGAGATGAGGCAGAGAGAGCGATGAGGCAGAGAGAGCGAGAGAGAGATGAGGCAGAGAGAGAGAGAGAGAGAGATGCGGCAGAGAGAGAGAGAGATGCGGCAGAGAGAGAAAGAGAGAGATGAGGCAGAGAGAGAGAGAGAGAGAGAGATGAGGCCGAGAGAGAGAGAGAGAGAGAGATGAGGTAGATAGAGAGAGAGATAGATGAGGTAGGTAGAGAGAGAGAGAGAGAGAGAGAGATGAGGTAGGTAGAGAGAGAGAGATGAGGTAGGTAGAGAGAGAGAGAGAGAGGGAGGGACGGGGCAGACATAGAGAGAGGGACGAGGCAGACAGAGAGAGAGGGACGAGGCAGACAGAGAGAGAGGGACGAGGCAGACAGAGAGAGAGGGACGAGGCAGACAGAGAGAGAGAGAGGGATGAAGCAGAGAGAGAGGGATGAAGCAGAGAGAGAGGGATTAGCAAGGGCAGAGGGATGAGGCAGAGAGAGAGGGATGAGGCAGAGAGAGAGGGATGAGGCAGAGAGAGAGGGATGAGGCAGACAGAGAGAGATGAGGCAGACAGAGAGAGAGGGATGAGGCAGAGAGAGAGAGGGATGAGGCAGAGAGAGAGAGGGATGAGCAAGGGGGAGAGGGATAAAGCAGAGAGAGGGATAAGCAAGGGGGGGAGGGATAAAGCAGAGAGAGGGATGAGGCAGAGAGGGAGGGATGAGGCAGAGAGGGAGGGATGAGGCAGAGAGGGAGGGATGAGGCAGAGAGGGAGGGATGAGGCAGAGAGAGGGATGAGGCAGAGAGAGGGATGAGGCAGAGAGGGAGGGATGAGGCAGAGAGAGAGGGATGAGGCAGAGAGAGAAATGAGCAAGGGGGAGAGGGATGAGGCAGAGAGAGGGATGAGCAAGGGGGAGAGGGATGAGCAAGGGAGAGAGGGATGAAGCAGAGAGAGAGGGATTAGCAAGGGCAGAGGGATGAGGCAGAGAGAGAGGGATGAGGCAGACAGAGAGGGATGAGGCAGACAGAGAGAGATGAGGCAGACAGAGAGAGAGGGATGAGGCAGAGAGAGAGAAGGATGAGGCAGAGAGGGAGGGATGAGGCAGAGAGAGGGATGAGCAAGGGGGAGAGGGATGAGCAAGGGGGAGAGGGATGAGCAAGGGGGAGTGAGATGAGGCAGAGAGAGGGATGAGGCAGAGAGAGGGATGAGGCAGAGAGGGAGGGATGAGGCAGAGAGGGAGGGATGAGCAAGGGGGAGAGGGATGAGGCAGAGAGAGAGGGATGAGGCAGAGAGAGGGATGAGCAAGGGGGAGAGGGATGAGCAAGCGGGAGAGGGATGAGGCAGAGAGAGAGGGATGAGGCAGAGAGAGAGGGATGAGACAGAGAGAGAGGGATGAGGGGCAGTGAGAGAGGGATGAGGGGCAGTGAGAGAGGGATGAGGCAGAGAGAGGGATGAGGCAGAGAGAGGGGGATGAGGCAGAGAGAGGGATGAGGCAGAGAGAGGGGGATGAGGCAGAGAGAGGGATGAGGCAGAGGGAGGGATAAGGCAGAGGGAGGGATGAGGCAGAGAGAGGGATGAGGCAGAGGGAGGGATGAGGCAGAGGGAGGGATGAGGCAGAGAGGGAGGGATGAGGCAGAGAGGGAGGGATGAGGCAGAGAGGGAGGGATTAGCAAGGGGGAGAGGGATGAGGCCGAGAGAGAGGATAGTGTCATAGTGGACAGAGAGGGAGGAATGAGGCAGAGAGGGGTGCTGACAGAGAGAGGGAGTGGCTGTGAGAGAGAGGACGGCTGTGAGATTCCTAGCCCTGTCTGTATCTAAAGATAGGTCCGTTTGTGTCCGTGTATGGTGCCAAGTACCTTATTGATCCGGGAGGTGCTCTCCTCTGCTGCTTCTTCCAGCAGCTCCCTGGCAGATCGTCCTTATCCTCCAGGCATCACTGACTGCTGCTGGGGCACAGAGGAGGCTGGAGGAAACTGTGTGCACACTGTGCAGCGACATCAGATCGGTGTCACTGTCTGGCTGCTTTGAAATCTCCCGCCCACACCCCTTTCCAGGCACAGATTGGCGGCACAAGGGGTTGTGGGCGGGCACATGGGGAGGAGGTTAGTCCTGGTACAGATACAGCAGGCGCCGTGCGGGGGATGTGGACAGTGCTGCGAGCGGGTCAGTGGGCGGCAGAGGTAGGGGGAAATGTGATCACGGCGCTCTCGCTAGTGTCTAGGGAAATCACAATGCTGACTCGTTGGCAACCCACTCTGGCGCTACTGACACTTTGGCGCCTCCTCCCCCTGGCGCCTGGGTGCAGCGCACCCTTTGCACCCCGCCTGGGATCGGCCCTGGTCAGGAGTGGTTACTGCACAGAGTACAGGGGTAAGATATGCGCAATACAAACAGTTCAGTGGACCAAAGTATTGCACAGGCTAGAGTAAATGGTATAACCAAAATGTATCCCTTCCTCCCAGTACAACTCCCCCCCCCCCCCCACCCCATACCCAAATGCCTTAAAGTTCAGATCTCCTCCAATAGCTCAGATTCCCCACCCAGTACAGATTTCCACCCATAGCCCTAAACCTCCCTCAGCACAGACACCTCCCCATTACAGCCCCCCGCCACTACAGATCCCCCTCACAGCCCAACTGCTCAATACAGACCCCTTCCATCCAGCTTTTTCTCAACAGAGACCCCCCCCCATCACCCAATGCAGACCATCCCTCCAGTACAGATCCCTTCCCCACAGTCTCTGTTTGTAGGTGTTTCCTTCTCTCCTTAACTTTGCCATTGCTGGTATCAACATAAACATACTCACTGGCCCAGCGAATCCAGCATTGTCATGAGGCCTTAAGGATTAAGCCCACTGGGGGCGAAACGCATCTGAGGAATCTTGCCTGCAGGTAGAGACCATTACCTGGTTTAGTTTTGGTCACTGAGTTGACCTCCTGTGTATGACTGGGTGCCATTTTTCTGTAGTATATTATTGCCTGATAAGTTGTTATATACAATCTGAATCAGTTAATACATGTAATGTTGGCTGATATCAGTGATAGGAACATTAGAGCGCCACTTTTTCTTTGTCTAAATGTCTTTCTAGTTTGTTTGATAAATGTCTCTGAGTGTCTACCTTTCCTGCCTTCCTTCCTAGGAGCATGCTAGGCTCAATCACAAAGATAACACACCAGGATAATTTTCCTTATGTTAAAAAAAACAACTGAATTTTGAGTTTTGAAAATTACATTCACAAGGCTAAAGTAAAGATCCGTTGTAAATTGTGAAAATACAGACTTTGCACTTTGAAAGATGCAAAACAAATGTGAAATAAATGTACTGTAAACCCCTTTTATATCTTTTAATGTATTACTCCAACAGGTCTTGGTACAGAGCTCAGTACCACCACACAATCGTGTGATCTGCCTTCAGAAGAACGTGGACGTACCCGGGACCGAAAGCATCACCACCATCACCACCATCATCACCACCACCACCATCACCATCCTGGAGCTGAAAGGGAGCGCCTGGAGTACGGGAGACCTAGTTCTCGCTCTCCGAGTGCAGGACGAGATTACACTCCACACAGACAGGTGGGTCCAATATTTCACGTTGTGTAAAATATGGGGTAGCGTGATAAAAATATTTAACTTGATAGTAATGTGTAGGGTTTAAAAAACAGTGATGATGTGGAAGCCACAGGAAACCATAACAGCCAAACATCTTCCATCAGTTAAAATCTGTCTATTCAAGGGAAGATGTTTTCTTATTGGTTGATATGGGTTAATGCACACTGCTGTGCGTTAGAATTTATAACAAACTCCTAATAGTGAGCCATGTAACTTACTGTGGCAGGATATTAATGCTGTTGTCTGATTGTCCTTTAGTGATAACAGCTAGAGTAATCATCCAACATTTTTCATGCCAAAGATGAGTGCCTAGCCCTCAACCAACACGTGAAGCCATGTAAATGCTGGTTTTAGTGGGAGCATCAAGAACTAAATTAAAATAGGATTTTTGTACTCGCCATTTTCCAATGAGGGATACAGCTGGTTGATAATTAGTAACCAAGGGTTATACTGTTACCTGCAGCGGAATTAACATTGAGCACATAGAAAACTGAAGGCCTTCCTCTTTTTTCTTTTTTTTTTTTAATTATTTTTATTAAATATTTCACCTTCAAACATAGCAACAAATTGGCGAATACAATAGGAATCGCCTTAAGTTGGCCATGCAGGGCTGTATAACAGTATTCTATCTATCCAATAAACCCCTTTACCTCCTCCCTTCCAACCCCAAAATGTCTCGCCCTTTCAACCTTGAAGCCCCGAACGTCTGGAGCAATGAAGTGATATACTTCAGTTTTCATAGCAAATGTATAATAGCTGGATGGGCCCTCAGCCCATCACATAAAATGGATTCAAAACCTAAGACAGTAATCTATTAGAGTAAACTATAAAAGTAGAGGACTCTAATGTTAATGCCATCTATGGATCAGTTTTATCCAAGCCCTTGTCCTGCCTGTTGTATAACTGTAATTCCACAGGTAGTTTCCAGTCTCCATCTGAAAATTACCCCATAGTGGAGGAGAAATCTAGCCATGCCTGCCAAACCTTAGTAGATTTATTTTCACAACCCCTGGAGATCCATGTGGCTTTATGGAAGGGCATCATGGAATTGACCAACCCCCTCCAGAAGGACACAGTTGGAGGAGTCAGCTTCTTCCAATGTAGCAGCATAGCCTTGCGGGCATAAAATAATAAAACATTGAGTAGTGATTTATGTGCATTAGGCAGGACGACAGCATCCACTAAGCCAAGAAGACACACAAGATGGACTAAGGGATTGGAATGGTAAGGATTTCTGTTATACATTTCAGCACAAGGCCATCCTCTTTAACACTAAAACTCATCCTACCTTACACTCATTCAGCTGTAGCAAGCAATCCAAAGAGAAAAAGCATATGAGGGTAGGGAGCTGTTTCCCTCAATAAGAATTTTTTTTTAGGGTGAGAACAAAAATCTATTTTCTTTATTGTTCACTGAAGCACAAAGCTTTACTGACAATAAGCAACCAAAGGACATCCTCAAGCAGTCTAAACTGAGAGGCGGAAACACCCAAACAACACAGGCAAATCAGCTCCCACAAACAAATAAAACAAGACCAAAGGACAATAACTAGCTGTTTGCAGAACCTTTTCGGCCGAAACTACCATCTGTAAAGGCAGATCCATCAACCTTGTGGAACTTCATGTAAGCAGAAGACCAGGTTGCAGCCTTACATATCTAAGACACAGAAGCCTGTTGATGAAAACCCCCAACTCACTGCCCTAGTGCAGTGGGCTTTAAGAGGAAAAGCAGGCACTTTATCTCTACCTGCACAACAATCTGTATACTCCATTTAGAAATAGTGGATCTGGAAGATGGAGAACCTCTTTTGGGAATTTCTGGAATAATACACAGGAAATGTTTTTGTCTAAAAGAAATAGTGGCCAATAGGAAAACCCTGAAACCACATCCAGACAATGGATATAGACCTAATTAGGGTGTACCTGTGCTGGATACACACAAAAGTAACAGAATATCCTCATTAAGGTAAAAAGCAGAGATCACTTTGGCCAAAAATAAATAAATGCTTTGGCCTCAAAACAACCTTGTCTTTATCTTCAAATGAGGCTTCATATAGAACATTGCTATAATCAGAGAGCCTCCTAACTACAGTAATGATTAACAAGCAAGACAAGCTTACAGTATAACAAAGTCAATGAAATGTACCAAATAGTTCCAACTGGAGGTCTTTGTAATACCAAGAACACTAGATTTAAACTTCATTGTTGAAGTGTGAGCTCAGCAAGGGAACGAATGTATGAAGTCCTTTGTATAAAGGTAGGAATCAGTGGATTATTAGCAAGAAGATGCTCTAAAAGAACAGACAAGACAGACAAATGACCCATGATAGTGCTAAGGATCAAGTGTTAAAAAATAAATAAAGGACTTTAACGTGCAATAATAAATGTTGCAGGGGTAGGAAGACCTTGGCCTAAAAGGTGTCTGGGAGATCTCCAAGTGATGTGATGGAATCAGAGATTGGGGAAGAAAATGAAGTGGCGCTAAATCTAGTAAATTGTTGAACAATACATAATAATAATATTAATTAATAATAAAATAAAAAAAAGTGTCTAAACGTCCAATTCAATAAAAGTGATATCCAGAAAAATTCCAACTATCAATGTGCTAGATAAATAAAATAATATATTAAATACTTAATCGATGAGAAAAAAAAAACATATAAAAAAGTGTCCAACATGCCCTAAGGCTGCATTCACACCTAAGCGTAGGCGATTGGCAGCGTTTTTTACCGCGATTTGCCGTGACAAAACGCAACGTTTTTCCCCGCGGTTTTGTACAGGTCATTGGCATCAATGTAAAACGCCCAAGCCGCCCGATTCGCGCGTCAAAAAAGGGTCCGGGACTTGTTTGAAATTCAGGCGTTCTTTCGCGTTCGACGGACCATTTCAGCAGACATACGATCGTGTGTACGGGCTAGCGGACATGTTTACCCAGCAGACAAATTTCAAAGCATGCTTTGAAATTTGTCCGCCGGAGACATGTCCGCCGGATATGTCCGCTGGTAAGTACACTCACCAGCGGACAAAAATCCCCACGCATGCGTCGAATGGATTCGATGCATGCGTGGAAGTATTTTACTTCCTGGAGTGGTGACGTGGCGGCGTCAACGCCACCGCCACGTCACTGCCACGTCACCGCGTCCTCAGCCCGAGGGGATTTTCGTCCGATGGTGTGTACACGCCATCGGACCAAAATCCGATGAGACATGTCCGCTGGAAACGGTCCGTCGGACATATTTGAGCGGACATGTCTCATCGTGTGTACGCGGCCTGAAAGAGTGGACCTATGTTCACACATAGGTCTTATAACCTTTTTGTTGGTACACATTTTTTTTCCAATAAGTGATGCAGAGCCCTCAGTTTCTCCTCTCTGTAATCATCACATGCAATAACAATGGAAATTCATAAAGTGTAGTATTTCAGGTAAATTTCTTGAAATAAATAATAACTTACATAAAAAGTTACACTCAACAGTGAATTTAGCTTGCAGCTGGGTCATTAAGGGAACGCTGATGATTTCAAACTTCCAGTCTCGGCCGTGATCGGAAGTGACGTCACCCGGCTCCCCCTCCTAAATAAATTTACTCAGAATACTACACTATATGAATTTCAATTGTCATTAGATGTGATGATAACAGAGAGCAGAAACTGAGGGCTCTGTGTCGCTTATTGGTACCAACAAAAAGAGTTATATGACCTATGTGTGAACATAGGTCCACTCTTTTAGGTGAGCTGCCACTCTGCACATTGGTGGAACACAGGATTGGTTGTGAAGTCACTGAATTACAAGGATTGTTCTTTTTTCACTGTATGATATCTACACAACTTTTGATGGGACTTTATATCTATGCATCTTGAGAATATAGAGCACTGGTGATTGGGTGCACTGCCTGGTTTTAGGGCATTTTGGACACTTTTTTATGGGTTTTTTTTCACACTGATTAATTACCGTATTTATTATAATATGTTTGGTTTGTTTTTTATTCATCACATTGATAATTGGATTTTTTCTGGATATCACTGTTATTGAATTAGACATTGAGACACACACTTGTTTTTTATTAATGATTTTTATTATTTTTATTATTATTATGTATTGTTCAACAATTTACTAGATTTAGCACCACCATTTCCTTCCCCAATTTATTGTATTGTGTATCTGGAGACACAGCTAGGTGTTGGCAGCTATTTCCTTGATTAGATCATTTATTACTGTGTATTGGGTAGCACTTAAGTAACCCCAGTTGCATCCTTATGGAATCAGAGATGACTTCTCGAAGTTCAGGATCCATCCCAAAGCCTTCAAGATCTGCATCATGATTGACACATTGGAGTCCAAGGTTAGAGCAGCAGATTGTCCAGATATCAGATGACTGGAATACCTCTGAGATGAAGAAGACCCAGAACTTGTGCAAGGACACTTGTACTCCCAGGGCCGAGGCCAGGCTGAAGCGAAGGTCCACAAACTCATAGTGATTGATGTCAAAGCAACAAAATCACTGGTGACCTGGACAGATGAAAATGTATAAATATGTATCCTTTATATTGATGAATACTACGAAGGCTCCATGATAAGACAATAACTGACTGAATAGATGTTATCCAAAACTTCTGAGAATGAACAAAGATATTGGGAGTGTTGAAATCCAACATAGCACATTGGCCGATTTTGGGTTTAAGAAATGTAAACAGGTTTGCATAAAAAAATCAATATTTGGTTTGAAGAAACATGAATGAAAACTCTCTGGTTCAACAATCCTTGAATAGCTGAAAGAGGGTTTATCAGATGTTGCTAAAAATGGCAAGCAAAAAATCAAGCTGGAGGACGGAGGAAAAACTCTATTTTGTAATCTTTGTATACAACCTCCTGCACCTATGCATTGGCTATCCCAAATCTCTGCAAAAGCCATCAGACAACCTTCCACCTTTGATGTTGCTGGTGGGGATAGACTTTTATGCTGAGGCAGATTTATCCACAGGTTTTGAGCTTTTGGTTTGCCAAGGATGTTTAGAATTCACATTTGAGGGAGTTCAAGAATACAAATGGGTCCAGGAACAGAGACCTGACTTGGAGGAATGGAAGAAACATTTTGATGCATAATAGCATAGATTTGACTTGAGCCATTGACCTTTATTTATGTTTAATATGAAACTACCTGGGCAAGGATTCCTAGTGGAATATGTGAAAGAATGTGTAAGAAAATAAATATGTGTAGAAAAATAAGTAGAAAAAGGGGGTAGCTGCTGCTCTTAATAGTGTGTGATCTCACATACCATATGCAATAAAATATAAATTAAAAGCTGTCCTCATCCTATGTGCAAATATAAGCAAAGTGCAATATCCACATATAAATACGAAATTCATACATCCAATCGATAAACTTGCAAAGGTGCATGAAACATTTACATAAAAAAATGTGCAAAAGACCCTCATATGTTGATCTTGTTTATTGTTTCCCCCTGTGGTATCTTTTCTCTCCCCCTCCTTCTGCATCCCTCCCCTCCCTTCCTGCCTCCCCTACTGCCCACACCCACCCCCTTTTTTTTATCTCTGGGTAGGGTGACCAGACATCCCCAGTTTCAGGGGGCAGATTGAGGACCAAGTCTGTCCCCAGATTGGATTTAATAGGGGGCAGGGGCAATTTCAAGACAGTCAGTGCAGAATCAAAATTAAAAAATTAGATTTACACACCCCCGCTCCGCCGTGCCTACTTGCTTAGGGGGGTGTATTTTTTCCATTATCTGTGCCCCTTTCTGATGACCATGTGCTGGTCGGAGCGGAGGAAATATTTCTTCAGTTTCGGGCGCATGCCCATTCAGTTCCGCTCGCATGTTCTTCTGCCTTGGCTTAAATCCTGGCCAGCCACCTGCCTGCCTATCTCCTTGCCTTCCCTGGTGGAGTGATCTTCCTCCTCTCCCCATCCAGTAGTAGCCGGGGCCCAGAGAGTGAGACTTGAGAGGCGGTGAGGCGGGCGGCGACGGGCAGAGAGTCGCCGATTGTTGCCATTACTAGTTAAGAAAAAATATGTCCCCGGATTTCATTTTAAAAATCTGGTCACCTTAATCTAAGGAGTCTGGTGGGAGACCCCTTACATTTTATTGGCATCTACCTTGTTTTTGGCATGTAACCATTTTTTTGTCCCATTTACTTTTTAACTTTTACTTCTCTCCCATCAGGCATTGTCACATTGTTTCAATTGGTCAATTAAGCAAACTGGGGGAGCCCCCTCCTTGTACTACAGCTGCCCCCTACTGGTATTATTCTTGAAAATATGTTGCATTAGACCCTGGGTGCTCAACCTGTGGCCCTCCATCTGTTGCGCAACTACAAGTCCCATCATGCCTCTGCCTTTGGGAGTCATGCTTGTAACTGTCAGCCTGTCAATGCTTCATGGGACTTTAAGTTTCTGCAACAGCTGGAGGGCCACAGGTTGAGCATCCATGCATTAGAACATAGATGTTTGATCTGTTGACCATCTTGGAATGATCATCCAGCATACTTTACCTGATCATTGGCATACTACTTAGTTCTCTATGGACAGCTTCACTGTTTGTTTATTAATGCTAGTCTAACTTGAATTTCTACTGTTATGCTCTCTGTTTCACTTGATAACATTCATGGCTACCTAATCTTCACTCATTCACCTTGCTCCCAGACATTACTAGTGACCCCCACATATGGTGATGCTCTGAAATATTACCACCCCCTGCCTTGGCAGTTTTGCATCAAATGTTATGTTCTTCACTTTCTTCTTCTCTTTCTCTCTTTCCATTCTTCATCCCAAACCCCCCCCCCCCTTCTCCCCATTTTCTTCCCCTCCCCCCTTAGGCTAACACTGGGGTTTCCTTCTCTCTGGTCCCATCTGATCTTCCATTTAACATGGGTGCTTTTTTTTTGCTACCTTGCCCATCCACCTTTACAGTGGCATTCTCTGATTTTATATTCAAGTGAAGGTAAATTGGGTATCTGGCGCTCCAGGAGGCAATGCCCTTAATTTGTAATAATGTACATTTGATTAGTCAGCCTTTAGGTAAAAACAAAATTGAACCACAGTAAGGGGGTGATTTAAAAAGAGGTAGCCATCCTAAAAGTGTGTCCAGCAACTCTGTAAAACATATAAAAGAAACAAGGGGGGAGAAGCACCCCTCTAACTGTAGTATTTAAACAGTAACATTTACTGCACAAGATTAAAAACACTTACAAGATATAAGTGGGAGTCATGCTCATCATATGTAAGTAATCCTGGCAGTTCTACTGCGTCCCACAGGCTCCTCGCACGATCCGGGTAGCTGGGAAAGGTTCTGGTGTGATGTTGTCCTGAATAGCTGTACATTCAGAAAAAACAGGTGGTAGTCAGCTACATGCTGTCCAGCTTTAACCGGAAGAGGAAATTATGTCACCGCTCCTGTGTGAACTCAGGCTGAAGGCACTATGACAATCTTGGGTTCACACAGTAGTGGTGTGGGAAACCGCATGCAATTTGGACAGGAATTATCCTTGATCTACTCCCAACTCAACAGATTGCCCTCTCCACCCGCACATACTTATTTGGCCAGATAGGAAGAGGATTTGAGAGCCTAAAAGTTAGAAAAAGACTGGCAAGAAGCGTGGTCCACTATCGCATCCTGCTCTATTAATGTGACTTCACTGGAGTAAGCTTATAAGGTACTTATCAGATGGTATCTGGTAACTTCAAGATTGGCCCATATGTTCCTCGGACATTTGGGTCTATGTTTCAGAGGATGTCAGGCTACTGGTGATGTGCTCAATATATGGTGCACCTGCCCAATGCTAATCTGCTTCTTCATACGTTACCTCCTGGTGTCCCTAGAGACAGTTCAAAGGTACTCATTTCATCCTTTTATCTTCTGAAATGACCATAGCCAGGGCATTGAAAAAACAATTCACCCACTTCTCTGAAGTCGAATCGTGAATAAACAGTTATCTAGCATTCTTGGTAAATAACCATACCAAGTTTTGCAAAATCTGGGACCCCTGGATCGCATACCACCATCCTAATCTAGCTGTCTAGTCTGATTTATAGTATACAATACTCCCCTGCATCGTGCCCACACCCCCTGCATCTCCTTTCTTCTTCATTTCTTTCCACTCCTCCCCTTTTACCATCTTTCCACTCCATCCTATCCACTCTTGGTTTTTTTTCGTTTCCATTCTTTTTTGTATATCTCTCTAAGCCATTTCTGGCTCCATCTGTTGGTCGCATACATGTCTTTACTTTTAATGGTACTCCATGATGACCACTAAATAGATGACTTTCTCTGTTTTTTATGTTTTGAAAATGTTTTGAATGATGACAGGACACTGCTAATGGCGGATATTGTATCATTTACTGTACTCAGGCGCTGTGTAGTGACATATGTACTGTCATGCAACTCTGAAAAATTCAATAAACACATAAAAACTAAAAAATGTGCAAAAGTCACCTATGCAAGTTTATCGATTAAATATATGAATTTTCTTTTTTATATGTGGATATTGCACTTATTTTTGTGTAGCTAGAGTAAGTAATTTTTTTTACCCGTCACTTTTTTAACAATTTCCTCCATCAAAGAGATGGTCTCCCACAGAGGGTAGTCATAGTAAGGCCTCCTTACACTGCTGCCCCGCCAACCAGCACTTAAATCAGAATGTTGTGCAGATCTGTACAGAAGAAAGGTAAACCTAAGATATAACACTGCTAGCATCTAGTGGCACGTTGCACATAAAGTTCAACATGATGGTCAATGCAGTCTATAAATTGAGGAAATCAGTGCAGTGGTAAGTAAGGTTTAAAAGGTAGAACCCAGTGAGGAGTAGATACATTGTGAAATTACTTCTTATCAGTAGGGTCCTCATAGGATAGCGTACTGTATATTCAATTTGTCAAAGCCTTGTAAGAGTGAGATACTGGAAATCAAACTTTGGAAGGAGTAGCCCATTTAGGAACAAAGTACTTTGCAAAGGGTTAGATCATCTTGAACCATTTAGGGATCCAGAATATTTTGCCTGAGTGTTTCCAACTTTGTAACCAAATTCCTTGAGTAGTGGGATGATGAGAAAACGTCAAAATACTTCTGACATAGAACAGGTAGAGTAATGTGCACTCGAGAAAGCAGGGGGGGTATCAGAAATATCCCCCCTGAATGAAGGAACATTCAGAATGAAGCACAAAAGGCACAATCTTTTCTGGTGCCAAGTTCAACCTTGCACCTATCGCAAATAAGGTCTTGAGTAGAAGATTTGCCTGCAGCAGTAAGGTGTCCGCACTTCTGTTTAGTAACCAAATACATTGCAAATAACCGAAAAAGGAGTATGTACTTTTAAACTTCCCCAGGAATTCTCACAAACTAGAGCAGTGTACCGGAAATACCTTAACAGGAAAGGCATCGTGACCACTTGTCACTCCAAGCGGTGGCTGGGGACAGCCAAGTTGTGACTTTGCCAAAAGCTGTGCATCACTTGTCATCGGCGCTGAGGAGGCTGTCGATAGAAGTGCGTGAAAAGAATGCCATTTTAGGCCTTGTAGCACGGGGTGGAAGTGGCCATCTTGTGGAGAGACTACTTCAGCGCATACCAGAGGGCTGCAAAGCTTGTGCGCAGTTAACTGTGTCATCAATTCCTGGCATCAGGAAAAACAGTAAGAAGTTTAAAACGATAGTTTGGGCTTAAACAGGAAACAGTGCCCATTTCTACTGTAGGGGGCATTATAGCCCTTGGTTGCTTATCAATAAAGCTTTGTCCCCCATGGACGATACAGACACATACAATATTTTACATCTATATATATATATATATATATATATATATATATCCTCCTAGATTTTATGTAATAATTAGCATTAACCTGTATTTTATTACAAAAACGTGGCTATAAGTAAAGTTTCTGTTGCTCATTTTATTTGACATATTTGAATTTTTGTCATCATATTACCATTCATATCCCACATCATTCCCAGAAGTATTACAATGTCCCTACTACAGTCATACACACATTTGACATATTTGAATTTTTGTCATCATATTACCATTCATATCCCACATCATTCCCAGAAGTATTACAATGTCCCTACTACAGTCATACACACATTTGGGATAGGGTAGATTAGGTTGATGCCGGTTTACCTTACACTATATTTTTGGCGTTCAAATTATGTGTAACATCTCTTTAATGAAAATTAAACCCTGCACCCCAGAGTTACAGGATGTCAGTCATAAAGCTAAACTCCAGGATCCCGTTACCAAACCAGCCCCCAAGAAGCGTTAGATTATAAAACAGAAAATAATTCCTAGATTTTGTCAGGGAGATTGGCCTCCAGTGATACTTTGCAACTGCATTTGTATTGACACAATGCAGGTCAGGGGGAGTGTAGAAATCACAGAGGTGTGTCACAGTTTTTTTGGCCAATTAAGTACGAACTTTTCTTTTAGATACTTTATTTTTCTACCTGAGGTCTGATAAACAGTGAGTAATAGTGATGTCAATAGTGATGGTGCAGGTATTTTATTTTATAGCAATGCACGTATGTGTTAAAAATTAAAGTGAGCCTGTGGCCAGGCTATGAATATTACATATTTTTAACAAGCAATAGATAACCTTTAAAGTCTTTAGATGTCTGAGTATGTCTGTGTACCAAGTTCTGCATGACTGCTGGTGCCCCCTTTATGGGTGATGTAGTCCAGAGAAAATAATTTTCTATACCGGAAGGAACATCTTTGCTTGGGATGTGTCCAAGACCAGACCCAAGTTTTCCAGGTGAAGAGAAGGCTGCAGAGCGGATTTTTTTTTTCAAATTGATCATCCATACGAAAACCTAGCGCAGTGGTCATCAACCCTGTCCTTAGGGCCCACTAACAGGCCAGGTTTGCAAGATAACTGAGATACATCACAGGTGATATCATTTGCTGCTCAGTGATTGCTGTATTCTAGTCTGAATCTCCCCAAGGTAATACAGAAAACCTGGCCTGTTAGTGGGCCATGAGGACAGGGTTGATGACCACTGGCCTAGAGAATCTGGATTGTCCTGTGGATGTCTGCTGATAGCTGGATTAGGAAACGTGATTTAGACCTGGATGCCCTGAGTTTTGTGAAGGGCAGGAAGAGGTGTTAGGCCCTTTGTGAACAATCTGGGAACACAGGGCAGGTGAAAGAGCATTGCCATAACCAGCAAGTAGTTGTCTGCTGTTGCAAAGCACAGAAAGCACAAATAAGGTGGATAAATGCGAACATGCAGATAGGCATCTTGGATGTCTATGGATGTTATGTATTCCCCCATCTCAGAGGCAATTACAATCTTGCAGAATCCATGGGAAAGGCATTCCGGAATCCATTGAAATGTTTAGAATATGAAGGTATTTATTGGGGGTTTTTTAGTACAGAATAGGAAAAAGTACCCCAATTGGGTTTTGGTACCATAAACAGGTTTGAATAGGACCAATAAACCTGTCTTATGCAGGTACTGGCACAACTAATCCCTGGGACAGGAGATGGTTCAAGGCATTCTTCAAAACTGACTGTCCTTGGGAAGGTTTTAGTTGATTTGAGATAAGAAAGGTGTAAGGGGTAGAGTTTCAATTATTTTATTCAAACAATTTTAACAAATACAAATACAGTATCAGAATTTGCTGTTGTAATGTTGGGGAGTAATCATACATTAACAAGTCAAAGAAGGTTCAGAAACATTACTGTTAAATTCTATACACATGAGACGTAATCTAGCATCATCCACCTATTAGGGTCAAACCTAAACCAAACTTGCGACCCACTGGCTGAACTTCCATGTGATCTCAGGGACCATAATTGGTCTAAAGATCCATTGAAGGGCAAATTCAGATGGAGAGAGGAAAGAAGGAGAAACAGAGATATCAGAGAGAAGAATAGAGAGTAGTAAAGGGGGTGAACTCCGGCCCTGGAGAAAGATACTCCCGAGCCAATCCTGTCTCATTATGTAGTTGTGAGATAGTTGATCCAGGGGTCCCATATTTTGTTGAACCATGCAACCTTAGGGGTAGAGTTTTGTACCCCTTTGAAACCACTGATTAAACCCACAGGTCTACGATGTCTGTGAGAGAGAGGCTAACGGTAACACATGCCCCCCTCTTAGGAATAAGGGCACCCGTTGATTGTGAAGAGGGCTTTGGGTAAGACTTGCTAGGCTTTGTGGTCCAAGCCTTGAACCAAACGGAAGGGCTGCACTTAGGTATTGAAGTTGAGGCCTGAATAGAGCAGTTCAAAGCTCTGCGTTTTGAGAAGATAGAGACTGCGGATGAGGGGGGTTTTCCGCTATGGAAGTAAAACCTTCCCTCCTGTGACATGATGAATTGGTCAAGCCCTTTTCCAAATAAATGCTTTTCACGGGCAGCTTTGGCTATCCAGGCTTTCAGCCACAAAATTCTGTGTAAATGAATTGAGATTAGGGCCATTTTGGATATTTGTCTCATGACACATTCTAGGGCATCCACACAAAAAAGCAGAGCCGGACGTTATTTGCTGTAATTGATCTGTTAAAACACAATTCTGAAAAACAGGGTCATATTGATTGTTTATTGCCTTAGTCCATTTAGCTGCAGTTTGACATACTGAAATTTCAGTGAGAGCTGGTTGCAGGGCTGGACCTGCAAGAGATAAAGAGTAATAGTAAAGGGAGCCTAGAGTCTAAAACCTTCTATCTGCAGAATCTTTGAAAGAAAGAATATCTTTAAAAGGTACAGTGAGATGTACAATAGGTAAAGTGAGAGGGTAGGATCAACTACACTACATTGCAAAAACAATAGCCTGATAATACAAAAACAATGTCCGTGGTCACTAAGTAGGAACTATACATCATTTTGCGTGACACTCCCACTTCAACCTGGGGGAGAACAGTCTTTTGCAGCCTCCTCAAATACTCTCTCAATGTCCTCTACAGCCTCATCCAAGGCAGGCATATTGGGATCCGAGAAAGAGGAGTGGGAGGAGGGGCCTGGTGTTTTGGTGCTCTGAGAAAAGATGGCTGTATTAAGACAGTTACTGTATTTGACCAAGTAATTGTGACATAGATGCAGAAAATTCAGCTTTTGTCGAATATGCTGCCTATCATGTGTCTTAAAAAGAGCTAGAATCAGATGCAGAGACCAGTGTTAGAGTCAGCTCCTGTTCTAATGCAAGAGACACATTGTCACTCTGAGGTTGAGTGTTGTGTGGGCCAACAGCAGAGCCAATGCTTCCCTGGACTTTTGCAATGGCTTTTTTTGCCTGGTTTCTGCCATAGCTATAAGTGAGGGTTATCTTCTATGGGGAAATCACAGAGTAGGGTACAAAATATAGAGGAAGCATGGCCAGAAGGAGAGTGCAGAAACCAAGTTGTAGGCCACCCTGTAGCTAATCCTCATGGCGAAAGAGCAACGAATGCACCCAAAGACCTTGTAAGGGCTTGAGGTGGAAATGCCAGTAAAAATTGTGACCAGTGGTGTAATGTGTCACCTGTTTATCCACCTAAGACTGAGGTCTAATTGGTTTCTTTTTATAACCCCAGTGATTAACAGTAATGGTCAGAAAACATACAGAATGACCCAGTCTTACCTGTGTACCATGCTGGACATTACATAATGTGACTATACGCATTTCACTAAGTGCCAAGGTGAGCACCCATGCAGGATCCAGTGCTTGAAGAAACATTACAAGCTGTTCCCACAGTGTGTGGTCCAAGTACAGTTCCCAAGGTTTAATGAGGTTGCCCCAATCTAGATGCATTGCTTTTACCTGCAGTTAAACAATGTTTTAGAGCTTTTTTGGGGCTTTTTAGGAACATGTTAATAAGTGATTGTCTATAGCCTGGCCGCAGGTTCACTTGTAATCTGGAAACTGTGCAGTTGCTATAGAATTAGAGACCTCTTAATAGAAAATACTATAGATGTAAGGGTTAAAATAAATGTCAACTGAAGACTGATAAGTTCTGAGAGGATTCTAGTCGGTTATATCACCTGCCTGCTCCTTACATCCTATAAAATCTCACTGTCTCAGTGAGATTTACCATTTACTTCAATGTAAAATCCAAAGTAGATTGGCCTAAAAGGTAGCAGGGCTAGATGGAGCTAAGATTTTTGGGTTGGGAGTAGTAGGGGCTTTCCCACTTGGAAAAAGAGTATACATATTATAACAAAAAAACTGCAGGTTGTTAAGCCGGGTGGCATCTAGCTAAACCTAATTGGGTCAACATAATAATCCTTCTTTTAAAACACATAGTACATAAGCTTAGATCTTACTCTTCATCTCTCCATCTCCATCTATCCCCTTCTTTCCTAATTCCTTGCATTTCTGATATATATTCCTTGTTCAAAGTGTTTCCCCTTTTCTTTGCTTGCCCTTTCCCCATTGCTGGGGTATCAGCTTTCCATACTTTTACATTTTGTCCGCTGCTCATGTATTTTAGAAGGAACGGTTGTTGCTCCTGGGTATTAACAGGAAGAGATTATAGAGGAGATGTTTGAGTAGTGGTGGGCTTTATCTGTCTTTTAGTTGCCTCTTCTTGTTTTAGTTGGATCTCCTGTCTCTTACCCCTGCTTGTTTTGCTCAATCTGCTTGTTCCTGCACAAAACTTACAGAAAATCCATCTCTTTTCCACTTTTTCCGTTATTTTATTTTTATTTCCCTGTTGCTGTTGCACCCTTACCTTCTCTCTTCACAACCCGATCATACCCCGTCTGTGTTTATGTGAGGGCACTTCTTCCCCCTTCCACTTGCTGATTTCTCAATTCACCTTTCTGTATCTGTTTCTTGAATGTTTTGTACCTGTTCATTCTTGCTGTCTATTAAATCTCTTTTACCCATTTGTGCTTGCTCTTTTGTCACTCTGTATCTGTCTCTGTGCTCTCCTCTATCTTCTTCCATGGACCAAACCTTTCTTCATTCTCATTTAATATCTTGTATGTACCTCTCTTCATACTGTATCATTGTCACCTGTCCTTGTCTACTTTCTAACATCTTCTTTGTGATGTTTATGTCCTTGTACTTATTCTTCATGATTATCCATGTCTTCTCGTTGCCCCTACTTCTCTGTCCTCCCTTTTGTGTCATGTATGTCCCCCACCTTGCGTGTCTCCTCTCGTGTTTTCTCTTGCTCTTGAATTCCCATTTTGTTTGGATTTTTGTGTAGGGCAGTAGTTCAGTGGATGGCAGCCCCGTGCCCTCAACCTCTGGGGCCAGCACACCCCGCAGAGGAAGGCGTCAGCTGCCCCAGCTTCCCCCAACCCCCAGGCCACGTATTACCTACTCCCCGGTGGTTCGCCGGCCTGCCAGCATCGGCCCCCCACAGCAGCTGTCCCCTTGCCGAATGACTACACCCATACCAAGAAGATATCCTCAGAGCGACAGCCACGTGAGCAGCAATGAGAGACGGGCCACTCACAACGACTCTCCTCGACCACACCGCCACACCAGGGGACACTGCTCTGATGCCCCTCGCGCTGGATGCAGGCACAGTGGCCCTTACCGGGATTCCTCCTATGAGGGACCCCACCCCTGTGACCAGCGCACCTCCAGGACTGCCGACCCCGGGGGGGCACCTCCCCTATCGCCACATGGGCGCAGGTTGCCCAACGGCTACTCCCATGGGACCCCGCGACCCACTAAGTCTCGTCACGAACGTTACAGTGAGAGTGAGGAAGACGACTGGTGCTAAAAAAAATCTACAGATATATATATATATATATATATATATATATATATATATATATTAAAGAACTTCACTCTAGCAGGGAAAACAAAGACACGTCTACAAAAAGGAACAAGAAAGGGGGAGGAAAAATATGTTTCCCAAAAAAATAATAAATTACCACCAAAAAGAAAATCCTCCTTTTGTTCCTTTCCACATTTTGGTATAAGGAAGGACGCCCTTGCAGCATGTTTTTTTTATAATTCGGTGTATTTTGGGAGGGCATATGTATTTTGCAAGAGAGTAGATGACACTCAGGAGGATAAAGCAACAAGTTTACCACCAAATTCCCCTCCCTGCTCTCGGAGCTCCCCGTTGTTATCACTGTTCAGAACCATCTTCATTGCTCCAATTTTCCCACGTAGAAGAAAAGAAAAAAAAACGCAAAATGACGTGAACGTTTCTAAAAAGCTGCAGAGAACTTTTGGAAAATGTACAAAAAATTGTATTTTTTTCTCAATTTGTATTGATGAGTTTTATCATCCAGAGGATTGGAT
Source organism: Rana kukunoris (assembly GCA_029574335.1). Classification (NCBI taxonomy): domain Eukaryota; kingdom Metazoa; phylum Chordata; class Amphibia; order Anura; family Ranidae; genus Rana; species Rana kukunoris. The sequence goes on along the minus strand of CM056051.1, from coordinate 505,290,280 downwards.
TTATGTGTGCTGATTAATGTCTTGGAGAGAGAGCACGTAGACGCACACGAGCAAGAGTGTTTAGAGCTCATATTTGTTCATATTGCCTGCGGAAATGAGATTAAAAAAAAAATTAAAAAAATACAACAAAAAAAAGACAAAAAGTTGGAGAAAAATAAAAAAAAGCAGCATTTGATTCAACATCTGATTTTTTGCTTGAAATTCCCAAAAACAAGACATAAAAAAAAAAAATCACAAAAAACAAAATTGCGTTGCTAACTTTAAAAGCTTTTTTTCCGACTTTGTTTGAAAAACGTTAGATGCGGAGTGTGGCGGATGCATGAATATTATAAATGGCAAAAAATGTTAAATATAAATATATAAATATATACACAATGAATTTAAAAGATAATGATAGATGAAAACTGGAATCTCTACCCAAGTGGCGAGCTGAGAATAATTTCTGTTTGTCGGAGAAAATGGGAGACCTGTCTAAAGTGGTCTAAAGCTTGTTATTAAGTTAAATTCTACAGTGTAGACCGTATTTATTAACACACAGACCATTGGTGAGTACTGGGTGCCCAAGTAGCCCTTATCATGGGTCTTAAATCACCTTTTACTTACCAGTCTCAAAAACATCCTGTGTGTAGCTACACATGCACTTAAGGAAACAGCTACACCAAATGTCTTAATTAGAACTACAAACACTTTTGCAGCCCTAATATTAAAAAAGTTCAGTTCTTTGAAGTTCTGTAGTCTTAGTTATCACCCCTTTCTGCTTTGTGACCTCCTCTCTTGTCACAAGTAGGTGTCAGTTCTATAGCAACCAATCGAAAAACAATTGCTAAAGGAACAATAGCTACTCATTGGCTCTGTTTTTCCCTAAATCAGCCCTAATGACTGGGCAAAGAGCTCTTCCAGTTGGAAATTAGAACAGCGTGCCTTGGATTTTAAAAGGTTAATCCCATTCAGAGCAATGAAATCTGCCAATGTTCATTTTTTAATTGGTTTGGGAGTAGTGGCTGTTGTGTAGTAAAGGCCTGGTGTATATGACACTGGGGGTTATCCTTTACATATGAATTGCACTGCATATATTTGTAATTTAATATGAGTTTTATTCGACTTTAAACATGTCTCCCATGTTGTATTAAAGACCCCAGCATGGATTTAAGAAATTTTTTAAAAACAGTGTTTTCCTTTTATGTTTCTGCTCTCCTGTGTTGATTTGTTCATGTTTTTATGTGTATCTGTGTTATATTTGGTGGACATGGTTCAGATCTCCTCACCTCACTTGGGGTGCAGTAGTCAGATGGGGCGTTCTTGCATACCACTACAAACACCATTTTCCAGAAGTGGGCAACTTTCATGAGATCTTTGTATGACCTCATGACTGTTTCAGCTCAACATGCGAGAAAGTGTACTATATTTTTTTAATTAAACAAAAATGTAAGGATTGCAAAAACCCCCACCTGTCATTAACCTTGAAGGAAGCTATATTTACTATTGCATTTGCTTATTTGTAGCTGTTACCTGGTCAAATGGTTCTACATATTGGTCTTCAGGTCTTTTGTCACAAACTAAAGCGGAAGTAAACCCATCCATAAAACCGTTTCATTTCCGGCACGTGTCGGAAATGTAACGCTCCCATTGGTTGTGCTCTCAACCAAACTGTCAAACCATCCAATGGCTGGTGTCATAACTGATCACATGTGCAGCATCATAGTAGTTGTAGATTAAACAGAGGCCAAGATGGCAGCTTCCTTGGCTGAAAACGATAGGAGGGTTTACTTACACTTTGAGTGGTCAGTTAAGCATATTTTTAAAGCAGAACAAGCGATGTTTAATGGTGTGTTAATTTTAAAAATGTTCCCCTCTTGTCAGGAAAAGCTTTCTATAGTAAGCCAACTATACAGATGGCATTTTCCGGGGAACTTCTACTAGTCATGTTTTCAGCAACCTGTAGATGTAAAGGCCCGTACACACGATCAGATTTTCCAACAACAATGGTTCCGATGGACGTGTTTTATCGGACATTCCGACCGTCTGTTGCTCCATCCTACATTTGTTGTCGAAATTTCTAACAACAAATGTTGCCTGTGCATTCTCTCAAATTTTCCGACAAAAAATGTGTTTCGTTAGATCATCCGATCACGTGTACACAAATCCGTCGGACTAAAATCCAAAGTACAAACATGCATGCTCCGAACCAATGCTAAACATCAGACAACAATAGCAGAAGTTGCCCAAAGGGTGGCGGTAAAGAGCTGAAAAAACCACGTGGTTTGGTGTATGTTGGCTGAAAATGTTCTGCCATGTGTATGCAGAACAAGTTCACGGGCCAACGCCCCTTCGCACAAAAATCCATGGAAAAGTCCGATGGAAGTCCGATCGTGTGTGAGGCTTAAGAGTATAGTCAGACACAAGGGAACAATCTGACTACTCAAAGATCTTTCTAACCTCCAAATTCGAAATACATGTTTGTATCCAATAGATAGCCTGGGGGAGGGAGCTTACACTCTAATGTCCTTACTGCAGTTATACATGCGCAAATACATTTGGGTAGAAATTTTTTAAACGCTTTTCATTTTTTTCAATTGTGTGAGGAAACTGTAACACCAAGCAGAATCCCACATGAACACAGGGACAAAATCCTAACTCTATACAGATAGTGTCCAAAGTGGGAATCAAACCCAGAAGATCCAGCATTGCAGGGCAAGGGTAGCCAAGGTGTTCCCCATGATAATATTTCTTGAATAAAACTAAGTATATTTTTTTGCTTCCTAGAGCTGATTACTATGAGTTGTGGCTTTGACCTGTAGACCTCCTAGTTTTCACGTTTAATACCATGTAGGCCAATAGACTTGTATATGCTACAAAATAAGCATCGCTAAAAACGAAACCAATACTGAGAGAAATAATGGAGGGATGCCACTAACGGTGCTAGTTTCGCAGCTGTCTTTGGCTTCCGTACTTTTTGAGTCACTGACTTGGGCCAAACATGCAGATGAGAAAGTCAGAGTGATGCCAGAACTTCTAAACTGCATGGTTGTTCCAGCTTCGTGACACCAAAAGTACTGAAGCCATTAGATCAGCATGACAGTCTGGTAACTTGCATTTTCAGGAGGTGAGGTCCACAATGCAAAATCTATATTCTCTAAGTACAGGTTTCATTTATGCTTAGTGAAGGTCGGGCTGATGTATGAAATTGTTTAAAATCATATTCTGTATATCCTATAGCACCCAGATTTGGTTGTATGTGGACCTTTTTCTATGTTCATACAGTGAAGTCCAATGCTTCTCTAGCAGAGTGCAACTGAAATTATGTTATCAAAACTCATTTTAAATCATGAATTGCTGGTATTCCCAGCCACACTATAAAGCCTCATACACACGATCAGATTATCAGTCGGGAATTGTGTGATGACAGGCTGTTGTCGGAAAATCTGACCGTTTGTATGCTCCATCTGACAGTTGTCTTTGAATTATCCGCCAACAAATGTGGGATAGCATGCTTTAAAATTGTCCGCCGACAAATGTGTGATGTCGGATTATCCGATCGTGTGTACACAAGTCCTTCGGAACAATACTCTAAAGTACAAACACGCATGCTCAGAAGCAATGCTCACAACATTAGCAGAAGTTGACAAAGGGTGGCGCTAAAAAGCTGAAAAAACACGGTTGTATGCGATACAAGTTCCTGGCCAACGCCCCTTCTGACAAAAGTCTTACGCTTTGTCCACAGAAAATCCGATCGTGTGTATGAGGCTTAAAAGTGGTGACGCAGCTAGTGTTATGAGAGTTCTCATGGTATCCTATTACTGTGCATTTAAAGCACAGAGGCACCATGAAAAGCCTTTAAACACTGCTCTTCCTTAAAGGTTCTTGGTCCAGAATCCAACAGCAGGTCACTGATCGAGAAAAGCTCAATTTACTGTGGAAAATGGATCCGAGAATGAAACAGACTGAGCCAGCAACTTCTGCTTTAGCATGCATACCTGGCTTGTTTAGCTGCTCTTAAACGCAGGGTTGTACATTTGTTATGCACTACGTGGTGTCCTTTTTTTGCACTAAAAAAGTGTTATGTTACCATGAAAGTGTTTTAAAAATAAAGAAACGTAACTCAGGTTGTAGAAAGTGTGTGCTGACCTGCAGCTTGGACACCTGCTATGCACAGTGTACCCAAGGGTACAGACCAAGGCAGACAAGTATTGTATGCAGATGCATCACTGCACTATTTTTTTGTCTATTATGGGTGTTTTATAAATAATAAAATGAAGTAAAGGTTTCAAGGTAATGTTTGCATTATGCTGTAAGCTAAAAATCAAATGAAGGATTGTTTCATAAATGTTCCCTGTAAGAGAAGACATGGTGGTATTGCAGCTTACTGTTGGTATCAAGAACCTTGTGACTGCTTTATGATTACGGCAATGATGTTGAATACTATACACTATTTATAACCCTCCAACAAGTTTTTATGGTGCTGTAAAATTTCTAAAGACCTTAACAAACATTTAAAGAAAGAGTGTCTTTCTCAAAAAAAAAAAGAAGATTTCCAGGTAAAACAAGAAAGTCAGCAAAAAAATATGCAAAATAAAATAAACTATTTACTGTTTTTTTGTTATGAATAATTGAGACACTGTGTGATGGTGCTGTAAGGCGAGCGGTGCAACGGTATAGGCGCCTGTAAGCCGCTATCTAAATCAAATGTTGCAAAGTGGGCACATGCTCTTCAGCATGGTCAAAATATTTTTTTATCAGAACACAGGGTATAAATTCCAAGCAGTGTCTAAGCGCTTATGCATTTCAGCCCAAACTGGACCTCACTCATAGCAAACTTAAATATATACACCTGAGAAAAAGAAGAAATGGCTGCACATCCAAAGTTTCCAAAAGTGCCTTTTATTGCAGACAATCAAAATACACCAGGGACACCAGGGAAAGGCGTAGACGCGTTTCACACATCTGATCTGTGCTTAATCATGATTAAGGACAGATCAGATGTGTGAAACGCGTCTACGTGACTAACACCTGGTTTCCCTGGTGTATTTTGACCGTCTGCAATAAAAGGCACTTTTGGAAACTTTGGATATACAGCCATTTCTTCCTTTTCTCAAGTTTTTACGGAGGCGGGCCGGGGCTAGCCCTCCTACTTGGTTCCAATCAAGGTATTGCACACACCTGGAGCAGAAGATTCCTCTTCTTTTGATTAAAAATATTCACTGTTTCGCCTAGCAGTAAACCCTTTCTATTATCAAAAGTTGAAATGGATCCACAGCGTTTCCTCCATTCACAGTAGTACGACAGTTCACTGTATATAAGGTTGAGTAAAATAACTTCTTAATTCACTGGCTTGGATAGAGCCTGGGCTATATTTGCAGATGAGGTACCATGACAGGTAGGAGATAGACAGCTTGTCTTTATATAATCACATCCACAAATGGTTTGTGGATCCAGTTCTCTGGTGGCATGCAAAGCTGGATGCAGCGGTTGCAATTTCATAAACATTTGTACACTCATTCCTGCTTGTATATGTAGTTGCCAATATCTTCAAATAATGTCTGTAGGCTCTTTGCTGTGGAACTTATGGTATTAAATCATCCTGTGCAATACTGTTCTACTGAACAGTGATGGCTATCTTACTACTCAGTGAACTTAAGACAATTGGTTGCTTAAGTTGTACAGTAAAACCTTGGATTGCAAGCATAATTAGTCCCAGAAGCATGCTTGTAATCCAAAGCACTTGTATATCAAAGCAAATTTCCCAATAAGAAATATTGGAAACTCAAATGATTCCATTTATTTATAGGTCCTTCAGTTTATAGTCCATATAAAAAGATTATAGCAATGTGACCGGGTTGTGTAACCAAAAAATGTCCATCCACAAATGGAAGCCTCCACAAGGGGATTAGAAGCCAAATCCAGCAGGAGCTACAGAGTATAAAAGAGAAGAGAGTGTAGCAATATGTTGCTAAATGTTGTACCTTCATTAAATGTAACTATATTGCTACACCAAAGTCAATGGATGGACTTTTTCCCATTGGAAATTCCGACCGTGTGTATGCCCCATCGGAGTTTAGATAGAGAACATGTTCTATTGTACTCCTATGGAAGTCCGTCGGAAATCCAATGTGATTTTGGTCGGTGTATGGGGCTTTAGAGGCACCCCTCTTCTCTTTTATACTTAGTTGTGATGTGACGCTACTTGTATATCAAGACAGCGCTTGTATATCAAGTCAAATTTTATAAAAATAATTTAGCTTGTCTTGCAAAACGCTCTCAAACCAAGTTACTTTTAAACCAAGGTTTCACTGTATTAGGAAACAAGAAACTAATAAAACGGTATAAAAGATACCATCATAAAAATACTGGCAATGGTATTAGTAACCCATAATAACATATAACATAAGCAATATTACTGGTCAGTGATAGTATGTTAGCAAAAGTTATACCCAGCAACACCTAGAGTTAACCCTAATGCTTAGTTGTGATCTATCACTTAATTGTCCTTGCCAATCATAATAACAAAATGTGAGATAAGGTAACAAAGAAAACCTACTGATAATATTGTTTGTAGGCTAAAAGGGCTACAATCAAAGACACGTTGACCTCTAGTTGGTCACTATATAACCAGCTATGACATATTTGTAATAGATACATATACTTTCTTGGAACTAAGTGTTCATTTAAGCCAAGAGGACATTAAATTAGATATTAGATAATTTTATTCTGAAAAGATAATTTTTTTATTTGATTTATATAACAGGCACTAGTTTGGACAACAGTTGTTCTGTGCAGAAACAACATGAAGATTCTACGACTGATGCCCCGTACACACGTACGGGTTTCCCGGCTGACTTTTTACCGCCCAGAAACACGAGGGGAAAGCCGAGAACCTGCTCGGCAGCTTTTTCCCCCTACACACGGCCGGTTATCCTGGCAGGGAAACTGCCATGCGAGCTTTGGTCGGGAAACCCGGCCGTGTGTATGCTCCACCGCAGTGTTTCCCATAGGATAGCTGCCGGGAAAAAGACCGCCGGGAACATGTTCTAATTTTTCCCGCCGGGATTCCCATCGGTTTTCCTGTTGGGAAAACCGCCATGGAGCATAGACACGGACAGTTTTCCTGGCCAAAAGCTGTCATGGCCGTTGTCCCGACCAGGGCCGATCCTAGGGTCAAAGGTGTCGTCATTTTACCAACTCCTCCCCTTTACACATGTTTCTATGGCAATGACTCAACCACAGAGATGCTCCCCCACAAAGTCTTCATTAACCTGGGATCCTTATATGATCTCATTACAATAAACAAAATACAGAAAGAGAAGCAGAGTACTTTATTGGGACCTGAAGGGGGGCCTCTGTGATGCACACAGAGAGGGCTTCTGTTAGAGAGTCTGTCAGATGTTCGGCGCCCCCACCTCTGCAGGCGCCTGGGTGCAATGCACCCTGTGCACCCTGCCTAGGATCGGCCCTGGTTCTGGCGGGAAAACTGGTTATGTGTACGAGGAATCAGACTACAAATTTGTTTTGCTTTGGTGCAAGTAAAGGTATTCCTATCAGTCTTTATACAATATTTAAACTACAGTCTTGTTATCTACCCTTCATCAACAACACGTACCAGACTCCTTACACAACACAACAAACTTGCAGCAATTGGTCCTATGAGTGAAGCTCCCACTTGTACAGTCAAGCACTTTTGAATGTAGCCCCCCCCCCCCCCCCCCCCCCATAACCCAGGATCATGAGGCTGCTGGATTTACCTCTCCCTGCCTTGGTTACTATGCAATATTTAGCTTCTGTGAACAATTTTTTATATTTGCAACCACATTACAGCCAAGCTTAGGGGGTCTCCAAACATTTTGGTACGGGGGGCCACATTATAAACTGGTTTATAAATGAATGAATACATTTAAATGAATGAATACATTTCACTTGGAACTTTTTTGTAATCACATATGATTCAGAACAATAAAGCAACGCAAATAAATTTCAAATAAACTTGAGCCCACAAGCCCACAAGGGATACCCTCTTACATAAGAGCCCCATCAAAGTCTGAGCTTACAGAGGATCAGCAAAAACAGCCCAAAGGGTGGCGTCGTTTGAATGGAACTTCCCCTTTATAGTGCCGTCGTACGTGGTGTACGTCACCGCGCTTTGGACGGGCGGAATTTGGCCTAAACGTGTGTATGCAAGGCAGGCTTGATAGGAATCCCATTGGGAAAAATTTGTTATTTTTTTCCCTGCCGAGAAAAACGGGCGTGTGTACAGGGCATCAGCGTTCACCATTAGCCTTTACTGACTAGTTTGTAGAGACTGAAGTCTATGAGACACTATTATCAGTGAAAGAGCATGGAAAAGTAATGCCGATCATTCGTCTGATAATCTCATGGTGTGTACCGGCATTGGATCTCGCTGAATTTCTGGCAGATCAACAGGTATAAAAAATGTCAGCTTTTTTAAAGAGACAAAACATGGCCAAATGTAAATGTATTACAGAGATGTACCAAATGTCTTTTTATTTTAATTGTTTTCAAGACAAAACCTTGTTTTTGAATAATTCCTAAAATGCACTAAACTGTGGAAAGTATTAATGTTTCAGATTTATACATTTGTCCTGTACTAAAATATATTTAGCGCTTTGAGATCTACAACGGTATCTGCAGAACAAGCCCGCAACAACAGCAAAGCAGATGTGCCCCAGAAGCTATTATCTTTGGAAATGTTGGCAATTATATATAAAGTGAACAGTATATATATAGTGACATATACACAATAAAATGAACGTACATGCATAAGTTTAATGTAAACCAATCACAGTAATACAAGTGATTATGTGGTATTGGGGGCAAAACGTATAAACATGCAAATGCAGAGATAAAAAACGGGTTTGGTAATTCACTACCTGCTCAACATTCTTCAAATAAAAAAAAAATGGACAATCTTGAATTTGGATATTACTGATTGTAAAAAAAAAAAAAAAAAATCTACTTATTGTAGAAAACGGACGTTTGCTTATATTCTCATTTTGTGTTAACTTTTCTTTACATTTTTTTTGTTCAATAAAATCAGATTGAACTGAGCCATCGATGATGTGTAATGTGGATGGAGGAATCTGCCAGATTTTTTTTTTTTATTCAGCCTGCAGGCTGAACCAAAAAAAAGTCTACATGTATATTTACACTTTTCTGTAATTACCATCTCCTGTTAGCACTCAAACATTTAGGTGGGATTATAAGATTCTGGTGGTGATTCAAGGATATAAATATTTAATTGCTGTAACTGTGTATAAGTATATGGGTGTCGGGACAATTTGCAGAAAAGCCTAAACAAAGTGATCTAAATAAATAAAAAGGCCCAGATTCAGAAAGCAATTACGCCTGTCTAACTGGTGTTAGACAGGAGTAATTTCAAATTTCGCGCGCCGTATCACTAGTTTGAATCCTCAAACCATGATACGGCGGCTTCGGGCTTCGATCCGAGAGGCTTACGTCTTCGTAAGCCTTCGGATCTACGCTGCCATCTATTTGCGGCCGCTGGGAGGAGTTCGCGTCGTTTTGATGCGTCGGGATATGCAAATGTTTTTTTACGGCGATTCCCGAAGATACGAGTGGTCGTCGCAATCACTTTCGTCTATTTTTTTGTACGTAATGTTAGAGCAGCTTTTTGCTGCTCTAACGTTACGTAGCCCATGTTAAGTATGGCCGTCGTTCCCGCTTCGAATTTATTTAATTTTTTTTTTTGTTTACGTAACTCGTTCGGGACTAGGATCGCCCGTAAACGAGGCTACCTAAACAACGAATGACGTCACGACGTGATTTCGCGCAATGCACGGCGGGAAATTTGGGAACGGAGCATGCGCAGATCGATCGCCGCGGGAACGCGCCTAATTTAAATGATTCACGCCCCCTACTCGTCTATATGGATTGCGACGGGAGAAATACACTACGCCGCCGTCGTTTAATGGACAAAATCTACCTGAATTCCACGTAGAGCCAGGTAAAATACGGCGGCGTAGTGTATTTCTGATACGCTACGATAATCCATTTCTGTGTGAATCTGCCCCAAAATCTTTAATAACTTAAGTTAGGCATTAAAGGATATCACCAAAACTCCCAACTTTCTGCGTTATTCAATGGCTAAAACGGTACGATACTCCTTATTTGGACTTCTATAAACCATGCATTAGTCTATGCAAAATCATTTCAATGCAGATGTGGGTGTATAAACATTCCTGGGCTCAAATATGAACAAGGGCCATATAACAAACATATTAACAAGTGTCTCATAACTGCTGAAACATATGAAGCTTTAAGAAAACCAGGAGTAGTAGCCACCACTTCCACTGTCACCATACCTGTAAATATATATTTATAACCACCTACCCGGCCACTGCACATATACAGCTGGGTGGGTGCTTCCTTCTTCTGAGTGGACATTCAGGAACGTCCCTTAGAAGGAGAGAGATCATGCACGTGCATGCCCGCGCAGTGGCGCGATCACGATGTGCTTGTGTCACCCAGACACGGCGCATCTCCGATTGACAGGAGGGCTCTGCGGTTGGCCCTCCTGATCACATGAGGGCTGTGTCCAGTCACAGCTGTCATGTGATGTAAATAGAGAGTCGGTTGCTAGGCGATCGGCTCTCCTCTCCTCACACGGAAGTTGTCAGTGAGGAGAGGAGAGCTGATCTCTGCTACCAGCCGGTGATTAGTGAGTATGAGCTGGATTTTACAGCTTTTTACACACTAATCACCGCCCCAACGTCCCCACACAATGTAAACACACACACATGTCACCAAAATAGTGTCCCCACACACATGTCCCCCCACACAGTAAAAACACCTGTCCCCCACATATGTCCCAGTAAAATCATATGTCCCAATAATCATCTGCACACATATGTCCATCCGTGATCATCTGCGGACATCTGTCCGTGATCACACAAACCAATTACTATACACTTAACAGGATTTTTTTTACCAAAGACGTAGCAGAATAAATTTTGGCTTAAATGTATGACAAGATTTGATTTTATTGGATTTCTTTTAAAATAGAAACTAGAAAATATTGTTTTTTTTATTCTTATTTTTTTCGCTCTTTTTTTGCTTATATCGCAAAAAAAATTAAACGGAGTCGTAAAATAAATACCACCAAAAGAAAGCACTATTTGTGTGAACAAAAAGATAAAAATTTCATTTGGGTACAGTGTTGCATGAAAAAATGTGCCATCTACTCAGTAAATTGAGTTTTTAAGGAAATGTTGTAAATATTCCCAGGGCCCTTGTTGAGTTGAATTCTACAGTTTGTAAGGGGACATTTATGAAAGAAGTTACATTCTGACATTTGAAAGGATCGAAACCAAGACTTGAGTTGAATCTGTTGCTAACCCAATGATTTCTTCAACTGTACCTGTACAGCAATTTTCAGAAATGTCTTCAATGTACATCTATGACTTGTCACACAATTTTTTGTCGTTTATCATGTATGTTTATTTCTATTCCCATTTTAGATACTGTTTGTGCTAATTCCGTATTTTATCTGATTGCCAAAATGCTAACTTGTATGTGTGTGTTTTTAGGGGGCATTTTACTAAAGCCTGTACATATTGCAAGCACAAAAGATTCCTCACCTGCCAAATTATATATGGAGGGGGGGGGGGGTCGTTTTTCACACATACTTTATGAGTTAGGAATAAGATGAAGGTATCCTGCCAAATTCTGCAAACTTTTCAGAAACTTTTCAGAAGTTGTAAACATTTCAAAGTTAAAGTCCTGCTTAAAAAGCAGATGCCGTAAGATGTCTGCTATTAATATTAGGTAACCAAAAGGTGTTCCTCTCTAAAGCTATATTCCAGACAGACTTCTTCCCAACTGCCATTTCCAACTGCCATTTCCCTCAAACCCCCTCCCCCCAATAGTGAAACTAGTTTAAAGGCCCGTACACTCAACCAGATTTTCCGACGGGCATTGTGTAATAACAGACTGTTTTCGGGAATATCCCACCGTTTGTATGCTCCATCAGACAATTGTTGTCCGATTTTCCGCCTATATTCCTCTATATTCCAGACAGACTTCCTTCCAATTGCCATTTCCAACTGCCATTTCTAACTGCCATTTTCTTCAGACCCCCCCCATACTAAAACTAGTTTAAAGGCCCGTACACACGATCGGATTTTCCGACTGGAATTGTGTGATGACAGGCTGTTTTTGGAAAATCCGACCATTTGTATGCTCCATCCAACAACAATTGTGCATTGTCAGATTTTCTGATCGTGTGTACACAAGTCCGTCTGACAAAAATCCAAAGTACAAACACGCAATGCTCACCATAACACAACATTCACAGAAGTTGCCCAAAGTGTGGCGCTAAAGAGCTGAAAAACCACATTGCTTTGTGTTTGTTGGCCGACAATTCTTTGCCGTTTGTATGCAATACAAGTTCACGGCCAACGCCCTTTGGACAAAAGTACTACACTTTGTCCGCAGAAAATCTGATCGTGTGTATGAGGCTTTAGAGTCTAGGTCGTGACTAAGTGCCGGTTCACACTACAACGACTTTGGATCCGACTTGTAAGTCCTCAAGTTGCCCCAAGTCGCTGGACATAAGAAATGCCTTAGAAGTGAATGAGCGCCGTCTTAATGTAGCTACTGAAGTGATTTTTTATGGCAGGGAAGCAAAGCAATCAATACTGCAAAAAAAAAAACATTTACAGTGGAACCTTGGTTTACGAGTAACGCGGTTAACGAGCGTTTTAAAAGACGAGCAATTTAAAAAAAAATCCTGACTCTGTTTGTTTTGCAAAACAAGAATAATTCAAGCTAATGGGGTGGGCAGTATCACATCTTAGTTTCCTTTGACTTCTATGGGGAAACTCGCTTTGGATTACAAGCATTCTCCTGGAACGGATTATGCTCATAATCCGAGGTTCCACTGTATTACCAACTTCAGTCTTACAGGCAAACAGACAGGCTTGGATTCTGGCACAAAACTTTTACTCTTACCTAAAGGAAACCTGCCGTATCTCAAGACTTATTAAACTACCAGAATCCTAGACTGCTAATACGAGGGTTCTTTAAGAAGTGTCCGCACTTTTTTTTAACTCTATTAAATATAAAAAAAAAGTGTGAAAACCTTTTTGAAGACCCCTTGTATTTTTAAATATGTATTTTTAAATGAGTCCTCAAGTCCTTTTGTGTGTCTCCAACCTGAAAACACACTTCTTGAAGTTCTCGGGGCCAGATTCTCAAAGCTGTTACGGCGGCGTATCTCCAGATACGCCGCCGTAATTTTAAATCTGCGGCGGCGTATGTTTACGCCGATTCTCAAAGGCACATACGTTAAAAAAATAGGCTTCTTCCGCCGACATAACTTGTCTACGCCGGCGTATAATTGTGTGCAATTATACGCTGGCCGCTAGGGGCACTTCCGTCGATTAGTCGCGTTGAATATGCAAATGAGCTAGATACGCCGATTTACGAACGTACTTGCGCCCGGTCGTCGTATTTTATGTCGTTTGCGTAAGCGTAAAGTTACCCCTGCTTTATGAGGGGTTACTTTGCGTAGTTGAGGCGTACGCAATGTTAAGTATGGACGTCGGGACATCGTCGATTATTACGTCATTTACGGCGTTTGCGTAAAACGTTCGCGAATAGGGCAATGATTATTTGCGGCGTAATTTGGAGCATGCGCACTGGGATACGTCCACGGACGTCGCATGCGCAGTTAAAAAAAAAGCGTCAAAAACGTGGGGTCGCGATTCATTTCAATAAAACACGCCCACCTCATCCACATTTGAATTACCCGGGCTTACGCCGGGCCATTTACGCTATTGCCACCGTAATTTAGGACGCAAGTGCTTTGAGAATACGGCACTTGCGTCCAAACTTGCGGCAGTGTAATGTAAATACGATACGCTACGCCTCGCTGGCATTTACGCCAAGATACGAGAATCTGGCCCCTCGTGTTTTCTGAGACTGAGGCCTCATACACACGACCAAGAATCTCTTTGTAAAAGAAAAATCGTTTTCCTTGACGAGTTCCTTGTCAGGCTTGTCGAGAATCTTGTCAAGCTTTCTTTGCCTACACACTGTCAAGACAAAATCTCGTTGTTCTCAAACGCGTGACGTACAACACATACGACGGCACTATAAAGGGAAAGTTCCATTCCACTGTCGCCACCCTTGGGGCTGCTTTTGCTAATCTTGTGTTAGTAAAAGTTTGGTAAGAGACGATTCGCGCTTTTCATTCTGTTACAGTGTAACGAATGTGCTATTTCCATTACGAACGCTATTTTTTCCGAAGGTGCGCTCCCGTCTCATACTTTATTCTGAGCATGCGCGCATTTCTAAGCATACACACGATCGTGTTTCTCGTCGAAAACCAGCCCGACAAGAAACACGATGAGGAAATTGAGACTCCCAAAGAGGAAAAAGAGAACTCTCTTTTTTTTCTCGTCGAGTTCCACAACAGTTTTTTCGGCGAAAAGCATTCACAGGACCGTTTTCCTCGGCAAAAAAGCTCTGCCACCAAGTTTCTTGAGGCCGCGTACACATGATCGAACATGTCCGCTGAAACTGGTCCGCGGACCAGTTTCAGTGGACATGTTCGATGGTGTGTACGGCCTATCGGCCCGTTTTCAAGCGGACAAAAGTTTCTAAACATGCTTAGAAACCTGTCCGCTGGAAACCTGTCCATCGGACATGTTCGATGGCTAGTACACGAAATCAGCGGACAAAAATCCCGCGCATGCTCAGAATCAAGTCGACGCATGCTTGGAAGCATTGAACTTCGTTTTTTGATCACATCGTTGTGTTGTACGTCACCGTGTTCTGGTCCGAGGGGATTTTTGTCTGATGGTGTGTACGCACATCAGACCAACAGACCACTTCAGCGTGGTCCGATGAAAACGGTCCGTCGGACAGGACATGTCCTCGGACATGTCTCATCGTGTGTACACGGCCTGATGGATTCTTTTGAGGAAAACGGTCATGTGTACGAGCCCTCAGACATCTAGCTTGCTTCCCTGGCATCCCGTAATGGAGCTCACAAGAAGCTTTGAACACAGATAAAGGAACTAATATTTTCCTTCATTGCTCACTGTTCTGCTAGCTTCATAGGTTTGGCAATAAGGTATGGGTCACTTTATCTCAAAAACATTTGTTAATTAAAGAAATCTTAAAACTGTGGTTTTGTGACCCTGCTCTATGCTAGTACAAACTCTTATGCCCCGTACACACGATCAGGCTTTTGCCCGGCCAAACTCACATCGGAATACCAACAGAGTAGAAGAACATGTTCTCTATCTAAACTCCAATGCAATTCCTCGGAAAAAAGTCCGATGGCGCATACACAGGGTCGGAATTTCCGTTGGAAAAAGTCTGTCTGACTTTTTCCATCGGAAATTTCAATCGTGTGTACGGGGCTTTAAAGTATCTATTTTGCATAACGAAAAAAAATTGCATTCCTTGTTGCCATGTGGACGGCAAAGTCAATCTTAAAGTGTTACTAAACCCAGGACCCTGCGTTCACTATATCTTGTCTCTCACAGTACACAGAACATGGAAATGCAATTATTTTAGTAAATATAAACTGCTTGTGAACAAGGCCGTTGCAGCTAGAAGGTGTCTACTTCTGCTGCACTTTTATCTTTATGGCGATGCAATGAATTTGGACTGATTTAAAGAGCATGTATGGAGTTGTGCATTGTCCTTTAGCCATTCATAAACTGCTAAATTCCTCTTCTCGTCAGCAGTACATAGAAGTCTTCTGACTTCTATGAGTGTCTGGTTAAAGCTTGGGGGAGGAGTTTTCATTCTGCACTGACTGTTCTATCAGGATGCAGAACCCCCAACATTCTATCTGGACAGTGCTGATTGGCCCTGTGCTGATCACAAGACTCTCCCAAGAAAAAAAAAACGTTCTAGCAATACACACAAAACTGAGCATGTGCAGCCTGTCCCCAAGACAGGATCAAACAGCCTTTTTACGCAATGCAGAGGATTAACCCCTTGGGTTCCACAGCGAGTATAACAAGCATTCTTTACTGCATATATATTTACGGTTGTGGGTTCAGTAACACTTTAAAGAGGTTGTAAACCTCTGAGAAAAAAAAAACCTGCAAGACAAAGACTTAAAGTGGTTGTAAACCCTAGGACAAAAGAAAAAAAACTGCATAGCATACTAGCTCATTATGAATTACTTACCTGAGATTGAATCCCTTGCTTCGGTGGCCAACGTCGCTCCAGGAGTTACTTCCAGTATCGCGGGCTCAGCGCTGTGATTGGCTGGAGCCGTGATGACATCATGCGCACAGGAACCGCCAAAACGGCGCACTCACTAAAGTAACGGCAAGTACGTTCCTTTGCTTCAGTGCGCATGTGCCGATGACATAGGCACACACAAATACAGGGGATATCTCCTAAATCGTTCAGGTCTTATACTAGCTCATTGGGAAATACTTATATTAGAACAAAGCTGTTGCAGCAGATGTTTTACTACCTATAGGCATGGGCGTTGCTAGGTCTACAAAGGATCTGGGGCTAGAGCCCATAGCAGTGAAGTGAAGAAAGTCATACACTTGGACAGGTATACACATATATACAATGTGTGTGTGTGTGTACTAAATTTATATATATATATATATATATAATAGTTACATATCTGAATGTGAATCCCCTTACATCAGGGTCCCCAGAGAGCCCCAGGACTTAGGAGTGCACTACATAAAAAATGCAGGGCTTAGTTGTGGCCATCTATGCAGCCTCACCTGTGCCCAGGAATGCAGCCTCATTTGTGCCCAGCAGTGAAGCCTTTCCAGTACCCAACAATGAACCACTCACTGTAGTGCTCTGTCTCCTGCCGCCCACACTGTAGTGTCCTCTGTCCCCTGTACACCACACTGTAGTTTCCTCTGTCCCCTGCACCCCACACTGTAGTTTCCTCTGTCCCCTGCACCCCACACTGTAGTTTCCTCTGTCCCCTGCACCCCACACTGTAGTTTCCTCTGTACCCCCCACTGTAGTTTCCTCTGTCCCCTGCGCTCCCCACTGTAGTGTCTACTGCACCCCCCACTGTAGTGTCCTCTGCACCCCACACACACTGTAGATAAAACTCTCCTACCTTACACAGGTGTACAGCAAACAGAGCAGCAGAGATCGACATCACAAGGCTTGATGGGGGCGGGAACTACTGAAGTTAACGTTTCACATTAACAGGCTGGTGATTGGTTGCTAGGATCACCTGGCAACCAATCACCTGCTGTTTAATGTAAAAAGTTAACTCCAGCAGTTCCAATCTTCATAAAGCCCTTTGAAATGTCTGTGGGCTGTGTGGTCGTATTCAGCAGTGGCGAGCCGGGTGCGGCCAACCCCTGCCCTAGAGACTCGGGGCTATGGGCACCAGATTCAGGGCTATAGCCCCAGTGGCCACCCCCTAGCGATGCCACTGCCTATAGGTAAGTCTTATTATAGGCTTACCTATAGGTACATGTCAGCCGAGGAAGTATACTTCCTCTTTAAGTCTGTGCTAATATTCCATTTCAGCAATAGATAAGTATTTTACACCGACCACCACAAAACTGAGCAAAGTTTAAACATTTATTTGTGGAATTCATGAAATCTTTAACAGTCTGTACATGTAGAACAGTATAATATAGAGCAGGGATATGCAATTAGCAGACCTCCAGCTGTTGCAAAACTATAAGTCCCATCATTTACTCTGCCTCTGGGTGTCATGCCTGTGGCCGTCATTGTCTTGCTATGCCCCATGGGAAAGGGGATTACCGCTCCAGGTGGATCAATGAAAATAAACCTCTTCTCAGGGTTGAAGCAGCAGGTGCAGGCTATGCATATAGCAATTAGGTAGGGGGGAAATTCTGAACAGCCGCACTCCAAAAATGTACCTTTATTTTTTTACAAATCACCTGCCGTTTAATGTAAAAAGTTAACTCCAGCAGTTCCCATGCCCATACAGCCCTGTGAAATGTCCGCAGCGAGGTGCCATCATTCAGCAATGGCGGGCTGGGTGCAGCCAGAGGGCCGCCGACCCCTGCCCTAGAGACTTGGGGCTATGAACAACAGACTCGGGGCTATAGCCCCAGTAGCCACCCCCTAGTGACGCCACCGTCTATAGGTAAGTCTTATTATAGGCTTACCTATAGGTGCATGTCAGCAGAGGAAGTTTTCTTCCTCTTTAAGTCTGTGCTAATATCAAAAATATAGGACAGAAGAGCTGATGCGTTTCGCACTTTCAACAGTGCTTAATCATATGATTAAGCACCGTTGAAAGTGTGAAACGCGTCAGCTCTTCTGGCCTATATTCTGCTGTGGCATGTGCTTTTGATACCTTTTTTTACAAATAAAGGCACATTTTTGGAGTGCGGCTGTCCAGAATAGGCCTCATGGGACTTGTAGTTCTGCAACAGCCGGAGTTCTGCTAATTGCATATCCCTGATATAGAGAATGAACGCTGCTTACAAAATGTATTATTTCACCACCTTGGCTTGCTATATAAGAGATGTGAAAAAAAGGGGGGTCTTGAAGCTTTATGTAAATCACTAATTTACATTTAATTTAAGTGCAGTATGAGGAATCTTTTCTTTCTAGCTATGAGTAGTCAGTCAGAAAATCTAAAAAAAAAAACATTAAGCAAAATTTTCTACACCTGGGGTATAAAATTGTGACGTCTAAATGACGATACTGTAAATTCTTGGAAATTACGCTTTCGCTCACTCCTTAAAATGTTCCCCAAAGGCTATGAGACAAAAGCCTTTCCCCCGCGTGCATGAAAATAATAAAGGGGGTAGGCCTATGCCCAAACCTTCTGGGGGAATACTTAAGGAGATTGACTGAAAGCTGCTATTTGTATAGCATGGTGAAAAGAGACTGTAAAATTTTATGTATACGATGATCGCAAATACTAATAATTACACAGAAGCACCGTCCATCTCTTTTTTTAAACTATTGTATTAGCTTCAAGAAAATTTTTATGTACTTATACAAAAAATGATAAGACTAGCTTATTGTGATCAGATTGTATTTTATTGACTGAGTTATTCCAGCTATCAGCTCGCCACTGTTGGGAATCTGAGGTTCAATATACTTTAACCCAGTTACTCTCAGTGAATCAGGCAAAGAAAAAAAAAAACACCACGTGCCGGCTTCTCTGATATGTGAAAGGGTTAAAGGGCAACACAGGTAAAAGAAAGATTATGCTGTCGACATTTCTTTACGAAAAAAAAAAAAAATTAAAAAAAAGGGCCAAAAATGTGACCCTGATAATGCAAAGCTGGTCAAGCTACTTTACTTTTTATCCTGCCATTTTTCCTGTTTGATTTTAGAATAAAAAAAATGAAAAATATCAATAAAAAATGAAGATGTTTTGATGCATTTTAAAAAGAGAAAAATAAATAAATAGTAAACTGCTTTACATGGCTGTTGTATAAGTGAGACCACTTATTATTTTGCTGTCTGATGGTTATTAACAGAAGAAAAAAGCGTAAGTAACTCTACAGAAATCTGCATAGCTATTGTGTACATATGGAAAAACATGCAGGTATTTGTGACAAAGGCACACACCTATAAACATAACCAGGGGCTTATCAGATGATGGAGAGATTTCCCCTCACTTCCTGTCCTGTTCCTGTTGGCTAGAGTTGGGCTCTTAAAGTGTTTGTTAACCCATCGACAATTGACGGCCACAAGGTGGCTCTAGAATGCAGGGAGGCGGTCAATATACGGCCTCTGGCCTCCCGCCGCGTCACTCAGGTGCTGATGCGCGTACCTGGCGGCCACGATGTCCGCCAGGTACCCTGCGATCGGCAGTCACAGAGCCAGGGACGTGGATCTCTGTGTGTAAACACAGAGATCCACTTCCTGTCAGGAAGAGGAGACCGATGGTGTGTCCCTTGTACATAGGGACAACCATCGGTCACCTCCCCCAGTCAGTCCCCTCCCCCCACAGTAAGAGGCGGTTCACACTGGGGCGACTCGTCAGGTGGCTCAGCCGCCTGATGAGTCGCGTCCCATTGAATGCAATGGAACAGTTCTAATAGGAGCAACGCAAGTCGCTCCGACTTAGAAAGAGGTTCCTGTACGACTTCGGGGGCGGCTCGGGGCGACCTGCATTGACTTCTATACAGAAGTCGTTTTGCAGGTCGCCTCTGAAGTCATCCTCAGGACCACTTGCAGAGTCGCCCCCGAAGTCGTGCCGCAGCTGTGTGAACCGGTTCTAAGAATCACCTAGCAGGGAACACATTTAACCACTTGATCGCCCCCTGGTGTTAACCCCTTCCCTGCCAGTCACATTTATACAGTAATCAATGCATATTTATAGCACTGTTCGCTGTATAAATGTGAATGGTCCCAAAAATGTGTCAAAAGTGTCCGCCTTAATATCGTAGCCCTGACAAAAATCGCAGATCGCCGCCATTACTAGTAGAAAAAAATAATAAAATAAAATGTCAGAATTCTATCCCCTATTTTGTAGGCGCTATAACGTTTGCGCAAACCAATCACTATACGCTTATTGCGATTTTTTTTTAACAAAAAATATGAAGAAGACATATCGGCCTAAACTGAGATTTTTTTTTATAAAAAATGGGATATTTATTATAGCAAAAAGTAAAAAAACATTGTTTTTTTTTCAAAATTTTCGGTATTTTTTTGTTTATAGCGCAAAAAATAAAAACCGTGATCAAATACCACCAAAAGAAAGCTCTATTTGTGGGAAAAAAAGGACGTCAATTTTGTTTGGGAGCCACGTCGCACGACCGCGAAATTGTCATTTAAAATGTGACAGCGCTGAAAGCTTAAGTTTCGCCTGGGCAGGAAGGCGGTGTATGTGCCCAGTAAGAAAGTGGTTAAAGCATGTTATACAGCACAGTACTTGTGCTGTGTGATTTGTTCCTGTCAGTTTCTGCCCTCCCCTGTAAACTGGCCACGGTTCATCTTGGCTGCTGAGCCTGACCCTGTGGTCAGTTTATGTGCCCTCGTTATCTGCAGCACTCCTGTGTCCTCCCCCCTCCCTTCTCTGCCTGTCAGCTCTGTGTGTGAGCCGCCCCTCCTCTTCTAGCACCGTTCGTAGCAGCTCTCACTACTCACAATCACTGCCAGGCCCTCTGCTAGGATTACATGATGTATATACCATTTGCCATTTTATAAAATTATTCTTATAAATACTGTTTTTCTTATCCCTGATGAGTGATCATGTGACCGTCCAGCGCTGTCTTTCTCCGCTGTATGTATTACAGAGGGAGGGGCTGAGCTCTCCCTTTGACGTCTGTTGGGCGGTCACATGATCTCACTCTGTAATCAGGGATGTATTTAGGTTTTGTGCTGCCCTAGGCCTGACTAAACGCATGCACCCCCTAATTTAATCATGACCCGCCCCTTCCTGTCAAGGCCACACCCCATGCCGACCCACCCTGAAATTTTCAAGTAGGGACACTAGTTCTGATGTCCGGGGGGGGGGGGGGGGGTAATGGATTCCCTAAATTTGCATAGATTTCCTCTCACTTCCTGTTCGGCTATGGGACAGAAAGTGAAGGGAAATCTCTGCAATGGGACAGGGATGGTAAAATATTTAAAGTGACGCCCCCACAGCTGCAGAATGCCAACCGCCCACATACTGGAAGCAGTGCGGCCAATTTATGGGGGCGCTCAACTAATTTGAGTAACAGTGTAGCGCAAGCCGGCAGGGACACTGTCTGTGCTGCCCCCCTGCAAAGTGTTGCCCTAGGCCTGGGCCTTGTTGGCCTAGGCCAGGATACAGCATTGTCTGTAATACAAACATTGGAGGAAGAGAGCATAACCGCCCGGTAGATGTCAAAGGGAGAGCTCAGCCCCTCCCTCTGTAATACATACAACGGAGAAAGAGTGCCAGGCGGTCTTTCTCGGTAATTGTAAGAAGAATATTAGAAATTGGCATATAGTATATACATCATGTAATCCTAGCAGAGGGGATGGTAGTAGTGTTGCCACCTTATCAGAGGCGGCTATTTAATTAGGCAAATTAGGTGGTTGCCTAAGGCCTCACACTCACAGAGACTTGCGGCCGCCTACTCTAACTTACCCAATGCATTACCCCAGTTTTGAGGGAAAGAGGACCTTAACGCTGCTGTGCTCAGGCAGCGTTAAGAGCCCTGACTCAGGAGCGGTGAATATCGGTGACGCCACCCCTTGTGACGTCAATGACCCAGCATGCCCTCAGTGAATGACGTCACAAGCTGGCGGGTTCAGCAGGTGTCATCACTGGGTGGTCCCCGCCCCTTAAATATTAAAGAGCAGGAGGCCACCTTGTTAAAGGGGGCATCCAGATTCTGATAAGCCCCCTGCCCGCAGATGCCCTCAACTACCGGCCAAGGTTGTGGGGAAGAGGCTCTTGTCCTTGAATTATTTTCCATTATGGGTGTGAGTGGGGCCCTATGTCAAGTTTTGCCTAAGGCCTTTACAAAGCCTAGAGCCACCTCTGCACCTCATCCCTTTAAACCTGAACACATATTAATTACACAGGTTCTGTGGATGATTAAGGTGGTAATTAAACTCACTTGTTGGCTTATCTGCATTAAATTAGCCTCAGAACCTGTGTAATTCATATGTGTTCGGGTTTAAAGGGATGAGCTGGCAACCCTAGCTGGTAGTGTGTACAAACACTTGAATATGAATTATAATATAACCCTATTCTTTGGGACTGTCGCTACCAACACAGGAAGTACGATGAAATCTCACCAAAGAGTCGTCATGATTATAAAAACACAAACAGTTATGTTAATGCTTTATATTTGCACGTTTTTAGGCTTTACTTGCTCTGGGGATAAAGCTAAGGTAAGTGATGAGTTAGAGTGAATAGGCCCCGTGAGGCCTGAAGCTGCCCAAAAGTCGAGACGTTCCTGCCAGCAACACCTGGCCCGACCTTCATTCTTTTTATTTTTAGTAGGCGACAGGACAACCAAAGATCATTTACAATGCATTACATCAAAGAGTCACAGTATCAAGATATATCAGGCATGGACATAGGTGTGCGCAGCCTATTGGATTAGGGTGTGCACCCCAAAGCTCCAACACATATGCGTTTGACATATTTACCAGCCTCTTCCCTGCTCTCCATCCTAAAACAATGGGAGGAAGGGGAGCAAGGAAGCACATGGGGGACCCGGGCAACAGAAGGAAGAGGAACAAGGAAAGGAGGGGTGTCATATATTAGTAGCGATCCCCTGTATTTCCTCCTGTGGCAGCTGAATGTTGACAAAAGGGAGAGGAGGAGAAGCCTACTTTCAGCTGCTGGAGGAGGAAAATACAGATCGGTTCCACTAAATTCCACCCCCACCACCTGTCCTGTCCAGGCTCTGAGAACAGGTAAGGAAGGATTGCGGTTTACCTGTCACCTGCCCACCATTGACAGGTTGCCAATCCCAGGATTAGGGTGTGCCCAGGCACACCCCTTGCGCACGCTTATGGGCATAGAAGGTTTGGGACAAATAGTTAACATTATAGACATAACCTGAAATACATCTCCGCTAGATGAGCCAAAAAATAATTTAAAGCAGAACTTTACCCATAACAACTATAAAGTTCTTTAGCAAGGAACATATATTCCACATTAATAACAACGCTACCAAAATTACTGTGTGCTGTAAATTGCCTTCAGCATTGTTCCTGTTTCTTCTTGCTGAAGGCGGGCAGTTTGCTGAAGCCCAGAATCAGCAGTAAATCATAAATTGGAACTAAATCCATTGATTTAACAGTTTAAAAAAAATTACATTCTAGGAATTCCGGGAATGCTAACTGTATTATTTGCTTGTCAAACCATCAAATTGCTGGTGTCATAACTGATCACATGTCCAGCACCATGGTAGTTGCAGATCAAACTAAAGCAGCTTTCTAGGCTGTAAAGGATAGGAGGGTTTAATTCTGCTTTAAGGCTGACAGCAGATCAAACTGCAGTACCTAAAAATGGAGAGCAACTGAGCATGTGCAGAGCAGGGTGAGACAGTGTATTAATGGATTTTAACCACTTGCTTACTGGGCACATAAACCCCCTTCGTGCCCAGGTGAAATTTCAGCTTCCGGCACTGCGTCACTTTAACTGACATTTGCGTGGTCGTGCGACGTGGCTCCCAAACAAAATTGGCGTCCTTTTTTCCCCACAAATAGAGCTTTCTTTTGGTGGTATTTGATCGTCTGTGCGGTTTTTATTTTTTGCGTTATAAACAAAAAAAGAGCGACAATTTAAAAAAATATATACCGTATATTGTTTACTTGTTGCTATAATAAATATCCAATTTTTTTTTTAAAAAAACAATTTTTTTTTCTGTTAAGGCCGATACGTATTCTTCGTATTTTTGTAGAAAAAAAAATCGCAATAAGCAACTGCTTTGCGCAAAAGTTATAGCGCCTACAAAATAGGGGACAGAATTATGATTTTTTTTTTACTAGTAATGGCGGCGATCTGCGATTTTTATTGGGACTGCCATTCACATTTATACAGCGACCAGTGCTATAAATATGCACTAATTACTGTATAAATGTGACTGGCATTGAAGGGGTTAACACTAGGGGGTGAGGAAGGGGTTAAATGTATTGCCTGGGTGTGTTTTAACTGTGTGGGGGGAGGGGGGTGATTGGGGGAGGTGACCGATCTGTGTCCCTATGCACAAGAGACACAGATCGGTCCCCTGACAGGACGTGGAGCTCTGTGTTTACACACAGAGCTCCACGTCCCTGCTCTGTCACCGCCGATCGCGAATACCTGACGGACACCGTGGCCGCCGGGTACACGCATCGAATCCTCGGCGCCCAGTGGCGCACACGGGGAATTACAAAACATTGACGTCCAAAGACGTGACCCCGGCGCCTCAGGTCCACGCTGTTGACTTCTTTTGACAATAACGCGGACCTGAAGTGGTTAAACAGTATAGGCACTTATTTTTAAGGTTTTACATAGACATACCTGCAAAATGGGGCCAGCCTGAACTGTTGTAGCAGGACATAATTTTCGTGTATGTTGGCTGAAAAGATTCTTCCGTCTGTATACACCGCTCCTAAAGCGTCTCAAAGAAGCTGCTTGCAGGACTTTTTTGGATGCATTGCTCTCAGGCTTTCACACTGGGATTGCAGGTGAGGCTTTTTACAGGTGTTATATTAAGCGCTAAAGTGTGCAAGGGGTCTTAGTTTTTTTGAAGCAGGACAGAGAGATGGTAGAGTAAGGCCGCGTACACACGATCAGTCCATTTGGACCGTTCTCATCGGTTAATCAAACTGATGGTCTGATGTACCTACACACCATTGGTTACATAACCGATCGTGTCAGAACGCGGTGACGTAAAACACAACGACGTGCTGAAAAAATGAAGTTCAATGCTTCCAAGCATGCGTCGACTTGATTCTGAGCATGCGTGGATTTTTAACCGATGGTCGTGCGTACTAAAGATCGGTTCTGATCTTATCGGTTAGGCGCGGTTAAATTTTAAAGCAAGTTGGCTTTTTTTTTGACCGAAGGATAAAGAAGCGATGGGGCCCACACACGATCGGTTTTGACCGATGAAAACGGTCCATCAGACCGTTGTCCTCTGGCTATCCTATCGTGTGTACGCGGCCTTATGGAAAGAAGAGAGAAACCACCTTGGGAAGGAAAGAGGCTTTGGGCTTCAGGACAAGTGCACACCATAGAAACACAGATGCATTTAACTTTTTAATTGTGTAATTTCATTTGAACCTTTTAGTGCTTTTTTTATGCATTTTACTGCATTCCAGTACAGTTCAGTGCAGAAAAAAATGCAGCATGTTTTCCTTTTTTTTCTGGAACCGTGAAATCGCTGGAACTGACCGCACTGGTGTGAACCATGCCATTGGAAACCACATAACCTACTATCCATGCGTTTCGGATGCAGAAAAAAATGCACTCGATTGCATGTGGTGTGAACTGGCCCTCAGAACAATCGTACGCTTTGTGTAGTACAAGAAAGGATATTTTTTTTTTTTTTTTTTTTTTTAAAGAAATTTTTATTAAGTTTAAGACAAACCAACAAACAGAAAAAAATACAAAAAAATGCCCTCAACATGGGAAGGTAGGTGCTCTGGGGCGGTCCCCCCACCCCAAAGCACCCAGCCCCCATGTTGATGAGAACAGGGCCTCTTCCCGACAACCCTGGCCGTTGGTTGTCGGGGTCTGCGGGAGGGGGGCTTATCTGAATATGGGAGCCCCCTTTAACAAGGGGGCCCCCAGATACCGCCCCACCCTAGGCGAATGAGTATGGGGTACATCGTACCCCTACCCATTCACCTGGAGGAAAAGTGTAAAAAAAATAAACACACTACACAGCTTTTTAAAATCATTTATTAGTCTTCTTCCGACTTCTCCAATCTCCGGAGGTCTTCTTCTGACTTTGGGGGTCTTCTTCCGTCTTCTCCGCTCTCTTCTTCTGCTCTCCACACTCATCGGTTCTTCTCCCGCTCTCCGGTGCCTTCTGCCGGGCTGCACCGCCGCTATCTTCTTTGTAGCTCTTTTACTAGGCCAGCCCGGGATTCTTCCGTCGCCTTCTTCCTCGTCGCCTTCTTCTCTTCTTGGATGTTGACTCGACGATCCCTTCCGCTGTAATGCCAGGTGCGCGGGACGCAGAGATTTATATAGGCCTCTTATTACGTCACAGTCCCAGCATTGGCGTGGAGTTCCCCCTCAAGATTCATATCAAACACAGTGCCTGGTATTGGCAGGGATCCAAGTCGGATCCCCGTTCATTGAAAGTCGGACATATGTCAGACTTCAAGTCGCAGGGCAAAGTAGGAAGAGTGTAGTGTCGCACCACTGTGAACCCAGCCAGGTGAAGCTGCTTAACCCTAGATTGCCAACAAGGTCTGCAGAGCAATGTGCGTTTGAGCTCTGGTTCACATTGCCATTGCTGCCGATTTGACATGTCAAATCGCACCAATGTCCTAATCGGTGCTGCCCCCGCACCGATTTAAAAAAAGTATTTTATTGCATATTTCTGAAACGTTTCTGAATATGACTTGATGACAGTCTCTTGAACAAACTGTTAGGCCGCGTACACACGGAGGGACATGTCTGATGGAAACGGTCCGCGGACCGTTTTCATCGGACATGTCTCCTCGGTATTTTCGTCCGGCGGTGTGTACACACCATCGGATCAAAATCCCCGCCGGCAGACAGCGCGGTGACGTTGACGCCGCCACGTCACCGAACCAGGAAGAAAAATACTTCCGCGCATGCGTCGAATCCATTCAACGCATGTGCGGGAAGATATGTCCGCTGGTGAGTGTACTAACCAGCGGACATATCGGACGGACATGTCTCCGGTGGACAAATTTTAAAGCATGTTTTAAAATTTGTCCGCTGGCCAAATATGTCCGCTAGCCCGTACACTCCGACGGACCAGTTTCAGCGGACAAATTCGATCGTGTGTACGCGGCCTAAGAGGGAGAAGCAACAATCGGAGTCAGTGTGGGATCTTTTACTTTGCATAATGCTTGTCAACCTAACATCCTACAGAAGTGAAGAAGGGCAGAGATGTAACTTCATCATTGTGCTGCAGCTCCAATATTGTGTAATCACAGGTTGGAGGAGGAGAGGCGATTAAGAACGCAGAATTTCAGCAGCTCTTTTTCCTATTGTCAGATGAGTACCATCACCACTATTTTATTTTTATTATGCAAGAGATAAGACTAAAAAGGTTTGTAAAGAATTTTTTTTTTCTCTAAATAGCTTCCTTTACCACTTAAGCCCGGACCAATATTCTGCTAAATGCCCAGAGGTGTTTTTACAATTCGGCACTGCGTCGCTTTAACCGACAATTGCGCGGTCGTACGACGTGGCTCCCAAACAAAATTTGCGTCCTTTTCTTCCCACAAATAGAGCTTTTTTTTGATGGTATTTGATTGCCTCTGCGATTTTTATTTTTTGTGATATAAACGGAAAAATACCGAAAATTTTGAAAAAAGTTATATTTTCTACTTTTTGTTATAAGAAAAATCGAATAAACTAAATTTTAGTCAAACATTTAGGCCACAATGTATTCAGCCACATATCTTTAGTAAAAAAAAAAAAATCGCAATACAAAAAAAAAAATAGCTACCTAGCGGCAACAGTGACACTAATACAGCGATCAGAAAAACGATCGCTTAGCGACGCTGGCAATAGGGGGTGAAAGGGTTAACTAGGGTGGTGATCAAGGGGTTAAAACTTTATTAGGGGGGGTGTGGGGCTACCCTGGACCTAACACTAACTGCCTGTCACACTAACTGTCACACTGACACTAAATGCAGTGATCAGTTAATATATGATCACTGCAATCAGTGACACTGTGACAGGGGGCTGGGGGGGTGATCTGAAGGGGTTAATGTGCCTATGTGTGTGGTGTCAGTGTGCAGTTGGTGCAACTTACTTCTGATGTCTTCTCTCCTCTCGCCGGAACGAAAATACCGCCGAGAGGAGAGGTGACATCACTTCCTCTGCCAGTGTTTACATTACATTACGCTGGGAGCGATCGCGAGGGGGCGGACAGAAACCAACAGCCACCCCCTCATCCCGGATCGCTCGTACAGGTAAAATGCCCACCGCATGTAGCGAGGGGGTCCCGATCGGACCCCCGACCCGCAAGAAGGCAGGGACGTACATGTACGCCCATCTGCCTGTACGTGCCATTCTGTGGACGTACATATACATGCGGCGGGCGTTAAGTGGTTAACGAACAAACTGCGAAATGAGCAAGCTTTCCAAAAAATTAGACTGTGTGTACGCTCCATCGGAAAAACTTTTTCACCGGACAAAAGTTCGGTCTGCAAACGGACAAACTTTTCGGCAACAAAAGTCTGATGGTTCCAATTTCCGACCGTGTGTACAGAAATCCTTCTTTATTTTTTTTCCTAAGTACAAAAACGCATGCCCAGAACCATGTTAAAATCAACCAACAATAGCAGAAATTGACTCTACTTTGCAGATAGAGAAAGGAGCTGTGTGTTAGTGGGCGTCCTGACACTCCTGCTCACCCCCTCAAGAGGCTTTCTCCACACCAGGGAGGAAGCCTCGCATTACTGTGTGGAGTTACAGACAGAAGAACAGGAAGTGAGGATTTCTCAGAAGAAATAAGGACATTTAAAAGCAAAATCAAAGGATGAGGTAAGTAAAGGAGGACTGCACTAAGGTAAAGGAAGCTATTTGGGAAAACATTTTTTACCTTTACAACCCCTTTAAGCCTCATACACACGATTGGACTTCAAACAAACTTTTCCATTGATTTTTGTTTGAAGGAAGTTGGCCGGGCACACCCATAGCATACACACACGCTCAGACTTTTCTGCAAACTTTCCCAACATCACATGTTTTTTCTGCTTTTTACCGCCACCCTCTGGTCAATTTCTGCTATTGTTGGTTGATTTTAACATTGGTTCTGGGCATGCCTTTTTGTACTTAGGAAAAAAATAAAGAAGGATTTCTGTACACACGGTCAGACTTTACACCATCAGACTTTTGTTGCCGAAAAGTTTGTCCGTTTGCAGACCGAACTTTTGTCCGATGAAAACGTTTTTCCGATGGAGCGTACACACGGTCTGATTTTTTGGAAAACGTGCTCATTTCGAAGTTTGTTGGCAAAAAGTCTGACCATGTGTACGAGGCTTAAAAAGCCACATACACACGATTGGATTTTCCGCAAAGCGCCAAGCTTTTGTCCGAAGGGCGTGTGCCTGGATTTTGTCTTGCATACAAACGGCACACGTCTGTCGGCCAACAAACTCGAACGTAGTGACGTACTTTGTGGTTTTTCAGCACCACTCTTTGGACACCTTATGTCGTGTTTGGTGAGCATTGATTCCGAGCATGCGTGTTTGTACTTTAAACTTCTGTCCGACGGACTTGTGTACACTTGATCGGAAATTCTGACAACAGACCACTGTCTTTGGAAAATATTTGTCCACGGAAAATCCGACAACAATTGTCCGATGGATCGTACAAACGGTCGTATTTTAGGTCAACAGTCGGTCATCACACAATTCCCGTAGGAAAATCAGATTGTGTGTACGAGGCTTTAGGCCCCATACACACTATTTTATTTTCTACAGATTTTTGTCTTCAGATTTACCAAAGCCATATAATATGAGGTCGAACCTTAAGGCCGAGTTCACACCTATGCGAATTGAGAGTGGCTTTAACTGCATCTAATTCACGTAACATTATAAAATACATCGATTTCAATGAGGCTGGTCCACATATGTGCGATGCATTCGCACTGCGCATTGCTCAAAAAATGTGTGCGTTTTCTAGGCATTGCGGTGCGGCTCAGGTGCGAATTCAGGCCAATTTTCTTCTATGGGTACGCAGCTGATTCGCAGATGTGTTCATTTCTCGTCAGGATTTATCTCATTCTCCTCAATACACTTCCCCCCTCCCCCTCCCCTCTCCCAGGTCTCCAAATGCGCAGCTAAAACGGAGATGATCTGCTGAACAGTTCTCTTATCTCTCTGCAGAGATAACAGAGCTGGAATTTGCACCTCACATGTGTGAATCCAGCCTAAAGCCTCGTACACACAATCCAACCGTCTGTATGCTCCATCGCACAATGGTTGTCGGAATTTCCAACAACAAATGTTGGCTGTGAATGCTCTCAAATTGTCCGACAACAAATGTGTTACATCGGATCATCCAATCGTGTGTACATAAGTCCGTCAGACTAAAATCTAAAGTACAAACACGCATTCTCAGAAGCAATGCTAACCATAAGGCCGCGTACACAAGGAGACATGTCCGATGAAACAGGTCCGACGGACCGTTTTCATTGAACATGTCTGAAGGGATCTTTTGGTCTGATGTGTGTACACACCATCGGACCAAAATCCCCGCGGACAGAGAACGCGGTGACGTTCAATGCTTCCACACATGCGTCGAATCAATTCGAGGAATGCGCGGGATTTCGGTCCAATGGTTGGGATTACTAACCATCGGACATGTTCGTCAGACAGGTTTCCAGCGGACAAGTTTCTAAGCATGTTTAGAAACTTTTGTCCGCTAGGCCGTACACACGATCGAACATGTCTGCTGCGGACCAGCTTCAGCGGACATGTCTTCTCGTGTGTACGCGGCCTCAGACAACATTAGCAGAAGTTGCCCAAAGGGTGGCGCTAAAGAACTGAAAAACCACATAGTACGTCGCTACGCTCGTCTTTGTTGGCTGAAAATGTTCTGCCGTGTGTATGCATACCAAGTTCACGGACAACGCCCTTCTGACAAAAAAAAAAACATGGAAAAGTCCAATGGAAGTCCGATCGTGTGTACGAGGCTTTAGAGCTTCAATTTGTATGCAATCAGGCCGACCCATGCACTACATGGTTTTGGTAAATCTGAAGACAAAATCTGCAGAAAATCGAATACCCTGTACACACGATCGGTTCATCCGATGAAAACGGGGCTGATGGCTTTTTTCGTCGGATGTCCGATAAAGCTGACTTTCATCAGTCACACCTACACACCATCAGTTAAAAATCCAATCGCGTAAATTAAGTTCATTGCTTCCGAGCATGCGTCGACTTGATTCTGAGCATGCCTGGCACCGGAGCCGAGCAGAGCCGATTGCCGCCGTTCGGAAAAACTCAGTTCCTGAGCCTTTCTGAGGATTGCTGAGGTCAGCCGAGCTGTCCTCTGGCCTTTCCATGTATTTCCGAGGCTCTCTGGTGTCCTCTGGCCTTTCCATGTATTTCCGAGGCTCTCTGGTGTCCTCTGGCCTTTCCATGTATTTCCGAGGCTCTCTGGTGTCCTCTGGCCTTTCCATGTATTTCCGAGGCTCTCTGGTGTCCTCTGGCCTTTCCATGTATTTCCGAGGCTCTCTGGTGTCCTCTGGCCTTTCCATGTATTTCCGAGGCTCTCTCGTGTCCTCTGGCCTTTCCATGTATTTCCGAGGCTCTCTCGTGTCCTCTGGCCTTTCCATGTACCGTATTTATCGGCGTATACCGCGCACTTTTTTGCCCTGAAAATCAGGGCAAAATCGTGGGTGCACGGTATACACCGATAGCCCCTTTCCCGCGTCTATTTCGAATACTGCGCCGCCATATACCAAGCGCAGTACACTCGGGTATAGTCGGGCAGGCTCGGCTCCTTTCGCGCTTACGTCCTGTACGTCCAGGACGTCAGCGCGAGCGGAGCCAAGTCTGCCCGACTATATCCGAGTGTACTGCGTTCGGTATATGCCGGCGCAGTATTCGAAATCGGCGCGGGAAATCGAGGAGGACGCTGCAGAAGGAGGAGGAGGACGCTGCAGAAGGACGAAGAGGACACCCGAAGCCACAGACGGACGCTGGACCCGACGAGGAGGACACCCGAAGCCGCCGATGGACGCCGCGCAAGACGCCAAAACTGTTAGTACAAAAAACTTTTTTTCCACAGGAATGGGGGCAACTTTAGGGGTGCGCGCTATACCCCAATAAATACGGTGTTTCCGAGGCTCTCTGGTGTCCTCTGGCCTTTCCATGTATTTCCGAGGCTCTCTGTTGTCCTCTGGCCTTTCCATGTATTTCCGAGGCTCTCTGATTTCCTCTGGCCTTTCCATGTATTTCTGAGGCTCTCTGGTTTCCTCTGGCCTTTCCATGTATTTCTGAGGCTCTCTGGTTTCCTCTGGCCTTTCCATGTATTTCTGAGGCTCTCTGGTGTCCTCTGGCCTTTCCATGTATTTCCGAGGCTCTCTGGTTTCCTCTGGACTTTCCATGTATTTCCGAGGCTCTCTGGTGTCCTCTGGCCTTTCCATGTATTTCCGAGGCTCTCTGGTGTCCTCTGGCCTTTCCATGTATTCCTCAGGCTCTCTGGTGTCCTCTGGCCTTTCCATGTATTTCCGAGGCTCTCTGGTTTCCTCTGGCCTTT
Source organism: Rana kukunoris (assembly GCA_029574335.1). Classification (NCBI taxonomy): domain Eukaryota; kingdom Metazoa; phylum Chordata; class Amphibia; order Anura; family Ranidae; genus Rana; species Rana kukunoris. Next base: position 505,257,450 of record CM056051.1, on the reverse strand, counting down.
CCATGTATTTCCGAGGCTCTCTGTTGTCCTCTGGCCTTTCCATGTATTTCCGAGGCTCTCTGTTGTCCTCTGGCCTTTCCATGTATTTCCGAGGCTCTCTGGTTTCCTCTGGCCTTTCCATGTATTTCCGAGGCTCTCTGGTTTCCTCTGGCCTTTCCATGTATTTCCGAGGCTCTCTGTTGTCCTCTGGCCTTTCCATGTATTTCTGAGGCTCTCTGGTGTCCTCTGGCCTTTCCATGTATTTCCGAGGCTCTCTGGTTTCCTCTGGCCTTTCCATGTATTTCCGAGGCTCTCTGTTGTCCTCTGGCCTTTCCATGTATTTCCGAGGCTCTCTGGTTTTACTCTGGCCTTTCCATGTATTTCCGAGGCTCTCTGGTTTCCTCTGGCCTTTCCATGTATTTCCGAGGCTCTCTGGTTTCCTCTGGCCTTTCCATGTATTTCTGAGGCTCTCTGTTGTCCTCTGGCCTTTCCATGTATTTCTGAGGCTCTCTGGTGTCCTCTGGCCTTTCCATGTATTTCCGAGGCTCTCTGGTTTCCTCTGGCCTTTCCATGTATTTCCGAGGCTCTCTGTTGTCCTCTGGCCTTTCCATGTATTTCCGAGGCTCTCTGGTTTTACTCTGGCCTTTCCATGTATTTCCGAGGCTCTCTGGTTTCCTCTGGCCTTTCCATGTATTTCCGAGGCTCTCTGGTTTCCTCTGGCCTTTCCATGTATTTCCGAGGCTCTCTGTTGTCCTCTGGCCTTTCCATGTATTTCTGAGGCTCTCTGGTGTCCTCTGGCCTTTCCATGTATTTCCGAGGCTCTCTGGTGTCCTCTGGCCTTTCCATGTATTTCCGAGGCTCTCTGTTGTCCTCTGGCCTTTCCATGTATTTCCGAGGCTCTCTGATTTCCTCTGGCCTTTCCATGTATTTCCGAGGCTCTCTGGTTTCCTCTGGCCTTTCCATGTATTTCTGAGGCTCTCTGGTGTCCTCTGGCCTTTCCATGTATTTCCGAGGCTCTCTGTTGTCCTCTGGCCTTTCCATGTATTTCCGAGGCTCTCTGATTTCCTCTGGCCTTTCCATGTATTTCCGAGGCTCTCTGGTTTCCTCTGGCCTTTCCATGTATTTCCGAGGCTCTCTGGTTTCCTCTGGCCTTTCCATGTATTTCCGAGGCTCTCTGGTTTCCTCTGGCCTTTCCATGTATTTCCAAAGCTCTCTGGTTTCCTCTGGCCTTTCCATGTATTTCCGAGGCTCTCTGGTGTCCTCTGGCCACATGCGATATTGCATGCCATGCGGAACAAATTATTTTAGTTTTCATTGACTTCTATGGGTAAACACGCTTTGATATGCAAGTACTTTGGATTATGAGAATTGTCCTGGAACAAATTATGCTCGTAATCCGAGGTTCCACTGTATATTTATATATATATAAACACTTTATCAGGTACACCTTGCTAGTACTGGGTTGGTACTAGTTGCCTTCAGAACTGTCTTTTCTTCACGGCATAGATTCAACAAGGTGTTGGAAACGTTCCTCAGATATTTTGGTTCATAGTGACATGATGGCATCGCACATTTGCTGCAGATTTGTCGGCTTCACATCCATAATGCAAATCTTCCGTTCCACCACATCCCAAAGGTGCTCTATTGGATGAGATCTGGTGACTCTGGAGGCCATTGGAGTCCAGTGACATCATTGTCCAGTAGAGTGACCACATTTCCAAACTACAATTCAGGGACACCCCTCTTTCCAAAAATCAGCACAGTGATTGGACACAAGAGGCAGGATTTATGATCTCTCCAATCACAAGCAGGGGGCGGGGATTGTGCTCCTCCAGGCTTTCCCAGCCAGGACAAGTACTGTCGGTGAGTAAAGCAGTGATGTGGCGGTCTTTTTTTGGGGGCATCAGATTGGCCCGGGGGGCCAGTTTCATTCTGGGACACTGTATTGTCCTGGAACGAAAGTGTCCGGGACAGACCTGCAAAATGCGGGACTGTCCCGGGCAATCCAGGACACGTGGTCACCCTATTGTCCAGTGGTGATGATTGGAGTTTTGTGACATGGTACATTATCATGCTGGAAGGAATCATCAGAAGATGGGGACACTGTAGTCATAAAGGGATGGACATGGTCAGCGACAATACTAAGATCAGCCCGTCTGGCACCAACAACCATGCCATGTTCAAAGTCACCTAAATCCCCTTTCTTCCCCACTCTGATGCTCATTTGAACTTCAGCAAGTCCTCTTCACCACGTCAAGCTACCTAAATGCATTGAGTTCACTGCCATGTGATTAGCTGATTAACAATTTGTGTTACCAAGCACTCGATCTGATGGACAGATCGGGGGGGGGGGAATCGTGAGCTGCTTGCGGCTGGAACTCCGCTTTAACCACTTGCTTACTGGGCACAAAAACCCCCTTCGTGCCCAGGCGAAATTTCAGCTTCCGGCACTGCGTCACTTTAACTGACATTTGCGCGTTCGTACGACGTGGCTTCCAAACAAAATTGACGTCCTTTTTTCCTCACAAATAGAGCTTTATTTTGGTGGTATTTGATCACCTCTGCAGTTTTTATTTTTTGCGCTATAAACAAAAAAAGAGCGTCAATTTAAAAAAAAACTTTTTTTTTTTTACTTGTTGCTATAATAAATATCCCAATTTTTTTTCTCAGTTAAGGCTGATACGTATTCTTCTACGTATTTTTGTAAAAAAAAAATCGCAATAAGCGGCTGGTTTGCGCAAAAGTTATAGCGCCTACAAAATAGGGGACAGAATTATAATTTTTTTTTTTTACTATTTTCTTTTACTACTAATGGCGGCGATCTGCGATTTTTATCGGGACTGCGACATTACGGAGGACACATCGGACACTTTTGACACATTTTTGGGACCATTCACATTTATACAGCGACCAGTGCTATAAATATGCACTAATTACTCTATAAATGTGACTGGCATTGAAGGGGTTAGCACTAGGGTGTTTACACACAGAGCTCCACGTCCCTGCTGTCACCGCCGATCACGTGCACCCGGCGGACATCGCGGCCGCCAGGCACACGCATCGGCTCCTCAGCGATGCGCCGTGCACTGTTTTTCCCTGCTGCGCGCCACCCAGTGGCGCACGCTGGGAATTACAACAACATGCCGTCCAAAGACGTCGACCCGGCACTTGAGAGCTGCGTGTGGACGTCTTTTGTCCATAGCGCAGATCTCAAGTGGTTAAGAAATTATGGCACTGGCTGGGTGAGAAAAAAAACAAATCATCTAAGGACCACTTTAGGTCACTCTGAGGAATCGGATAAAACTCACTCCGCGAGTAGCCTCCTGCCCAACAAGTATTTGCATCCAATTAGATGCAGCCGCCAGTCTGATATTTTATAGAACACTTATTGAAAGCTATACATCTTTATTCACACAACTCAGTCTTCACATCTCCCTCCTACCTCTTTATTCTAGTTATATTCCCTTGTACATCACACAACAGGAAACCAGGTTCATAAAGTGCAAGCTCCAGCAGGTGGCGCTCTAGTCCTCTTTCAAGCTGGGGAGGCTCTTGGCCCACACTAAACACTAGGATTGTTCTGCTAACGAGGCCTAAAGCTGGCCACAGATTGGTCAGCAGGAACCGGACACATTTCAATCCATCTATGGATGAAGGAAAGAAAACGTCTTAACCACTGAGGCCGCGTACACACGAGGAGACATGTCCGCTAAAACTGGTCCGCAGACCAGTTTCCGCGGACATGTTCGATCAGGTGTATAGCCTAGCGGACAGGTTTCCAGCGGACAAAAGTTTTTAACCACTTAAGACCCGGACCAAAATGCAGGTAAATGACCAGGCCCCTTTTTGCGATTCGGCACTGCGTCACTTTAACTGACAATTGCGCGGTCGTACGACGTGGCTCCCAAACAAAATTTGCGTTCTTTTCTTCCCACAAATAGAGCTTTCTTTTGGTGGTATTTGATCGCCTCTGCGATTTTTATTTTTTGCGCTATATACAAAAAAAAAGCGACATTTTTGAAAAAAAATCTATATTTTTTACTTTTTGTTATAAGAAAAATCAAATAAACTAAATTTTAGTCAATCATTTAGGCCAAAATGTATTTAGCCACATGTCTTTAGTAAAAAAAAAAATCGCAATAAAAAAAAAAATTAGCTACCTAGCGGGAACAGCGACACTAATACAGCGATCAGAAAAATGATCGCTTAGTGACGCTGGCAATAGGGAGTGAAAGGGTTAACTGGGGCGGTGATCAAGGGGTTAAAACTTAATTAGGGGGGATACAGGGGCTACCCTGGACCTAACATTAACTGCCTGTCATACTGACACTAACTGCAGTGATCATACATATAATCACTGCAATCAGTGACACTGTGACAGGGGGGAGGGGGTGGGGGGGTGATCGCAAGGGGTTAATGTGCCTGCGTGTACTGGTGTCAGTGTAGTGTTGTGCAGACTTACTGTGTGATGTGATCTCTCCTCAGCAGCGGTTGAAAAAACAGCCGAGGGAGAGATCACATCACTCCCTCCTTCCTGTGTTTACACAGGAGAAGGAAGTGCAAAGTGGGGGGGGGGGGGGGCGCGCGCATTGGCTGGGAGCGATCGTGAGGGGGCGGACAAAAACGAATAGCCGCCCCCTCATCCCGGATCGCTCCCAGAGCCATCAGGACCGTCGCATGTACCGGGGGGGTCCCGATCGGACCCCCGACCCGCGTCAAGGCAGGGACGTACAGGTACGCCAATGTGCCTGTACGTGCCATTCTGCCGACGTAAATGTACATGCGGCGGTCCATAAACGGTTAAGCATGCTTAGAAACTTTGTCTGCTGGAAACCTGTCCGTCGGACATGTCTGATGGTTAGTACGCCCAACCTTCGGACCGAAATCCTGCGCATGCGTCAAATTGATTCGACGCATGCGTGGAAGCATTTTACTTCCTGGTTTGAGGACGTCGGTGGCTTCTACGTCACTGTGTTCTCTGTCCACGGGGATTTTGGTCTGATGGTGTGTACACACATCAGACCAAAAGATCCGCGGAGACATGTCCGATAGACCGTTTTCATCGGACATGTCTGCTCTTGTGTACAGGGCCTTACGGACCACCCGCCCGCCGCAGGAATACATCGATTGTTTGAAGAGGAATACCGGGGTTATGATAGCAGCTAGCTACAGTAACCCCGGTATCCTCTTTTTCAGCGGTCGGTCGGCTACAAGAAAAAAAATGGTCTCTGCGGCGGTTACGCCATGAGATCACTTTTATTGGCGGAGAGAGAGGTCCCCCTCCCGCTGCTCTCCGGTGCCCTCGCCTCTTACTGGAGCCGTTGGCAGCGGCAGAGGCGTTCCGATCCTCTCCCTGCCTGTGTATGGAGACGAGTGGTGCCATCACGTCCACATTTGGTCCCCCCTCCCGCCGATCTCCGGTGCCCTCGCCGCTTACCGGAGCCGTCGGCAGCGGCAGAGGCGATCGGATCCTCTCCCTGCCTGTGTATGGAGACGAGTGAGGGGAAGATGGCCCCCCATCCGTCTCCATATCATTGCAGGGCAGAAGCAATGTCAAAAAGTCACTTCCGCCCAATGCTCTTAACCACTTAAGACCCGGACCAATATGCAGGTTAAGGACCTTGCCCCTTTTTGCGATTCGAAAGTGCGTCGCTTTAACTGACAATTGCGCAGTCGTGCGATGTGGTTTCCAAACAAAATTTACATCCTTTTTCTCCCTAAATAGAGCTTTCTTTTGGGGGTATTTGATCATCTCTGTCCTTTTTATTTTTTGCGATATAAACAAAAATAGAGCGTCAATTTTGAAAAAAATTCAATATTTTTTACTTTTTTCTATAATAAATATCCCCAAAAATATATTAAAAAAAATGTTTTCCTCAGTTTAGGCCGATTAGTATTCTTCTACCTATTTTTGGTAAAAAAAAATCTCAATTAGCATTTAACATATTGGTTTGCGCTAAATTTATAGCGTTTACAACAGGGGTCCTCAAACTATGGCCCTCCAGTTGTTCAGGAACTACATTTCCCATCATGCTCAGTCATGTCTGTGAATTGTCAGAGTTTCACAATGTCTCATGGGATTTGTAGTTCCGCAACAGCTGGAGGGCCATAGTTTGAGGATGCCTGGTTTACAAAATAGGGGATAGTTTTATTGCATTTTTATTAATAATTTTTTTTTTTTTTTACTACTAATGGCGGCGATCAGCAATTTTTTTAGTGACTGCGACATTATGGCGGACACATTGGACAATTTTGACACATTTTTGGGACCATTGTCATTTTCACAGCAAGAAGTGCTATGAAAATGCACGGATTACTGTGAAAATGCCAATTGCAGTTTGGGAGTTAACCACTAGGGGGAGCTGAAGAGGTTAAGTGTGCCCTCATATGTGTTTCTAACTGTAGGGGGGCTGGGCTGGACGTGTGACGTCATTGAAAAATTATATAGAGATGTGGATGCGCTAATAAGTGAATAACGTACAACCTATTCAGGGAGAGACAATCTCCATAAACTGTGAAATAAATGTGTTACTGAACACACAGAAAAACATGTGATAAGTCCTTGAACATGTGCACAGTGATTAGCCAAAGCACAAAGTCCTAATGAGGAAAAAACATACGATGCCTTCCTTCAATATGATTGCAGATCCCAGTACTTCACCGCTGCAGTCCGGTGAGCAGGCACGCACAGGCAGATATGTACCGTATTTATCGCGGTATAACGCGCTCCCGCGTATACCGCGCACCCCTAAAGTGACCCCCAATCCTGTGCAAAAAAAGTTATTTTTGTACTTACAGTTTTGGCGTCTTGCGCGGCCATCGGCGGCCTCGTCGGGTCCGGCGTCCTTCTGCGGCTTCGGGTGTCCTCTTCGACGGGTCCGGCGTCCTTCTGCGGCTTCGGTTGTCCTTCTGCGGCAGGTCCGGTGTCCTCTTCAGCGGGTCCGGTGTCCTCTTCGGCGGGTGCGGCGCCCTCTTCGGCGGGTCTGGCGTCCTTCTGCGGCGTCCTCGCGTCCTCCCCGCTCGTTTCCCGCGCCGAGTTTTGAATACTGCGCCAGCATATACCGAGCGCAGTACACTCGGGCAGGCTCGGCAACTGTCGCGCTCACGTCCTGTACGTCCAGGACGTGACCGCGAAAGAAGCCGAGACTGGCCGAATATACCCGAGTGTACTGCGCTCGGTATATGTCAGCGCAGTATTCAAAACTCGGCGCGGGAAAGCGGGTATCGGCGTTTATCGCGCACCCACGATTTTGCCCTAATTTTCAGGGCAAAAAAGTGCGCGACATACGCCGATAAATACGGTATATGAAAGGACAAAAAGAAAAAAGCCTCATTGCACAGACATCAATATCAAGTGGATAATTAGGTCCAATACATCAGCAAATGCACTCACGAATCCCCGCTTTGTTGAAGCATGAAACGCCGCTCAGTGTGCAGTCTCCTCAATTCAATGCGATGGGCTCGGATTCGATCGTAGGCTCCTCCCTACGCGTTACGTCACGGGCACGCGACTTAGCCATGGGTTACCCATGACTAAGTCGCGTGCCCGTGACGTAACGCGTAGGGAGGAGCCGAAGAATCGAATCCGAGCCCATCCACATCATATGACGTGATGTCCTTTTAAAGCCGCAGGCGGGTGCGCGCGTGCCGCCGCTCTGCTGGGATCCCGTGCGAGTGCCCGGCGGCAACGATCGCCGCCGGGCACACGCGATTGCTCAGTAACTGAGCGGGGACGTGGAGCTCTGTGTGTAAACACAGAGCTCCACGTCCTGTCAGGGAGAGAGGAGACCGTTGCTGTGTCCCTTGTACATAGGGACACAATCGGTCACCTCCCCCAGTCACCCCCCTCCCCCCACAGTTAGAACACTCATAGGACACACATTTAACCCCTTCCCCGCCCCCTAGTGGTTAACCCCTTCACTGCCAGTCACATTTATACAGTAATCAATGCATATTTAAAGCATTGTTCACTGTATAAATGTAAATGGTCCCAAAAATTTCAGAAAAGTGTCCGAAGTGTCCGCCATAACGTCGCAGTCCCAATAAAAAAATCGCAGATCGCCGCCATTAATAGTAAAAAAAAAAAAAAAAATGCCATGAATTATCCCCTATTTTGTAAACGCTATAAATTTTGCGCAAACCAATCGATAAACGCTTATTGCATTTTTTTTTTACCAAAAATATGTAGAAGAATACGTATCAGCCTAAACTGAGGAAAAAAATATTTTTTTTATATATTTTTTGGGTTATTTATTACAGCAAAAAGTAAAAAAAATATTGAATTTTTTTAAAAATTGTCGCTCTATTTTTGTTTATAGCGCAAAAAAAAAAAAAAACGCAGAGGTGATCAAATAGCAGCAAAATAAAGCTCTATTTGTGGGAAAAAAAGGACGCCAATTTTGTTTGGGAGCCACGTCGCACGACCGCACAATTGTCAGTTAAAGCGACGCAGTGCCGGAAGCTTGAATTTTGTCTGGGCAGGAAGGGGGTGTAGGTGCACAGTAGGCAAGTGGTTAAAGAAACACGTACAGGTATGTGATTGTGCCCAGCCGTGCCATTCTGCCGACGTATATCAGCGTTAGTCGGTCCTTAATGTATGGCCAGCCTTAGTTTCTACGCAATAACAAAAAACAATTATGGGCTTATATAGCAGGCCTTTAACTGGCCATACACCATACAATTTTCTTATTCAATTCCCTTTAGATTAACACCATGTAGCGCGAGGGCCAGACCTGTTTGCACACAAATTTAAAGTGTTTAGGTTTGACCTCATCTTATACGGTTTTGGCAAGTCTAGAGGAAAATTGTATCATGTATGGCCAGCCTTAGCCCTTGTTTACACAGGTGGCCTTTGCTTTACCCCTCCCCCTCAAAAAAACATGCCACAGCTGCAACGTGTTGCTTTGTGGGGGATGGGACACTATACCTGATGTGCAGCTCAGCAGGCGTTACCTCACAAACACAACCCAGTCATGTTAATAGGGCCATGCCATAACATAAGGTGTATAATACACGGGTCGAATGTCGGACGGTTTTTATTGAAGGACCTGACGTCACCGACCTTGGTGTACGGAGCTTTAATATCACCTCATACAGTTTGATTGTATAACCCCCTTCAGATCTACCGATAGAAAGGGAGGGACATTTGCGCAAAGGCCAGCTTGATTGGCTACAAATTGTTCAGATTACAGTTTTGTTAAATATAAGTAGATTGCATGGTGATCCTTAAAGCATATGTAAAGGTTTTTTTATTTTTTTAACCAGTTCAGCCCCGGAAGGATTTACCCCCCTCTTGACCAGATCACTTTTTACAATTCGGCACTGCGTCGCTTTAACTCACATTTGTGTGGTCGTGCGACGCTGTACCCAAACAAAATTGGTGTCCTTTTTTCCCCCACAAATAGAGCTTTCTTTTGGTGGTATTTGAGCACCTCTGCGGTTTTTATTTTTTGCGCTATAAACAAAAATATAGCGACCATTTAAAAAAAAAAAAGCAATATTTTTTACTGTTTGCTCTAATAAATATCCCCCAAAAATATATATAAAAAAAACGAATTTCTTTCTCAGTTTAGGCCGATACGTATTCTTCTACATATATTTGGTAAAAAAAAATAAAAAAAAACGCAATAAGCGTTTATTGATTGGTTTGCGCAAATTCTAGACCCCTTTCACACTGTGCCGCCCATAGTGTTGGCGGGAAAATAGTGGTAAATAGCTGCTATTTTAACCGTTGGATTTGCGGCCCATTTCGGCTGCTAGCAGGGCGCTTTTATCCCCCGCTAGCGGCCGAGAAAGGGTTAAAACCGCCCGCAATGCGCCACTACAGCGTGAGTTCACTTGCTCCAAAGAAGCTGCTGACAGGACTTTTTCTGACTCCCTGCCAGCGCCAGTGTAAAAGCCCTCGGGCTTGTACACCGGAGTGAATGGAGCAGCAGTTTTAGGCACCTTTCACACTGGGGCGTTTTTCGAGCGTTATTCAAGCATTTTTCAAGCGTTGCGCATTTTTCAATCGTTTTTCAAGCATTTTTCAAGCGTTATTCGAGCATTAGTTGAGCGTTTTTCAAGCATTATTCAAGCGTTATTTGAGCGTTTTTTCAATCGTTTTTCAAGCATTTTTCAAGCGTTATTCAAGCGTTTTTTTTCAAGCGTTATTTAAGCATTTTTAAAGCGTTATACGAGCGTGTTTCCAGCGTTATTCAAGCGAAGCCTCATCTGCAATCCCAATGTGCTGGTAAAGCACTGCTAAGACCCTAAAGTTTTAGGGCATTTTTGCAGTGCCTCAGTGTGAAAGGGTAAGGCGTTTTTACAGCGCTTTCAATTCATTTCAATGGAGAGGGGCGTTTTTGGAGCATTTTTTTCAGCGCCCAAAAGCTGTTTCAAAGATGCTGCTTGCAGGACTCCAAAGAAACTGCTGACAGGACTTTTTCTGACTCCCTGCCAGCGCACCGCTCCAGTGTACAAGCCCTCAGGCTTGCACACCGGAGTGAATAGAGCAGCAGTTTTAGGCACCTTTCACACTGGGGTGTTTTTCGAGCGTTTTTTAAGCATTATTTGAGCGTTTTTCAAGTGTTAGTTAAGCGTTTTTCAAGCATTATTCAGGCGTTTTTCAAGTGTTATTTGAGTGTTTTTCAATCGTTATTTAAGGATTTTTTTAAGCTTTATTCAATAGTTTTTTCAAGCGTTATTTAAGCATTTTTAAAGCGTTATACGAGCGTTATTCAAGCGAAGCCTCATCTGCAATCCCAATGAGCTGGTAAAGCACCGCTGAGACTCTAACTTTTTAGAGCATTTTTGCAGTGCCTCAGTGTGAAAGGGTAAGGCGTTTTTACAGCGCTTTCAATTCATTTCAATGGAGAGGGGCGTTTTTGGAGCGTTTTTTCAGCGTTCAAAAGCTGCTCCAAAGATGCATGGAGAGCGTTTCATGAGCGTTTTAATAGCGCTATTTTTAATGCTAAAACGCTGTAAAAACGTTTCAGTGTGAAAGGGGTCTAAGGGCGGATTGCAGGCGTTATTTTTAACGCTATAGCGCCTGCAAAATTCCCTCAGTGTGAAAGGGGTCTTATAGCGTTTACACTATGGGAAAGATGCCCCTTCCCCACTCATCCTAAAACATCCCCCTGTGTGTGCCCACAGCAGCATCCGGTGGGAAAGGAGAGGAGGGAAGCCGGAGGCACTGTGGGGGGAGGGGGGACTTGTAGTTTTGCAATAGCTGGGAGGGCCACCAGTTTGAGACCCTCTGGTTTAAAGAAACCGAAAGTGAGGTGGTTGGAGTTCGACGAGTTGTCCAAAATTTGACAGAACACCGGCTTCTGTACAAACGGGCTGAATGCCAGCCAGGTTGTTTGTAGCCTGCCAATGCCACCCAACATTGGGCGCATGTGCTTTAGACTACATAAGTGATGGTGGATCTAAAAGACACAGACCTGTAAAGATTAGCCATAGATTTATCAAATTTCAGCCAATGTTCTGTCAATTTCTCCAACCACGTCACTTCTGGTTTATTTAAAGGGGTTATAAAACCTTGTGTTTTTTTCTCACCCTAATGCATCCTATGCATTAAGGTGGGAAAAAAAAAACACCTTACAATGACCGCCCCCCCAATTTTACTTACCTGAGCCCTGAATTCCCCCTTATCTGGGACACGCCGTCTCCACTGGGTCTCGGCTCTTGATTGGATAGATTGGCAGCAGCGGGTGCCAATCAAATCCAATGGCGCGGGCCCCAGGGCCGAGCCCGCAAGCTAACCCCCCTCAGGAGAGCGCCTCTCCTGGGGGGGGGGGGGGTTTATCTGATGCAGGGAGGAGCCACAGAGGAACCCAAGAAGATGGTGTTTGGGGCTACTCTGTGCCCAACAAGCTGCACAGTGGAGGCAAGTATGTGTTTTGTTTTGTTTTTTACAAAGGGGGGGGGGGGGTGAAGGATCCTTTACAACCATCACTTTAAATCCCAAGGCTACTTTAACACTGAGGTGCTATAGAGCTAAAAATAGCACTTGCAAAGAGCCCTGAAAGAGCCGCTGTCACACGAGAGGTGCGCTGGCAGGACGCTCAAAAACGTCCTGCCAGCCGCATCTTTGTTGCACTGTAGGAGCGGTGTATATACGCCACGCCTAAAGCGCCCCTTCCCATTGAAATCAAAGGTCAGCGACGCTTTGTGGGCCCTTTATTCAGCCACTAGCGGGGGTTAAAAAGGGCCCTGCTAGCGCTCAAAAAATAAGGCACCATTGGTTTTAGCGGCGCTGGCAGTGTGAAAGGGCTCTAAAAGGGGTTTAAACCCTCGCATTTTCTCACCTTAATGCATTATGGCGAAAAAACACCTTGCAGTGACCGCCCCCCCCCCCCCCCCATTTGACTTACCTGAGCCCTGAATTTCCCTTAGCAGGTTCCCAGCTCTTGATAACAGCGCAGCCATTGGCATCCGCTGCTGCCAATCAGATCCAATGATGCGGGCACCGGGGCAGAGTCATACATTCGGCAGAAATGGACGCCGAATGAATGACTCGGGAGCGTGCCTGCATAGTAACCCCCTCCCCAGGTGAGAGCGATTCTCCTGGGGGGGGGGGGGTTATCTGATGTGGGGGGGAGCCACCGAGGGGCCCCAGAAGACAGTGTCCGGGGGAGAAAAAAAAAAGAAAGGGCAAGTATGTGTGTTATTTTTTTTGGATCTACCATCCATTGGAGATTTTGACGAGCTGCTCCATTCGGCTCCAGTCGGCGTTATTTTCCAACCACCAATTTGTTAAAATCTTTAGGCCCCTTTTACACGGGGCGGAACAGTAATGATCTGCACCATGAACCTCCGCTTGCTCAGTGGGGATTGCTCCGTAGATCCCCGCTGAGCCCGGCAGATGACAGGGCGGTCCCCGCACACTGTACAGGGACCGCCCTGTTATGTCTCCACTCTCCCCTATGGGGAAGATCTGATGAACACGGACCGTCCGTCCGTCTGTGTTCATCGAATCCGCCAGACAGATGGAAAAGTAGGTTTTTCCTCCGTCACACTTTGGCGGGTCGGATGTCGGGGGGCATATCACCGCTGACATCTGCGGCTCTATAGAGGAGCACGGAGCGCCCATTCAGGTCCGCCTAAAAAACTGGCAGGCAGGCCTGAATGGTCCGCCCGTGTGAAAGAGCCCTAAGGGTTAAGGCCCCTTTCACACTGGGGCGGAAGCCGCGGTATAGTGCCGCTAAAAATAGCGACGCTATACCGTCGGAATTGACGCGGGATTCGGCCGATAGCGGTGCGGTATTAACCCCCGCTAGCGGCCGATAAAGGGTTAATACCGCCCACAACGCGCCTCTGCAGAGGGCGGTATTACCGGGGTTTCCCATTATTTTAAATGGGAAGGAGCAAGTATACAAACCGCTCCAAAGATGCTGCACTGGCAGGAGATAGAAATATATATATTATATATATTAGGGTTGTCCCGATGCCTCTTTTTTAGGACCGAGTACAAGTACCGATACTTTTTTTCATGTACTACCCCAAATGCAGCTATGTCACCCACATATTGCAGCCATGTCCCCCACATATTGCAGCCATGTCATGTCCCCCACATATGCAGCCATATCCTGTCCCCCACATATTGCAGCCATGTCATGTCCCCCACATATTGCAGCCATGTCCTGTCCCCCACATATTGCAGCCATGTCCTGTCCCCCACATATTGCAGCCATGTCCTGTGCCCCCACACATATTGCAGCCATGCCCCTCATACCTGGCACCGCCACTGCTGCTGCCGGTGCAGTGTCATATTCTGCGGGTTAATCCCTGTGCAAAATACAGCGGGCATTACAAGCCACGCATCTATAGACACTCCCCTTCTCTGGATTGGATGGATCCATCCAATCGCGAGCAAGGGGGAGTGTCTATACACATGGATCTGTGCATAGACACTCCCCCTTGCTCGCGATTGGACAGATCCGTCCAATCCAGAGAAGGGAAGTGTCTATAGATGGCATGGTGGGCATTATAAGTATACAAACGAAAACTTGTAATGCCTGCTGTATTGCGCGGCGGTAGCGGCGAGGGGGGGGGGTGTTTGGGAGTATTCTATTTAGGCATCGGGAGTATTTGCGCGAGTACAAGTACTCGTGCAAATACTCGGCATCAGTCCCGATACTAGTATCGGGACAACACACACATACATATATATATATATATATATATATATATATATATATATATATATATATATATATATATATATATATATATATATATATATATATATATATATATATATATATATACTCTCCTGCAAGCATCGCCTCAGTGTGAAAGCCCAAGGGCTTTCACATTGAGGTTGCTGGGGCAGGAGTTTTTCAGGCAGTATAGCAGCGCTATTTTTAGCGCTGCACCGCCTGAAAAACTCCTCAGTTTCAAAAGTAAAAAGGGGTGCTAAAAGGATTAATACTATTATTTTTTTTATTTAATACTATTATTATTATTATATCCTTTACAACCACTTTAAACCCTTAGTAATTGGACAAATTGGTGGTTGGAAACACCGACAACCAAATAGAGCAGCTTGATGATATCTCCAATTGACAGTCGAGCAAAAAAAATAAAATTATATATCTCTATAGATAAAAAAAAAATAAGATAATAAAAAAAAAAAAATTGTAAAATATTCTCAGCGATAAGCAGACCTGGTGCCATAGATTATTGATCAATAATCAGCCGATACTCCCGGCTACATCTCAATCCATTTATGGCCAACACAAGACTTCCCACAAAGCGCTCACTCTACAGACACAACAAACCGCTACAAAGACATAAAATAAATGTAAAAATAAAGATATTTATTACAAATAGAAACTAAACAACAAATAAACATTTGTATCATTTCAAGTAACAGATGGAAAGATACAGAAATAGCTGTGTTAGTAAAGTCCGATCACATTGTAGATTATTAGTCTATAAATAGTTTCTACCGGTGGTACCGGTTCCGGTTCTTATAACATTGTCTCTCCCGGTAGTACCGGTTCCGGTTATGACATTGTAGATGAGAAATGTCTCCTATAAATAGTCCCTTGTCGGTAGTACCGGATCTTTAACACTGCAGGTGAGGAATCTCTCGTATGAATCTCTCTCTCCCGGTAGTACCGGTTCCGGTTGGGACATTGTAGATGAGGAATGTCTCTCTCTCGGTAGTACCGGTTCCGGTTGGGACATTGTAGATGAGGAATGTCTCTCTCCCGGTAGTACCGGTTGGGACATTGTAGATGAGGAATGTCTCTCTCTCGGTAGTACCGGTTCCGGTTGGGACATTGTAGATGAGGAATGTCTCTCTCCCGGTGGTACCGGTTCCGGTTGGGACATTGTAGATGAGGAATGTCTCTCTCCCGGTAGTACCGGTTCCGGTTGGGACATTGTAGATGAGGAATGTCCCTCCCGGTAGTTCCCGTTCTCCTCTGACATAATGAAATGGAATGTCCGTACAGTCAGCCGTGACTCAGTTTCCGGTGCTGGCCCCTGACTCATCCGTACACAGACCGGTCTGTCCGCTTCTCCGGGGATTAACCCTTTCCTGGGATCTCCGGTCTCGGGAAGCCCCGGACATCATCCGGTTCGCTTTCTATGACTCACTCCGCCTCGGGGGTTCAGAAGGCCTCCACGGCTCTGTTATGGACGGAGGTTACGGCTCCGTGGCCCCGGCAGCCCCCCGGGGGGACCCGGGACCGGACACTTCTCAGCACCCTCTGGAGGACCTCGGCCAGACCGGGGAAGGCTCCGCCTTGTTCCTGGGGCTCGGGGGTCTCCTGCCACAGACATGCCCGCTTGCTGGGCACCAGTTCGGTGATTCCGGAGCCACAGGACCGGCGTTTGCGGCTCTCTCTGGTCACGGCTTCCGTGCTGGGCGGGGGGGACACGGGCTTGGGTTCGGGGACCTGGACGGAGGAGACCATGAGATCCCGGGCACTCCGCATCACCATGGAGAGCTGCAGGGAGCGGTGCAGCCTCATCCCCCCTCTCTGTGTCCGGGAACGGAGGAGCTTCACAGCCGACAACGAGGCGATCCGCTGAGCCTCCCGGTGGACGGCCTCCTGGTGGGCGAGGAGCTGAGCGTAGCTTTCCATGGCGGCGGATCCGGTAATAAGTTGCCCTCCTCCTTCTATAGCAGAGAGATAATGAGACTTCGGGCTTCCCTGGGAAGGGTTTTATACTAATCTCCCACAGGGGGGCGGAGACCACCGGGGGGCGGGGCTCCGGCTTAAAGTACCAGGATGTGACTATCAAAGGAACGGAAAATATGATGGCCCTGCCTAGGGCTCTACCAAGGTGCACACTCAGGAATGCTAAACACACATACACACTGCATAGCAGGGATCTGATCCACATAGACAGTGATCAGCGGGGATCCGGTCCACATAGACAGTGATCAGCAGGGATCCGATCCACATAGACAGTGATCAGCAGGGATCCGATCCACATAGACAGTGATCAGCGGGGATCCGATCCACATAGACAGTGATCAGCGGGGATCCGATCCACATAGACAGTGATCAGCAGGGATCCGATCCACATAGACAGTGATCAGCAGGGATCCGATCCACATAGATAGTGATCAGCGGGGATCCGATCCACATAGACAGTGATCAGCAGGGATCCGATCCACATAGACAGTGATCAGCGGGGATCCGATCCACATAGACAGTGATCAGCGGGGATCCGATCCACATAGACAGTGATCAGCGGGGATCCGATCCACATAGACAGTGATCAGCAGGGATCCGATCCACATAGACAGTGATCAGCGGGGATCCGATCCACATAGACAGTGATCAGCGGGGATCCGATCCACATAGACAGTGATCAGCGGGGATCCGATCCACATAGACAGTGATCAGCGGGGATCCGATCCACATAGACAGTGATCAGCAGGGATCCGATCCACATAGACAGTGATCAGCAGGGATCCGATCCACATAGACAGTGATCAGCAGGGATCCGATCCACATAGACAGTGATCAGCGGGGATCCGATCCACATAGACAGTGATCAGCGGGGATCCGATCCACATAGACAGTGATCAGCGGGAATCCGGTCCACATAGACAGTGATCAGCGGGGATCCGGTCCACATAGACAGTGATCAGCGGGGATCCGGTCCACATAGACAGTGATCAGCGGGGATCCGGTCCACATAGACAGTGATCAGCGGGGATCCGGTCCACATAGACAGTGATCAGCGGGGATCCGGTCCACATAGACAGTGATCAGCGGGGATCCGATCCACATAGACAGTGATCAGCGGGGATCCGATCCACATAGACAGTGATCAGCGGGGATCCGGTCCACATAGACAGTGATCAGCGGGGATCCGGTCCACATAGACAGTGATCAGCGGGGATCCGATCCACATAGACAGTGATCAGCGGGGATCCGATCCACAAAGACAGTGATCAGCGGGGATCCGATCCACATACACACTGCATAGGGACCATCCGATCCACATAGACAGTGATCAGCAGGGATCCGATCCACATAGACAGTGATCAGCAGGGATCCGATCCACATAGACAGTGATCAGCAGGGATCCGATCCACATAGACAGTGATCAGCGGGGATCCGATCCACATAGACAGTGATCAGCGGGGATCCGATCCACATAGACAGTGATCAGCGGGGATCCGATCCACATACACACTGCATAGGGACCATCCGATCCACATAGACAGTGATCAGCGGGGATCCGATCCACATAGACAGTGATCAGCAGGGATCCGATCCACATAGACAGTGATCAGCAGGGATCCGATCCACATAGACAGTGATCAGCAGGGATCCGATCCACATAGACAGTGATCAGCAGGGATCCGATCCACATAGACAGTGATCAGCGGGAATCCGGTCCACATAGACAGTGATCAGCGGGGATCCGGTCCACATAGACAGTGATCAGCGGGGATCCGGTCCACATAGACAGTGATCAGCGGGGATCCGGTCCACATAGACAGTGATCAGCGGGGATCCGGTCCACATAGACAGTGATCAGCGGGGATCCGGTCCACATAGACAGTGATCAGCGGGGATCCGGTCCACATAGACAGTGATCAGCGGGGATCCGATCCACATAGACAGTGATCAGCGGGGATCCGGTCCACATAGACAGTGATCAGCGGGGATCCGATCCACATAGACAGTGATCAGCGGGGATCCGATCCACATAGACAGTGATCAGCGGGGATCCGGTCCACATAGACAGTGATCAGCGGGGATCCGATCCACATAGACAGTGATCAGCGGGGATCTGATCCACATAGACAGTGATCAGCAGGGATCTGATCCACATATACAGTGATCAGCAGGGATCTGATCCACATAGACAGTGATCAGCATGGATCTGGTCTACATATACAATGATCAGCATGGATTCAATCCACATATACAGTGATCAGCATGGATCTGATCTACATATACAGTGATCAGCATGGATCCGATCCACATATACAGTGATCAGCATGGATCTGATCCACATATACAATGATCAGCATGGATCTGATACACATGTACAATGATCAGCAGGGATCTGATCTACATATACAGTGAGGGCGCATAGTTTGCTGCATTTTCTGGTGATTAAAGACCCGTGTACATGATACGGAAACCGGAAGTAACATTTTTTCTGAACGATCTGCCGATTAGTAAGACCCCTTTTAGTAAGACCCCTTTCACACTTAAGAGTTTTTCAGGTGGTACAGCGAGGGCTTTCACACTGAGGCGATGCGCTGGGGGGAGGTAAAAAAAATCTCCTGTCAGCAGCATCTTTGGAGCGGTGAGAGGAGCGGCAATACCGCCCGCAATGCGCCTCTCTAGTTTTAGTAAATCAACCCCTGAGACCGCGTACAGACGAGGAGACATGTCCGCTGAAACATGTCCGACGGACTGAGGACGCGGTGACGTGGCGGTGACGTTGACGCCACCACGTCACCACTCCAGGAAGTAAAATACTTCCACGCATGCGTCGAATCCATTCGAAGCATGCGGGAGATTTATGTCCGCTGGTTAGGCGTACTAGCCAGCGGACATGTTTTGAAAATTTGTCCGCTGGAAAACCCTGTCCGCTAGGTCGTACACACGATTGGATATGTCCGCTGAAACTGGTTGGCGGACCAGTTTCAGCGGACATGTTCGATCGTGTGTACGCGGCCTAAGTGTATGCAGGCAGTGGGGTTGATTTTCTAATCCCGCGTACACACGATTGGAAATTCCGACAAGAGAAACGTGTATTTTTTTCCGACGGAATGTTGGCTCAAACTTGTGTTGCATACACACGGTCACACAAAATTCAGACCGTCAAGAATGCGGTGAGGTACAACACTACAAAGAGCAGAGAAAAATTAATTTCAATGATTCCGAGCATGCGTCAAATTGATTCCGAGCATGCATGTTTTTTTTTGCGCGTCGGAATTGCATACAGGCGATTGGAATTCCCGACAAGAACTTTTCTTGTCGGAAAAATTGAGAACCAGCTTAAATTTTTGCTGTCGGAAATTCTGACAGAACAAGTCCGATGGAGCCTACACGCGGCTGGCTTCTACCCGCATGCTGGAAAACCAGCAGCCGATCAGAGCTCTCAGCCAATGGCAGAGAGCACTGACCAGAGTGTTCTGGTAGCAGTACCGCCCCCCTGTCAGAAGACGATAGCACAGCAGGGGAGATCACTGTACTAACATCAGATTGGTAGTACAGCGGCTCCAACCAGAGCTGTCAGTTGGGTTAAATGAAAAAAAAAAAAGGAATGGTGTGTACCAGGCTTTATCCAAAACGAAAAAAAAAAAAAAATTGTCTTCGCTTTTACTTTATGCTTTGAAAGTGAAAGCTGATTGGCTGCCATGCACTGCTGCTCCAATCTTAAAGTGGTTGTAAACCGTTTACAACCACTTTATGCTACTGGTAAGCCATATAGGCTTACCAGTAGCATAAAGTGGTTGTAAAGGGTTTACAGAAGGTAAGTATTACATAATGTGCTAGTATGCTATGCATACTAGCTCATTATGCCTTTGTCTTGCAGGGTGTATTTTTTTTAATGGGGTTTACAACCCCTTTAAAGTGGTTGTAAACCCTGTTGCTTCCCTTTTACCTACAGGTAAGGCTTACCTGTAGGTACTGGAAATATCTCCTAAACCCAGGGCCGGTGCTACCACTAGGCAGCTGCTGCCTAGGGCGCCCAGCCACTGGTGTATCTTCTCCTTAATTGATGGGCACTGGTGAGGTTGCATTTGATGGGCGCTGGAGAGGCTGCATTTGATGGGCGCTTCATAAAAAGGTGTAGTGGAGTTCAGCGGTGGAGCAGCAAAATGAGGTTTTGCCTAGGGCAGGCATCCTCAAACTACGGCCCTCCAGCTGTTGCGGAACTACAAATCCCATGAGGCATTGTGAAACTCTGACATTCACAGACATGACTGAGCATGATGGGAAATGTAGTTCCTAAACAACTGGAGGGCCATAGTTTGAGGACCCCTGGCCTAGGGTGTCAAAAATCCTTGCACCAGCCCTGCCTAAACCCGCACGGTTTAAGAAATATTTACCATATACCCTTGCGCTGACGTTATCGGCGCATGCTCACTGAAGAAAGGGCCACGATCGTGTCCTTTCCAAAGGGCCCGTGCCGCCCGTGACCGGTGGCTCCCGCAGCCGGACTCCGCAGCCCTGGAAGGAAAAGGGGTGAAGATAGACGCGGCCACATCTTGGGCTTCATTTGCACATAAGTGCCACATAATGGGCTTGTATTCGATGCATACTAGCCCAGTATGATTTTACTTTGCAGGGGGAAAAAAGAGAAATTAAAACCCATCAGGGGTTTACTCCCTCTTTAAGGAATATCCCACAACGTACATTCATAGGAATGCGACACAAAGAATTGCTCAATATGCCTGATCTGATTTATGGTGGCCATACACACATCAATAAATGATCGATTTCCTGATCAATCTCTCCCAATAGAAATAACCGATCTTTAGTGGACACCCAGTCATCCGATATGACACACACACACACAGGAAAGTGTATTGCGATCGATAGCTGGAAGGTACGATTGTTAAATTATCAATCGTGCAATCTCGTAATCTGGTCATAGTAGGATTTATCACCGTGCTGCCGATCGATGCAAAATACTGGTGGAAATTTGATTGAATCTGATCTAATTTTCATCTGAAAAAGGAAATCATGGCCATTCGACTTTGCTTGTTTTGATAGAAATCGCAAATCGATAAGATAAACAAAGTGTTTATGGGCACAGAAATTAGAATACGGTCCAATGGGGATCTGATCAATTCACACACAGGACCCCCCCATACACACAGATGATCCATACATACACTCACAATTGCTACCAACCTATAGGATACGAGATTGAAGAAATACACACAAAAGATACCAACACAGAACGATCTGATCAACCGAAATACATAATAAATCCTGGATAGAGAGACATTTTATCATGGAGGAGATCAGACCCCCCAGGGAAGTCACACACTTCTTCCTGTAATGATGTAACACGAGGAGCCGCATGCTAATTAGTTTCCCTTCTCAGGGATCAGTACAATCATTATGTGTTCTATAAATGGCTTCCTATGTCTGTATCCCTCTCCCAATCACAGGAGCGCCCGTGTCTTCCCGGCCGTAAAGAGTTAACAGTCGGAAGCCGATCACACCCCAGTGCTTTCCGCACCGGATCCCATGCCCATATTAGGAAGACGTGACGTCAGGGGGGCGGGTCGGGGGAAAATACGCCAAAGCAAGTTGCCGCGTGACTTCCTCTGCCCATATATGGACATCGGGAGGAGGAAGACAGCGGGGAGGGGGGAGAGGGGGGGAGTCCGCTGATCTCTGTGACGTAAAAGTAAAAATTCACAGGCGCCTTACGGCTCTGGGTGAATGTCTGTTTATGATACGAAACAGGGGAAAGCCGGAATGTTATACAACACAAGACACGGCCAGTGACCGAATGATTCTTATAAACAGCCTGTTGTTATTAGAAATTACAGCAACAGAGTTCTGTATTCAGGTTCAAAGAGGTATTATACACGTTGCTTCAAATAAACGTTTCCAAAACATTTCCACGTTTTTACAGCGATTTGCATTTTTACAACAAAAACGCGGCAAAATCGCAGTAAAAAAAGCTGCGGAAAGCACAGCAAAAAGCACTGCAGAAACACTCAAAAGCAGCATGCAAAGATCCGATCCGAAAATCAGACGGAAAATAACGCTTTCGAAGCGATCGCACGATAATCGGATCGCTAGTACATCGTTTTCGATAGCCGATCACAACAGTTCATCCGATATTATCCGATCAGACAAACATGAACATTTTTCTCGTATGATACCAGATCGTACGATTTTCATTCAGTACAGTTGTCGTCCGAAAACACAATAGAAATAAACTACAACACATGACATCACTTCTCGTACGAGAATTTTCTAGCATGAAAGCAAAATAAAACGGCCATTGGTAACAGTCTAACTTTCTACACTTTAGGCCCCTTTCACACTTGTCCGGCGACTGCAAAGTTACATGACAAGTCATACCCCATGATTTCCAATGAGTACTGTTCTTATCTTTGCGACTTCAAAGTAGTCCCTGCACTACTTTGGTCCGACTTTGATGCGACTTGAGGTCCACAGACCTCAAGATTACACAGGCATTGCTTCATCGCAGCAAAAATCAAGGCAAAATCGCAGGTCTTTCAGGTCACACAAGTGTGAAAGGGGCCTAATATGCATTTTATTGTTGTTTTGCTGCATTTTATCGTGTATTTTCTTGTGTTTTGCTGCATTTTATTGTGTTTTGCTGCATTTTATCATGCTTTTTCTTTGTGTTTTTCTGCATTTTCTCATGCATTTTGTTTTATTTTGCTGCATTTTATTGTGTATTTTCTTGTGTTTTTGCTGCATTTTATTGTGTTTTGCTGAATTTTATCATGTATTTCTTGTGTTTTTCTGCATTTTATCATGCATTTTCTTGTGCTTTGCTGCATTGTATTTCTTGTGTTTTTTGTATTTTTTGTATTTCTTGTGTTTTGCTCCTTTTTATCATGCATTTTGTTCTGCATTTTCTCATGCATTTTCTCATGTTTTGCTGTATTTAATAATATATTTTCTTTGTGTTTTGCTGCATTTTGTTGTGTTTTGTTGCATTTTATCATGCTTTTTTTTTTGTCTTGCTGTATTTTATCATGTATTTTGATGTATTTTGTGGCATTTTATCATGCATTTTGTTCCGTCTTACTGCAATTTTTAATGCATTTTCTTGTATTTTGTAGCATTTTATCGTGTATTTTGTTGTGTTTTGCTGCATTTTATCATGCATTTTGTTGTATTTTGCTGCATTTTATCATGCATTTTGTTGTATTTTGCTGCATTTTATCATGCATTTTGTTCCGTCTTACTGCATTTTATCGTGTATTTTGTTGTGTTTTGCTGCATTTTATCATGCATTTTGTTGTATTTTGCTGCATTTTATCGTGTATTTTGTTGTATTTTGCTGCATTTTATCGTGTATTTTGTTGTATTTTGCTGCATTTTATCGTGTATTTTGTTGTATTTTGCTGCATTTTATCGTGTATTTTGTTGTATTTTGCTGCATTTTATCGTGTATTTTGTTGTATTTTGCTGCATTTTATCGTGTATTTTGTTGTATTTTGCTGCATTTTATCATGCATTTTGTTCCGTCTTACTGCATTTTATCGTGTATTTTGTTGTGTTTTGCTGCATTTTATCATGCATTTTGTTGTATTTTGCTGCATTTTATCGTGCATTTTGTTGTATTTTGCTGCATTTTATCGTGCATTTTGTTGTATTTTGCTGCATTTTATCATGCATTTTGTTGTATTTTGCTGCATTTTATCGTGTATTTTGTTGTATTTTGCTGCATTTTATCGTGTATTTTGTTGTATTTTGCTGCATTTTATCATGCATTTTGTTGTATTTTGCTGCATTTTATCGTGTATTTTGTTCCGTCTTACTGCATTTTATGTATTTTGTCAAGCAACACACAGGCTAAAGTACAATAAATACAGCAGCTTTTTTTTTTATGATGCTATATTATGAAACCAGCCTGAATCAGTCCCACATGATAGAAAAAAAAAAAGTCAACCTACGCAAAAAGCTTTTGTCAATTTGAACATGCGGGGTTGTTTGACTGAAAGCAGACTACATAATCATCTCCAGAGTATCCTTCCCCTCCCCCACCCTGGGAGACACCTTCCTCTGAATGAATGCGTGGGTGTGAGGAAGGAAACAGCAGAGGCGGAAAGAATTGGTTCCGGCTGCGCCTGCCCACGCTTCTGTCCCTATGTAAACTTTTTAAAATCAGGAAATAATTCACATAGCTACCCGACCACCAGGGAATTACTGTGATCACATTAGGCAGATTATACATTCAGTGTAGCAGTTTGCCAACAACCACGCCTTCAAATATGTAGCCTGACCTTTGTTCCAGATTAGAAGGAAAATAAAGTTCACACATATTCGTAACGCCTGGTAAACACGATCGGATTTTCATCGGACAAAGCGTAGGACTTTTGTCCGAAGGGCGTTGGCCAGGAACTTGTATTGCATACAAACGGCAAACAATTGTCAGCCAACAAACACAAAACTACGTGTTTTTTCAGCTCTTTAGTGCCACCGTTTGGGCAACTTCTGCTAATGTTGTGTTATGGTGAGCATTGCTTCTGAGCATGCGTGTTTGTACTTTGGAGTTTTGTCCGACGGACTTCTGTACACAGGATCGGATAATCCGACAACACACATTTGTCGGCGGAAGATTTTAAAGCATGCTATCCCACATTTGTTGGTGGAAAATCTGACAACAATTGTCCGATGGATTGTACAAATGGTCGGATTTTCCAACAAAAGCCTGTCATCACACAATTCCTGTTGGAAAATCTGATCGTGTGGCTTTAGATTGTAAGCTCTAAAGGAGCAGGGCCCTCTGATTCCTACTGTAATAACGTGTGTTGTATTTGTACTGTCTACCCTCAAGTTGTAAAGCGCTGTGCAGGGATGCACCGATACTGATGCTGGTATTGGTGCCAATACTAGCCATTTGCCAACATTTTTCAGAAGTGACCTCGCTTGGAAGAGGACCGCCTCCTCCTCCCCTCCAGACAGTGCCATCCCTGCCTCCTCCTCCCCTCCGGACAGTGCCATCCCTGCCTCCTCCTCCCCTCCGGACAGTGCCATCCCTGCCTCCTCCTCCCCTCTGGACAGTGCCATCACTGCCTCCTCCTCCCCTCCGGACAGTGCCATCCCTGCCTCCTCCTCCCCTCCGGACAGTGCCAACACTGCCTCCTCCTCCCCTCCGGACAGTGCCAACACTGCCTCCTCCTACCCTTCCGGACAGTGCCATCCCTGCCTCCTCCTCCCCTCTGGACAGTGCCAACACTGCCTCCTCCTCCCCTCCGGACAATACCATCCCTGTCTCCCCTCTGGACAGTAAGATCCTTGCCTCCTCCTCCCCCCAGGACAGTGCCATCCCTGCCTCCTCCTCCCCTCCGGACAGTGCCATCCCTGCCTCCTCCTCCCCTCCGGACAGTGCCAACACTGCCTCCTCCTACCCCTCCGGACAGTGCCATCCCTGCCTCCTCTTCCCCTCCGGACAGTGCCATCCCTGCCTCCTCTTCCCCTCCGGACAGTGCCATCCCCGCCTCCTCTTCCCCTCCGGACAGTGCCATCCCTGCCTCCTCTTCCCCTCCGGACAGTGCCATCCCCGCCTCCTCTTCCCCTCCGGACAATACCATCCCTGTCTCCCCTCTGGACAGTAAGATCCTTGCCTCCTCCTCCCCTCCGGACAGTGCCATCCCCGCCTCCTCCTCCCCTCCGGACAGTGCCATCCCTGCCTCCTCCGGACAGTGCCATCCCTGCCTCCTCCGGACAGTGCCATCCTTGCCTTCTCCGGACAGTGCCATCCTTGCCTCCTCCGGACAGTGCCATCCTTGCCTCCTCCTCCTCTCCAGACAGTGCCATCCATGCCTCCTCCTCCCCCTCTGGACAGTGCCAGCCCCGCCTCCTCCTTCCCTCCGGACAGTGCCATCCCTGCCTCCTCCTCCCCTCCGGACAGTGCCATCCCTGCCTCCTCCTCCCCTAGGACGAGAGTGCCATCCACGCCTCTTCCTCCCCCCTGGACAGTGCCATCCCTGCCTTCTCCTCCCTCCGGACAGTGCCATGCCTGCCTCCTCCTCCACTCCGCACAGTGCCATCCTTGCCTCCTCCTCCCCTCCGAACAGTGGCATCCCTGCCTTTTTCTCCCAAGGTGCAGGCCCGCCCAGCCTAACAGCCTACAGGCCTCATCTCCTTGCTGCACACCTCCCTCCTCCAGCTCTGACTTCTGTCCACATAGAGCACTGGAGCCAGGCTATCCCTGGCTGGATGCTGAGGCAGAGAACAGGGGGGGCTCTGTATGAAGACACTCTATGGGTGCCGTGTGGTATCCTATTGTACTGAGTTGCAGGGCTCTCACCCTGTACCATGCCTGCAGTGTCTGTCTCTCTCCCTATACCATGCCTGCAGTCTCTGGCTCTCTCCCTGTATAATGCCTGCAGTCTCTGGCTGTCTCCCTGTACCATGTCTGCAGTCTCTTGTTCTCTCCCTGTATCATGCCTGCAGTCTCTGGCTGTCTCCCTGTACCATGTCTGCAGTCTCTGGTTCTCTCCCTGTATCATGCCTGCAGTCTCTGGCTGTACCATGCCTGCAGTCTCTGGCTGTCTCCCTAGACCATGCCTGCAGTCTCTGGCTGTCTCCCTACACCATGCCTGCAATCACTTCTGCTTGTTGCTTTCTCCTTCCCTCTACCAGCTGTCACCTCTCACCCTGCCATCACCCAACTCCCGAACAACAACCCCCCGACACCTCCCAAACCACCCCTCGTCCTAGGCGATAGGTATCGGTAATCGGTATCGGCGAGTACCTGCAAAAAAAGTATCGGTACTCGGTGTTGAAAAAATTATATCGGTGCACCTCTAGTTGGCGCTATATACATCCTGTATAATAATAATAATGTACAGTATATGGAGTGGGAGAGAGTACTGTAAAAATGTTTCAGAGGATTGTAAAAAAATACTGTAAAGCGAAGATGCTTAAAAAACAAAACAAAAAAAAACACAAAAAAAAACCACACAACACACAACACACGTGCATAAACAGAGTAAAAATAAATATCAGTATAAACACTAAACCAATATTTGGTGTCCGTACATTGCTTTTAAAACAGCATTAGTTCTCCCAGGGACACTTTCACAGTTTGTGTGCATTTATGTACATGTGTGGTATACAGTAGGTGCAGCGCTGTACTAAAGAACGTCCATAATAAATAAAAAGGTCATAAGCATTCAAGTGATGATCCTGAGCTGTTGTGGTGACAGATGGAAGCAACACCCAATCACACCGACTCTTACCCTAAGGCAAAGACATTAAAGTGATAGGTAAGTGATAGGTAACATCTCATGGGAGTCTCAGCAGCTCCAAGAATATCACTTCCTCCTCAGCTCCTCCTAATGGATGCCGATTTATCAGTGGTGGCTGGTGCTCAAAATGTTTGGGGGGGCGCAAACAAACTGAAAAAAAAAAAAACATCAATTGCAGCCACTGTGCCCATCAATTTCTACCACCATCAAACGCAGCCACTGTGCCCATCAAGCGCAGACACTGTGCCTATCAACCGCAGCTACTGTGCCCAGCAAACACAGCTACTGTGCCCATCATTTGCCACCACTGTTCCATCAAATGCAGCTACTGTGCCATCAAACACAGCCACTGTGTCATCAAATGCAGCCACTGTGCCCATTAAGCGCAGCCACTGTGCCCATCAAACGCAGCTACTGTGCCCATCAATCACCGCCACTGTGTCATCAAACATAGTCACTGTGCCCATCAAATGCAGCCACTGTGTCATCAAACGTAGCCACTGTGCCCATCAAATGCAGCCACTGTGCCATCAAATGCAGCTACTGTACCCATCAATTGCTGCCAGTGTGCCCATCAATTGCTGCTACTGTGCCCCAGTGTGCATTGCCCGGCACTTACTTGTCTCACAGCAGGTCAGCGGCAATCACAATGCCTGTCGTTTTAGCCAATCAGGTGACAGGTAACAGACCCGAGCACCTGATTGGCTGAGAGGCAGTTCAGTGTTAGCAAAGCAAAGGAATTCGCTTTGCTAATACAACGCTGAATGAACAGCGAGCACTCAGCATGGCGCCCGCTGTTCACCGTTTTGCACGGTGACGTCATCGCCTACGACGAGCATATGCACTCGTCACATTCGATGCCGTCGCCACCATCTTGCTTCATCCCACCTATGCCTTGGAAGCTACCGCGCATGCATCAAAGTCATTTCGAGCATGCGTGGGTTTCCATGGAGAGATAAGTATATATACACACGCCCGTTTTTTCCTGCCGAGAATCTCACGACGAGAAAATAGTGGGCAGGTTCTCTATTTTTCTCATCTAGATTCTGGGCAGTTTTCTTGACGAGAAACCTGAAAGCCTCGTACACACGCTCGGTATACTCGGCAGCTGTTTTCTTGCTGGTTCTTGCCGAGAAAACCGTGCGCATGTACGGGGCTTTAGGTGAAAACCATGTTAAACGAACCACACCACCAGAAAAGTGATGTTACTGCTTTATTGAATTCCCCTGATTACATTAATTGATTCTTTTAATTCTGTATACAGGTTTCAGTAGCTAAAGCCCCCTTAATTATTCTGTGTTACCGTAAAATTTTTGATCAAATGAAGGTATAATAAGCTGATACATTTATAAAGCCATAACCTTCATAGAAATAACCGTGTGAAACATCCCAATTTGTAATTGTTCTACTTGTGTTAAGATCCGATAATATTATTGTCTGCACTTTCTAGTTAGACTAATGTTATCCTCTATAGAAAGGCAGAAAGGTCTATTTTTTCCACAACTAGTATAACCAGTTTATTGGATGCATCACTGAGATGACGGCGATCATGTAATGACTTGGTAACAGCAGCTACTGGCTAAAAATAGCTTGTCTATATAAGGGCTTGTGTTGTGTGCGTTGCTTTTGTTGACATCAGGACAGATTTTTTTCCCATAAGGCCTCATGCACACGGGACGTTATACTAATAACGTTATAAAAACGCCAGTAGCTTTGCAGTGCGTTTTCTACTGTTTTTCAGCATTATTTAGTATAATGTTTTTCTCCACGTGATTCTTGTCAAGCCTGCCTTGCCTACACACGATCGCGAAAAAAAACACTCGAGCAAAGTGTGGTGACGTACAACGGCACTATAAAGGGGAAGTTCCATTCGAATGGCGCCACCCTTTGTGCCGCTTTTGCTGCCTTCGTGTAAGTGAAAGTTTGGTGAGAGACAATATGCGCTTTTCAGTCGCCGCGCTTTTCAGTCTGTTACAGCGTGACGAATGTGCTATCTCCATTACGAACTGTAGTTTTCACCAGAACGAGTAACTTGCTTCTGAGCATGCACGTTTATTTTTACGTCGTTAAAGCCTACACATGATCATTTTTCACGACGTGAAAAACTACGAGAAAAAATAGAGCAAAAGAGAAAATAGAGAAAAATGTTCTGGAGCCCACACACGATTTTCACAACCAATTTAAAAAAATTGCATTTTTCTCATCATGAAAAACGGTCGTGTGTACGCAGAATTAGTGTCTTTAATGCCGCGTATACACGATCATTTTTCGGGTTGTAAAAATGATGTTTTTCAGGCTCTAGAAAATAACGTTTTTTTCAACTTGATCATTAAAACGGCCTTGCTTACACGCGATCGTTAAAAAAAAATGCTCTAGCAAAGCGCGGTGTCGTACAACACGTACGACGGCACTATAAAGGGGAAGTTCCATGGGGATGACGCCACCCTTGGGGCTGCTTTAGCTGATTGTGTATTAGTAAAAGACGATTCGCGCTTTTCTGTCTGTTACAGCGTGATGAATGTGCGTACTCCATTACGAATCGTAGTTTTACCAGAACGAGCGCTCCCGTCTCATAACTTACTTCTGAGCATGCGCGGGTTTTTAACGGCGTTAAAGCCCACACACGATCATTTTTTTACAACCCGAAAAACGACATTGTTTAAAA
The DNA here is from genome assembly GCA_029574335.1 of Rana kukunoris. NCBI lineage: Eukaryota > Metazoa > Chordata > Amphibia > Anura > Ranidae > Rana > Rana kukunoris. The sequence continues at coordinate 505,227,397 of CM056051.1, read as the reverse complement.
CGTCGTGAAGAAATAGAGCATGTTCGGAAAAAAAATTGCCCGTGTACGCGGCATAAGTGTTTTTTTTGTTCAATGGGATCAAAAATGTTAAAAAACGCTGGTGAGCTGCGTTTTTGAGCGTTTATCAGTTTTTTTGACATTAGAGCCTTTTTTACAGCCAGTTTTTGTTTTTGTTTTCCAGCCAAAAAACGCCCCAGGCAAAAACAGCCTATGTGTGCATGGACACATAAGCCTCATACACACGATCAGATTTTCTGCGGACAAAGCGTAGGACTTTTGCGTTGGCCAGGAACTTGTCTTGCATACAAACGGCAAAATATCGTCGGCCAACAAACAGGAAACTACGTGTTTTTTCAGCTCTTTAGCGCCACCCTTTGGGCAACTTCTGCTAATGTTATGTTATGGTGTTATGCTTCTGAGCATGCGTGTTTGTACGATGGACTTGTGTACACATGATCGGATAATCCATCAAACACACATTTGTTGGCAGACAATTTTAAAGCCTTGTACACATGATCGGATTTTCATCAGACAAATCCGTGGAATCTTGTCCGAAAAGGAGTTGGCCGTGAATTTGTTCTGCATACAGGCGGCAGAACTTTTTCAGCCAACATAACCAAACTAGGTATTTTTTCAGCTCTTTAGCGCCACCCTTTGGGCAACTTCTGCTAATGTTGTCTTGAGGTTAGCATTTGTTCGGAGCATGTGTGTTTGTACTTTGGATTTTAGTCCTACGGACTTGTGAAAACACGGCCGGATAATCAGACAAGACACAAATTTGAGAGCATGCGCCATCCAACATTTGTTGTCAGAAATTCCGACAACAATTTTCCGATGGCGCGTACAAACGGTCGGATTATCCGACAAAAAACCCTGCCATCACACATTTGTTGTCGAAAAACCCGATCGTGTGGACTGGCCTTCTAGCATGCTATCCAACATTTGTTGGCGGAAAATGCGACAACAATTGTCAGATGGAGCGTACAAACGGTCAGATTTTCCTACAACAGCCTGTCATCACACAATTCCCGGCGGATAATCCGATCGTGTGTACGAGCCTTTAGGATAACATGCTGGAGAGTTTATTGACTTTAGAAAAAAAAAACTTCTGAACTTAAAAACAGCAGCTGTAAAAACATCCAGTCTGTATGAGGCCTTAAAGGTAAAGAAAATTCAAAAGCAATTTGATGCAGCGTAACCTGGGTACGCAGAGCGAAAATCATCTGGTCTATCACATAAAATCCCAATAAAATGATTTATCTTTTTGGTTGTAGTATCACAACATTTGGAAAATTTCAAGGGGTATGAATACTTTTCCACAAGCTAAAGAGGTTGTAAAGGTACCATTTTTTTTCCTAAACAGCTTGTTATTGTTGCCAGCCGCTGCCGCCGACTATTCAGATGGCCGGACAGCAAGTGCCAGCCACCTGAATAACGGCAGCTGGTTGGCTGTGCGGAAGTGCCTATCAGAGCCAGCGGCTCTTATAGGCTTTCCGAGTACAGCCCTCCGGCTCTCGGAAGCTTATCTAAGGGACGTACAGGGGGTGCGTTCCTTGAATAAGACTGACAGGCGTCTCAGCCAATCAGGTTTGCCGGTTCTGGTTACCGGTAACCTGATTGGCTGAAGCATCATCGAGGGACGTGGAAGGAGGATGGCTGACCCGCACAATGGTAAGTGCCGGGCGGGGGGGGAAAGGGGCATTATACTGGGCACAGTGGCATCAATGGGCATTATACTGGGCACAGTGGCATTAATGGGCATTATACTGGGCACAGTGGCATGAATGGGCATTATACTGGGCACAGTGGCATCAATGGGCACAGTGGCGACAAAGGGCACAGTGGCGACAATGGGCACAGTGGCGACAAAGGGCACAGTGGCAACAATGGGCACAGTGGCTGTGTTTGATGGCATGGCACATGGCTGCGTTTGATGGCAGGGCACAGTGGTGACAGTTGATGGCATAGTGTCTGCGTTTGATGGCATGGCACAGTGGTGACAATTGATGGCACAGTGGCTGCGTTTGATGGCATGGCACAGTGGTGACAATTGATGGCACAGTGGCTGTGTTTCATGGCATGGCACAGTGACTGCGTTTGATGGCATGGCACAGTGGTGACAATTGGCACAGTGGCTGCGTTTGATGGCATGGCACAGTGGCTGCGTTTGATGGCATGGCACAGTGACTGCATTTGATGGCATGGCACAGTGCTGACAATTGATGGCACAGTGGCCGCGTTTGATGGCATGGCACAGTGGCTGCATTTGATGGCATGGCACAGTGACTGCATTTGATGGCATGGCACAGTGGTGACAATTGATGGCAAAGTGGCCGCGTTTGATGGCATGGCACAGTGGCTGCGTTTGATGGCATGGCACAGTGGTGACAATTGATGGAACAGTGGTGACAATTGATGGCACAGTGGCCGCGTTTGATGGCATGGCACAGTGGCTGCATTTGATGGCATGGCACAGTGACTGCATTTGATGGCATGGCACAGTGGTGACAATTGATGGCAAAGTGGCCGCGTTTGATGGCATGGCACAGTGGCTGCGTTTGATGGCATGGCACAGTGGTGACAATTGATGGAACAGTGGTGACAATTGATGGCACAGTGGCTGCATTTGATGGGCCCAGTGGCTGCATTTGATGGGCCCAGTGGCTGCATTTGATGGGCACAGTGGCTGCATTTGATGGGCACAGTGAAGCTGCAATTGTTTTTTGTTTTTTTTCGTTTGTGCCCCCCCAAAAATTTTGAGCACCAGCCGCCACTGAACAGGAAGTGAGGATTTCTCAGAAGAAATAAGGACAGTTAAAAGCAAAATGGAAGGATGAGGTAAGTGAAGGAGGACTGCACTGAGGTAAAGGAAGCCATTTAGGGAAATAAAATTGTACCTTTACAACCCCTTTAAGGGCTTGTTTACATTATGGGTGTGGTGGTAAAAAACACACGGTTGGTTCATGATTTTACTGCCCCCCAACAGCTCCTGCTTTAGCTGCAAAGACAATGGAGGGTGTGTATATATGCAGCAGGCACAGAAATGATCCCTACTGCCAAGTTCAGCGAGTAGTAGCGCTCACTGAACACAACCCATTCAACCACATGCATTGTGCTAGTGCAGGTTTTAAGGGGTTAAAGTGTCAAATGCTCTCTGAAGAGCAACCCAAATGTAAAGTGCTCTTCAGAAAACAAGGCTAACACAAACTAGCCGCAACATATCTGAAAAGAACAGAAGATATCGACTACCTTACACCCTTGTGGTCTGAACCTAAGGAAGAAATGAATAAAGTTCCATTTACTATAAGGGCTTATTTACAATCTGGTGTGCTGTGTTCCGCTCGTGCCTTAAGGAGACCAATTCAAATGAACAGGCAGCCAATGTACCGGAAAGCACAAGAAAAGGTCATGCATAATTTCTTCACATGCAAAATACTCTATACTGGTGGGGAGGGAGGGGGGTCTGTACTGGAGGGGAAATCTGTACTGGTAGGGAGGGAGGGGGTCTAAACTTGACGGGGAATCTGTACTGGTAGGGAGGGAGGGGGGTCTGTACTGGAGGGGGAATCTGTACTGGTAGGGAGGGGGGGGGTCTGTACTGGAGGGGAAATCTGTACTGGTAGGGAGGGAGGGGGTCTAAACTTGAGGGGGAATCTGTACTGGTAGGGAGGGAGGGGGTCTGTACTGGAGGGGGAATCTGTACTGGTAGGGAGGGAGGGGGGTCTGTACTGGAGGGGGAATCTGTACTGGTAGGGAGGGAGGGGGTCTAAACTGGAGGGGGATCTGTACTGGTAGGGAGGGAGGGAGAGGGGGAATCTGTACTGGTAGGGACTGTACTGGTAGGGAGGGAGGGGGGTCTGTCTGTACTGGTAGGGAGGGAGGGGGTCTAAACTGTGAGGGGGAATCTGTACTGGTAGGGAGGGAGGGGGGTCTGTACTGGAGGGGGAATCTGTACTGGTAGGGAGGGAGGGGGTCTAAACTTGAGGGGGAATCTGTACTGGTAGGGAGGGAGGGGGGTCTGTACTGGAGGGGGAATCTGTACTGGTAGGGAGGGAGGGGGTCTAAACTTGAGGGGGAATCTGTACTGGTAGGGAGGGAGGGGGGTCTAAACTGGAGGGGGAATCTGTACTGGTAGGGAGGGAGGGGGTCTGTACTGGAGGGGGAATCTGTACTGGTAGGGAGGGAGGGGGTCTGTACTGGAGGGGGAATCTGTACTGGTAGGGAGGGAGGGGGTCTGTACTGGAGGGGGAATCTGTACTGGTAGGGAGGGAGGGGGTCTAAACTTGAGGGGGAATCTGTACTGGTAGGGAGGGAGGTAGGTCTAAACTGGAGGGGGAATCTGTACTGGTAGGGAGGGAGGGGGTCTGTACTGGAGGGGGAATCTGTACTGGTAGGGAGGGAGGGGGTCTGTACTGGAGGGAGGAATCTGTACTGGTAGGGAGGGAGGGGGTCTAAACTGGAGGGGGAATCTGTACTGGTAGGGAGGGAGGTAGGAGGGGAATCTACTGGTAAGGGAGGGGGTCTGGAGGGGGAATCTGTACTGGTTGGGAGGGAGGGGGTCTGGAGGGGAATACTGGTAGGGAGGGAGGGGGTCTGTACTGGAGGGGGAATCTGTACTGGGAGGGAGGGAGGGAGGGGGTCTGTACTGGAGGGAGAATCTGTACTGGTAGGGAGGGAGGGGGTCTAAACTGGAGGGGGAATCTGTACTGGTAGGGAGGGAGGGGGGTCTAAACTGGAGGGGGAATCTGTACTGGTTGGGAGGGAGGGGGGGAGGGAGGGGGTCTGTACTGGAGGGGGAATCTGTACTGGTAAGGAGGGAGGGGGTCTGTACTGGAGGGGGAATCTGTACTGGTAGGGAGGGTGGGGGTCTGTACTGGAGGGGGAATCTGTACTGGTAGGGAGGGAGGGGGTCTAATCTGGAGGGGGAATCTGTACTAGTAGCCATTAATTGTCACCACTGTGCCATGCCAAACACAGCTACTGTGCCCATCAATTGTCACCGCTGTGCCATGCCAAACGCAGCCACTGTGCTATCAATTGTCACCACTGTGCCCATCAATAGTCACCACTGTGCCATGCCAAACGCAGCCACTGTGCCCATCAATTGTCACCACTGTGCCCATCAATTGTCACCACTGTGCCATCAATTGTCACCACTGTGCCCATCAATTGTTGCCACTGTGCCCTGTAAAATGCTGCCAGATTGCCCCCCCCCCCCTCGGCACTTACCTTTCTGGGGTTAGCCATCCTCCTTCCACTGTCCCTCAATGTCTTCTCCCGCCCTCGATGACGCTTCAGAACCTGTGAACCTGATTGGCTGAGACGCCTGTCAGTATTAACCAGGGTATGCACACCCCCTGCATCCCCTGGTTAACTATTTGGAAGCTGATTACAGCCCTCAGTCTGTAATTGGAAAGTCACTGGCTCTGATAGACACTTCCCAAAACAAACCAACTGCTGTTATTCAGATGGCCGGCGCTCACCAGGGGGCCGGCCATCTGAGTAGTGGGCGGCAGCGGTGACAATACATAGAGATTCATGCAATGCATGAATCCATGGGGCTGATTTACCAAGCCTGTGCGCCAAGACTCATGGTGCACAAGCAGGAGTAAACCTGTTTTTGACATTTACAAAAGAAACACGCTGCCAGTGCAGCGTGTTTCCTCATTTACTAAAGTGCCTAATGCGCCCAGAAGAGGGCGCACAGCACGCCAGTACAGAGCTGGCGTGCGGCATTTAGTAATGTAAACATCGGGGATTCGGGCGGGAGTTTATGAGGGGAGGGAGGGGGGTGATGCAGGGGAAGTGTAGTGACATGTGTTTCAACTTGTGTGGCGGGCCGATTTGAAAGGGAAAGTGACTTTTGGGACCCGATCCCCGTGCCCTTGCAAAGTACGCTAGAACCTCGGAAGGTTCACTTGCATACTGGGCATGCGCAGAGGGAAAAATCGGAGCTCACCGCGCGCCTCTTCAGTACGCCGGGAAATCCTTGGTAAATACCAGGCGGCGTAGCAGTGTTTGCACTGCCTGGAGCGGCGCACGGCAAGCTCCGAGCTGTTCTCGGGCTGCGCTGACACTGAAGGGGAACTCCGCGCCAAATTTCAAATGTGAAACCGGCGCGGCTTCCCCCCCAGGGGTACAATAGGCTCTCCGGCTTGGTCCGGAACGTGAGGGGTTAACCCACGCCAAAATCGGCGTGGGGTTCCCCCCCAGATCCGTACCAAGCCCTCATCCCAGGCATGCAGTCTGGCCGGACAGGAATGGGGGTGGGGACGAGCGAGCGGCCCCCCCCCTCCTGAGCCGTACCAGACCACATGCCCTCGACATGGGGGAGTGTGTGCTTTGGGGGAGGGGGGCGCTGCCCCCCCACCCCAAAGCACTCTTGTCCCCATGTCGATCGGGACAAGAGCCTCTTCCCGACAACCCTAGCCATTGGTTGTCGGGGTATGCGGGCGGGAGCCAATCAGAATCTGGGGGCCCCGTTTAATAAGGTGGCCCCCAGATTTCGGGCCCCCACCCTATGTGAATGAGTATGGGGTACATCGTACCCCTACCCATTCACCTGGTGAACGTTTTCACTTTTGAGGGTCTTCCGCCGCCCCCTTCAAAGTCTTCTGCCTGGACGGGGGTCGTACATCCCATCCAGGACTTGGACGTGGCGGGCTTCTCGTCGCTCTCTTCTGCCGCTGCCCCCTTCACCACGAAGCTCCGTGCTTGTTTGATGAGGGCAGCGGGCTTCCGTCGTCTTCTCCGGGGCGAGGGTCGTACATCCCACCCCGGATTTCGTCGCCGGCTTCTGCCTGGCTCCTACTAGGGGCCAGGGCTTCTTTCGCCGTCTTCCGCCGGAGGGCGCCACTCTCCGGGCTTCTCGACGTTGTCTTCCGCCGCGGGGGCCAGGCCTTCTTCTTTGCCGCCCCCCTCGATTTTTTTCGGCCTGGACGGGGGTCGCACATCCCATCCAGGACTTGGACGTGGCGGGCTTCTCGTCGCCGTCTTCTGCCGCTGCCCCCTTCACCACGAAGCTCCGTGCTTGTTTGATGAGGGCAGCGGGCTTCCGTCGTCTTCTCCGGGGCGAGGGTCGTACATCCCACCCCGGATTTCGTCGCCGTCTTCTGCCGCTGCCCCCTTCACCACTTAGCTCCGTGCTTGTTTGATGAGGGCAGCGGGCTTCCGTCGCAGTCTTCCGCCGCGGGGTGACACTCGCGGGCTTCTTCTTCCATTCGATGTTGACACGGCGAGGTCCGGCGCTGAAATGCCTTCTGAGCGGCGGGCAAGGACTTATATTGGCATTGGGCGTGGGCGTGGTTATGCCAACATGTGACCTTAACCCATGTGACAGTGATGTCACGTCACATCACTGTCACATGGGTTGAGGTCACATGTTGGCATAACCACGCCCACGCCCAATGCCAATATAAGTCCTTGCCCGCCGCTCAGAAGGCATTTCAGCGCCGGACCTCGCCGTGTCAACATCGAATGGAAGAAGAAGCCCGCGAGTGTCACCCCGCGGCGGAAGACTGCGACGGAAGCCCGCTGCCCTCATCAAACAAGCACGGAGCTTCGTGGTGAAGGGGGCAGCGGCAGAAGACGGCGACGAAATCCGGGGTGGGATGTACGACCCTCGCCCCGGAGAAGACGACGGAAGCCCGCTGCCCTCATCAAACAAGCACGGAGCTTCGTGGTGAAGGGGGCAGCGGCAGAAGAGAGCGACGAGAAGCCCGCCACGTCCAAGTCCTGGATGGGATGTGCGACCCCCGTCCAGGCCGAAAAAATCGAAGGGGGCGGCAAAGAAGAAGGCCTGGCCCCCGCGGCGGAAGACAACGTCGAGAAGCCCGGAGAGTGGCGCCCTCCGGCGGAAGACGGCGAAAGAAGCCCTGGGAGGAGCCCGAGGTGGGGCGACACCCCCGTTGTTCTCCGCTGTGTTCGGCCGGCCCCCCCCGGATGTAAAAGAGCTTCATTTTGGGGTGGGGGCACAGTCGAGCATGGCGGAGAGCATGGGTGGGTGTTTCCCCCCCCCGGCAGAAGACGGCTAGAAGACCGAGGAGTGGCGACGCCCCCGTTGTTCTCCGCCATTTCCGCCGGCCCCCCCCGGATGTAAAAGAGCTTTGTTTGGGGTAGGGGGCCTGGCCGAACATGGCGGAGAGCATCGGTGGGTGTCTCTCTCCCCGGCGGAAGGCGGCGGCGAAGACCGGGGGGGGGGTAGGTGTACCCCCCCGGCGGAAGGCGAAGACCGAGGAGGGGTTTCGCCCCCCGTTGTTCTCCGCCATTTCCGCCGGCCCCCCCCGGATGTAAAAGAGCTTTGTTTGGGGTAGGGGGCCTGGCCGAACATGGCCGAGAGCATCGGTGGGTGTCCCCCCCCGGCGGAAGGCGGCGGCGAAGACCGGTGCGGGGCTGGAGCCCCCCCGGCAGAAAACGTCTGGAAGACCGAGGGGCTCCGCCCCCGTTGTTCTCTGCTTCTTTCGGCCGGCCCCCCCCGGATGTGAAAGAGCTAATTTTGGGGTGGGGGCCTGGCTGGACATGGCGGAGATCATCGGTGGGTGTCCCCCCCCGGCAGAAGACGGCGAAGCCCGGGGCCCAATGGGCTGGTGGTGGGGGGTCCCGGCAGAAGACCCCCGGAGCTGACTAATAAATTATTTTTTTCTGTGTGTTTTTTTTTGTGTTTACACTTTTCCACCCGGTGAATGGGTAGGGGTACGATGTACCCCATACTCATTCACATAGGGTGGGGGGCCAGAATCTGGGGGCCCCCTTAATATAGGGGGCTCTCAGATTCTGATAAGCCCCCCGCCCGCATACCCCGACAACCAACGGCCAGGGTTGTCGGGAAGAGGCTCTTGTCCCTTTCGACATGGGGACAAGAGTGCTTTGGGGTGGGGGGGGCAGTGCCCCCCTCCCCCACAGCACACACTCCCCCATGTCGAGGGCATGTGGTCTGGTACGGCTCAGGAGGGGGGGGGGGGCGCTCGCTCGTCCCCACCCCCATTCCTGTCCGGCCAGACTGCGTGCCTGGGAGAAGGGTTTGGTCTGGATCTGAGGGGGAACCCCACGCCGTTTTTTGGCGTGGGTTTAACCCCTTATGTTCCAGATCAAATCTAAGAGCCTGTTGTGCACCAGAAGGGGGAACCCCACGCCGTTTTTTTTTGGTAATTTGGGGTGGAGTTCCCCTTTATCCCGGTCCTGTCAGGGGGGGGGGGGGGAATGCCTGCTCGTCTGTCCCTACAATGTATGAACAGCGATCTGTCATTTCCCCTACACAGTCCCACCCCCTTTACAGTTAGAACACACCCAGGTAACATATTCAACCCCTTCCGCGCCCCTAGTGTTAACCCCTTCCCTGCCAGTGTCATTTTTATAGTAAGCAATGCATTGATATACCATTGCTCGCTACAAAAATGCCAAATCTCACAAAAATGTGTCCGCCACAATGTCGCATTAGACAGAAAAAACAAATGATAGCCACCATTACTAGTAAAACAACAAATTATTCAAAAAAAACCCATAAGACCAACCCCTACTTAGAACTTTTGCCCAAACCAATCAAACGCTTATTGTGATTTTTGGCAACCAAAAAGATGTCCAAGAATACTTATCGGCCTAAACTGAGGGCAAACATTTTTTGAATATATTTTGGGGGAGATTTATTATAGCAAACCGTAAAAAAGATGTTTTTTTAGTTACCAAATTGTCGCTATAGTTTTGGGTCAAGCAAAAATAAGAAAAAACGCAGAGGTGATCAAATACCACCAACAAAAAAAAAAAATTGAATTTTTAGGGGGGGGGGGGGGAGGATGAGGACGCCCAATTTTTTTGGGGGCCACGTCGCACAACCACGCAATTGTCAGTCAAAATGACGCAGTGTTGAAATGCAAAAAATGGCCCCGTCAGTGACCAGTAATATGCTCTGGGGCTCAAGTGGTTACAAATTAAGAATACACTAAAGTTAGCCCAATTTATGGCCATAATGTGAAAGATGATGTTACACCGAGTAAATAGATACCCAACATGTTACACTTTAATATTGCGCACACTCATGGAATGGCGCCAAACTTCAGTACTTGAAAATACCCATAGGCAACGCTTTTTTATGTGTTTCAGGTTACCAGTTTAGATTTACAGAGGAGGTCTAGTGCTAAAAGTATTGCTCTCGCTCTAACGTACGCTATGATACCTCACATGTGGGGTTTGAACGGGGGTTCAATATGTGGGCGGGGCTTACACATTTAAGGCCCGCCCCCATATATGGAAACATTCTTCAAACCACACATGTGAGGTATCATAGCGTGCGTAACAGCAAGAGGAATATTTATAGCACTAGACCTCATCTGTAAATCTAAACTGGTAACCGGAAACAATAAAAATGCTGCTTGTTCGCTTCTGACTGCGAGCTACTAGGGACAGGGGCTTTTAAATTATTACTATTTAGGTTTGTTACGTAAAAATTCGATAAGACCTCCCGTTCAGCTTGTAAAGCATCACTTCATGGGGACCAAAAAAAAATTTAACAGCTCTAATGCTTTCATCCGCCATTGCAGATTTGATTCTGGTACTGCATTTCGAGTGAACTGGGCATGCTCGAACAGTTAGAAAAAGAAGTTGGAAGTTTCATCCTGAAAATGACTTGCATCTTTCTGAGCATGCTCAGAAAGCTCTTTTTTTGGCTTAGTAATTTAAGGACATCCTTAACAGGTGTAAGCAGTTCCAAGTGCACACAAACTAGAGGCTGACATTTCTTCATGTGTTTCCAATTGGTTCATTAGCACACATGTTATAAAAAGCGTGGATACTGCACGTGTCAGCTGCCCCTCAGAGGGGGCAGATTTGCTGGCTGGAAGGAATGGCGGAGTGAAACAGAGATGTTTTGGAGCAAGTTTTGTATTTTTTGATGTTTTCTCTGCTACATAATTTTGCTAAATGTTTCTCAAGATGTTAATGACTAATGTTTTAATCCTGTGGGTCTATCCTGTTATTTCAAAAGCATGATTTATTTTCCAATGACTGTGAAATAAACGTTGGTCTTTTTTGTTTTTAGGTGTTTGTATATATTTTTGGTGTGTTTATTTGTAATTTTTTGTTTTGCTTTCCTTGTTTTGTGGACCAATAAAATTTACTTTCAAATTTTGAAGTTTGTTTTGTGATTATTTTTTTCCTGCTATGGATTTCAACCGCTGCAGCTGAACTAGTTTGGGCCTAAACCATCAAGTGTGATTTGTCTCTAAGATCTTTCCTGGTGTGTATGCATGAAATGTTTAGTCACCAGAAAAGGAAGGACAAAGCGGTAAGTATTGTTTCCTAGAACTGATGTCCAGACTGACTTTTTAAAGCACATGTGCAAGATGTAGGAAAAGCTGCAAACAGGGCCTGTTGGAGGTGGGGGGGGGGGGGGGGGGGGGTGGTGTGTTTTTTTTGGACAGGCTTGAAGTGCTGATTTACAGCGCTGTGCTTGAAACTAGCACAAGACAATCCTATTCTAATTGTGGGTTGTTTGAGGGAAGCCAATTGAGTGTTAGAACCCCTGCTAGTGTTTTTAGGTTGGGCTTTGTGTCCCTTTTCCTAAAATTGGCTTCACTTCCTGTCACACAGCTGAACAGGAAGTGAGGTTAAAACCCTACCAATGGTCTTTTCTTTGGGACACAGGTCAATCTAACTAGTGTCACCATTAAGCAAATTGCACTGCAGTGTACACCCCAAATGATTAGTTACTTTGGGGTTTAGTAAAGGCAAAGCCGCTCTGCAGTAGAAGCGTAGGCAATGAAAATCAGAAGGGAAGCACTGATGGTTTTTACTTCCAATCCCGCCAAGTTTTGAGTTTTCTTCCTTGCTTGTCCACTTGTAGTGCAAAGTGGATTTGCCTTTAGTAAATGGACCCCAAAGTCCAAGATTCCTACTAATTTGGGGTGTACACAGCAAAATGCCATTTCCAAAATGGGAAACTATTTATATTGATCTGTGTGTCCCCAACAAAACATTACTCAGGTGTTTCCCTCACTTCCTGTTTGGCTGTGTGGCAGGAAGTGAATGAATTAAGTAGAAAGTGACAACATTTGTGAGGTGTCTTTACCCTATCAGGGGTGCAGGCATCCCCAAAACAAACAAGAAAATAATGGAAAATTGAATACCTACCTTTCTGTAATTTTCCTTTCCTGGTGCCTATCCATGGCAGCATACATATGGTTGGTGGCTCCGCCCTCATCCAACCCACAGGACCAATTATAACTCTTTAAAAGAGAGCGACAGCCTCCCCTCTGACATTCTTGTAACTAGACTCAAACAATTAAGGATTCTAAGAAAGGGAGGGCGTATGCTGCCATGGATAGGCACCAGGAAAGGAAAATTACAGAAAGGTAGGTATTCAATTTTCCATTTTCCTGGTGCCTTCATGGCAGCATACATATGGTAAATAACTCGCTTATAGGGAGGGTTGCTGCAAAAAGTATTTTAATCTCTATCCAAGAGAAAACAGCTGAACAGACTTTTCCCCCTACATCACTATGAGTAAGAGTAGACCCAACTAGGTCATGAATGCGGTGTAGAATGACCGGTTGCCTAATGGCAGGGCGCTTGGAAGATTCTAGTGTTGCTGTAGTCCAGGAAGCCGCTATTCCCCGCACAAGTCTTCTTTGACTTTGGAGCGGAGGACCACTAGCCCGGTATGTTTGTCTGGATAAGATGAACCATCCAACTTGATGAAGTTGTCCTTGGTGTCCACAACTTTCTCCCCCTCTTTTTTTTTTTTTTTTCCAAGGTAAGCTGGTAGCATGCCTGCCAGATCCGAGACGCCTGAAGAAGTCTTCTTCTAACTGGTTTGGCCAGTCAGGAGTTGTTGGAACATACTGAAAGATTTGGGACTACCCATTCTTAGATAAATTGGCTCGCAGAGGGAGCTCTGGACTTGAACTGGCAAGACTGCCAGATGACCAACTTGTTTAAATTGAAACATCGGAATCCTAAATACTGAGGATTGGACTTTGAGGGCCTTTGAACGGATGAGACGGTGCTTAGAAGTATGGAAAAAAGAGAGTAGCGTCTTACATAGAAGATTCTCGTGTATGTGCAAGGAAAGACTGCGAGTAAACTGAATAGCAGTGGCACATCCCCCTTTAGACGTAGTCACCCTATCTGGGGAAAAAAATGAATGATTGCCCTCGAGGCATGTTCTTATTGTGAATTTAGGTTCCATCTGATGTCTTCCAGGGCTGAAAGAGGCTTTTCTTCCTGTCAAAAGGTGCTACTGGAGGAAGACTTTCTGGGTAAAAGTGCCATTTATCTTGTGGGAGTGACTGAACTTTTAGTTTTTTCCCCCCTTCTCCATTCCTGATGATTAACTCCAGGGACATCCGAAAGCGGATAGGAGTGAACTCTTTCGGATATGCGAATGTACCCAACTGGAATCGGCAGAAGGACCGAACGGGGCCTGCTCGTCTGGCAGCCTGTATCAAGATTTCCTAGACCAACCGAGGATTTGTAGTTGGGGAGGTGAACCAATTCTCTGCTAGGCGCTGGCACTTAACCAGGTAGGAGGGCGTACGCCCGTATTACCCTTGAGATTGGGAAATTGTGTGAAGGAACTGGCAGCCTTTCGTGTAAAAACAAACATGCACCAAAAGGAAGAGATCTTAACTAGCGGACTAGCCCATGAGGACAGCCTCTCGGGAGGCAAGCTGAACCAATAGCTGCGTATTGGAGTTGGTATTTTCCTTCCTAGGTGATCAGCCAAATTATTTATTCCCTTCCCTTTTTTTTTTTTTTTTTAAAACATCAACTGCTTGAGGCTGGTGAGATCCTCTTGGCCTTGAGTCATATCAGGAATGCTTTTGAAGAATGACGATCTGCCTATGTGCGTGTGTTCGTCCTTTGGGACTGGACTCAGGTTAAGGTCGACCTGATGCTCATCTGTGTGGGAATGGACTCGTCCTTCAGAGGTAATGTTCTGGCAGAATATTGATATGTCAGCGGTACCTGACTCCTGTATGTTGGATACCGAACTGTCCTTTTTTAAATACCAGTTGTCTTGGTCAACTGAGTCCCCTAAGGTTGCTGAAATTCAGAAGAACCGCTGCTGCTACAGGGATGGACCAAGGAGTAGGAACCAACTGCAAGTGGCTCCACCCACCGAGAAGACTTGATTATAGCACAGGACCGGTACTACTTCTAAAAAGTAGAATTCTCTGAGACCCGGACCTTTCCGTTAGGAAAGTCTGTTGTAACGAGGTGTAGAGATGTTAATGTTCCCACCATGCTGCCAGAGTCCAGGGGGAGGATGTAAGAGGACCCCAATATGATTCCGATTGTCATGTTCCCAGCTTAGGCTGTGGGTGGGGACTTTCTTCTCTTTAGGGGAGACATCAGTCTCTTAGGAATATAATCTTTGCATAGGCAAAAAGACTAAAACATTTTTATATATGTTTTTTTTTTTTTTTTTTGGTAATTACTTGACCAGATGCATTCATGCTAAGGTGAACATACACCTCTTGTATACGAGATCGGAAACCTTATTGTAATGAAATGAAGATAGAACATCTTCCTGCTCATGTGGAAAGTGCAACTTTTCCCCTCGGAAGAGATTAACACTAGATCTTTCTGCTAAGATCCGGGGCGCATGGTGTGCCTAAAGGCAGGCATCCAAATTGTAAATGAAGTCCACTAATGTCTTGGAACATAAGGGGTAGGAGAACCTGATGAAAATGCAGGTGGAAACCCTTGAGGCTTTACAGGGGCCATCTCCACTTCTGGTCGAACTGCCATGAGTCCCATTTTTTTTAAGGGATTCTCACCCGAGGATTGCCAGGTTGACAAGTTTGCTTGTAGACCTGGGATGAATTGCGTACATCTGAAGGATGGGAAAAAAAAAAGAAACACACGCATTTCCTTTTTTCAAATAACCAGAAAGGGAAAAGATTTGAGAGGTATGAACCCCCAAACAGCTCACGGAACTCGGAACTGAAATCCATCATGTATGGGCTTTGTGTAAGCTGAATCAGAGTCCTGAGATCTTTTATTCTATATGGACCTTGGTGAGTAGCAAGGACATAGGAGCCTGTTGAGCTAGAAAGTCTTTTTTTTTTTTTTTTTTTCTTTTTTGGTGCGACCAAGGCGAATTGTAGGGGAGTCAGTTTCCCGTTAAACCAGAATGGCAGTACGCGCTGGTTCAGCTTGAGTAAACAGGAAGTCAAAAGGGCTTCTGAATTCCGGGAGAGCTAGACGCGTCCCCTTCTTTCCTTATGTTCATGAGGGTAGCCTGGAGGTGGCTTTGCCTACTCCTATACCTCCTGGCAGTTACTGTATGCAGTAAGGCCTGAGAGGAAGATTCCAGTGTTTTCGCTGCTGCCTCGACTATAGATCCTGAAGCCAATTTAATTGCTCCAGAGAATTGAGAATTTCCTCTGGCTCGAGGCCCTGGCTCAAGGCTAATTCAAAATTGGTAGACCATGCCTTTGTTGTCTCGGCAGCTGAAGCTAAAGCGGCTGCTGATTCTCACGCTCTCTCAGCTGTCTCATATTTAGATTTGAGGCCGTTCTCAATCTTGTGACCCAATATGTCTTCTTGAGACGCTGCACCTCTTGAGGAATGTGCTGCATTTCTTACAGTAGCCGAGTGATCCATAGATGGTAAGAAAAACAGCTGAGCACTAGTGTCAGCTGGAGGGTACAGCCCACGAGGATGGAGAAAAGGCGACCTGGCCTGCTACCATATTTCGCATTAAGGCGGCCAGAAAATTATCAGGTACCCCAGAATCGTAGTGGGCCCCTTGCTTCTCGGATGCATCTTGGGAGTCATCCAAACTGGCCCCTGCACTTATCTGCTGACCTGGGATCTTGGGGGCAGACCCCTGAAAAATATCTTTTGATGAAGAGGTAGCTGGACCTTGAGATGGAGACGACTCCTGGATTGCGTCTTTAATTATTTTCCTAATGTTGACCCAGTATTCCTCCCTCTCCTTTTCCTCATTTCCGGCTGCTCCCAGAAAGCAGTAACTGCAGACCAATTTTTTTGGAAGCGCATCATCACCGCAGACCCAGCAGGCTTTGGGGGTGGCAGGGTGATGAGGAGAGGGATACTTTCTAGCCGAATGTCGGGAAGACCTGCGGCTGTCAGGTGTGTAGGCTGAAGCAGAGTGACCACTCTTTGGGACACCATGAGCTTTGGACCCCTTCTTCTGTGCCCCTCTGCGACTTGGCTGAGGTTGCGGGCTGCAAAAGAAGGAAAGGACAGAAAAATTCTGTTTTTCCTCTATAGAAGGTAGTCACGTGCTCTTTTTTATTTTGAACTTACCTGGTAGTTGCAGCCACTTACCTAGTGGTATGTTGAGGATCTTTTTGTAATACTGAGCTGCGGGGAATGGCTGTTAAAGAGGGAAACCAACAAGGTTAACCTGCGTGGTTTAACTTTTCTTTTTATATATTATTATTATTATTATTATTATTATTTTTTTTTTTTTTTTTTCTGGAACACATACCTATTTGTATAGTGTACCTACGAATATGCATATATACACCCATGAACGCATATGATCATATATGTTTTTTTTTTTTTTTTTATATTGAATACATAAAAACTATATATATATATATATATATAAATAAATAATCTGTGTATACATACATATACACATCCAGGCCTATGCACAGGCAAGGCTGAGATCCATGAGGTATCAAGGATACCCTACCTAAGTATATACATATACACATGCACCTACACATCCATGTACATACCCATATGTACAGAAAACATCCTCACCCATTATATGCACATGAAAATATGTATTCCACAGAAATATGCACAAACATGATCCACTCCCAAATTTACCCTGGGCTGGATCCATAATATGGGGAATAAACAGGAGGAGGCAGTAGAATGTAATCTTCCCTTAACCTAGGATGTGTTGCAGTGGAGAGCTGTTTAAACATAATGAGGAAAAACATCCTCATTTATATACCGACTACTTCCGGGTATACCAAGATGGCCGCATTGGCCTCCGGAGGCTACTGCGCATGCGCGCGGTGACGTCATATCCCTGCGACACAACAGTGTCCAAGGAAGGGATAAATCAAATGCAGAGGGGGCACGCGAAGCGCCGCAGATGCTCTCCAGCAGGGGCGGCAGGAGGGGGGCCCCCCCCTGCTGCGGAAGATCGCATGCCTGGCTACGAGAGTCATAAACTCTGCCATACCTCGTTATAGCCCAGGAGTCTGCTGGCTAAGACGGCAGCATGCGTCTGGAAGACAGAGAAAGAGGTGAGGGACAGGTGGTCTAGAATGTAATCGCCCTTATAGCAAACGGCAGATTTTTTTTTTTTTTTTTTTTAAACAGTTGAACAAGACTTGCCCTGTAAGCAGCTGTAGAAGGCTTAATAGCCACCTGTCTCCAACAAGCCACAATCATCAGCAGTGAAAAATAGCACTGCAAAATTTGTAATCAGTCGTCTTTTACCTTGGAGCAGTGTTTTCAGTCACGGATGGAGGAAAATACCTGAACTCCAGACCCAGAAAAGATCCACAGAAAAATGGGCTCCCAAACCTTTTTGGCGCATTTAGCAGCCTAAGATATGGGACTTCATCTACAGGGGAGCATGAACCTGTAATGGCTGGCCAACACAGTGGCTTAGTAAGGGCTGAATCCAGGTGATCCATGATCCTGCAGGTTTGAGGACAGAAAAAAGAATGTCAGAGGGGAGGCTGTCGCTCTCTTTTAAAGAGTTATAATTGGTCCTGTGGGTTGGATGAGGGCGGAGCCACCAACCATATGTATGCTGCCATGAAGGCACCAGGAAAGTTGATTTAACATTGGGTGGTGTTTGTGGGGGTCCCTAACACACATTCATACATATTAGCAACGCTGGATCCTGGCCTATTGGCATGGTTATATTTTCTTAAGCCTCTCAATAAAATGATCTGAAATTTGGGGTTAAACTGGAACAATAATCATCACTTTTATTTTTTGGATTTCTTTCATTTTGGATAGAGTTGGTGGGGGGGGGGGGGGGTTAGAAGCTCTGTCAGTTTATTTTGTATTATCCCTGTCCGTTTGGGGAGATTGGCCTTCACTTCCTGCCCCATAGCCAAACAGGAAGTGATCGAAAAAGTAGGCAAATTAAGGGCCCCCCCAAGTCCCCCCCCACAGAACTTGTGTGTGTCCCCTGAAAATTCCTGGGTGGGTCATAAAAAAACAGGGTGTGGCCTTGACAGGAAGGGTGGGTCATTTTTCTATTAGGGGGGTGCCAAAATTTGGTCAGGCCTAGGGAAGCACAAAACCTAAATATCCTACTGCATATTAGGGCTTATTTAGACAGGATCCAATTTACAGCATGTTTTTAGATTGTGGGAGGAAACCCGCACAGGGAGAACATGCAAACTCCAGGCAGATAGTGTCACGGGCGGGATTCGAACCAGCAACCCTTTTGCTGCTAGGTGAACATGCTACACACTACGCTACTGTGCTGAACGAACATGATTGCAGCTGAAAGCATGAGATGTTTTTTTTTTTACCAATTCCATGATTTCCAGCCTGGAGGACAGATGTGGGGTCTAATTGACCCCGCCTTTCTCTATAAAGAGGACCTGTCACACACTAGTCCTATTACAAGGGATGTTTACATTCCTTGTAATAGGAAGAAAAGTGAAAAATAATACAAACAAAGGGACAAACAAGTGCAAAAAATAAAATATTAAGTAAAAAAATAAAATAACAAAGGAATTTAAATGCTCCTGTCCCTAGTAGCTCGCACTCAGAAGCGAACACGCATGCAAGTCCCACCCACATATGTAAACATCCTTCAAACCCCACATGTGAGGTATCATAGCGTGCGTTAGAGCGAGAGCAATAATGTTAGCACTAGACCTCCTCTGTAACTCAAAAGTGGTAACCTGAGAAAAAAAGTCAAGCGTTGCCTATGGAGATTTTTAATAACGAAGTTTAGCGCCATTCCATGAGTGTGCGCAATATGAAAGCGTGACAAGTTAGGTATCTATTTACTCGGTGTAACATCATCTTTTACCTTATCCCTAAAAATTGGCCTAGCTTTACTGCTTTCTTATTTTGTCATTCATGAAACAGGTTTTTTTTTGGAAAGCCAAAAAAAAAAAAAACGTTAGAAAATTTTTGGCACAAATACTGTTGGAAATGTGTCCGAAAAAATGGCCGCCACTTTATTCCCTAGGGTGTTTGTTAATAAAATATATATAATGTTTGGGGGTCCTGAGTAAGTTTCAAGGAAGAAAATATAATTGTTACATGAAGGAGAGAAGTGCCAGAATAGGCGCGGTATGGAAGTGGTTAAAGTGCACCAATAAAAGTGAAAAATTCCTTGAAATTTCGTACCATGGGGGGGGGGAGGCAATTAGGGGCGCCATCAGGAATTATGGGGCCCCTTACACAGCTTCAGGCATGGGCCCCCTGGAGCAGAGAATAGGGGGGGGGGTGCCGCCTGATATTAAGAAGGGGGGGGGGCTGCCGCAATTTGATAAGCGGGGGGTTCCTTTACTAAAAAATACATATAGAAAAATATATATTAAAAAGGGTGGTAGCCATCCGGGGGCCCTGGGGACCACTGGGCCCTTTAATAAAAAGAAACTTCTGGGCTCTTTAATGAAAAATAAATTACAATATCTACATATATAAAATAATAAAAAAGGGGGTTGCCTTGGGAGCTCTGGGCCCTTTAATAAAAAATAACTACCAAAAATCTAAAAAAAAAATAACATTGGATGGGAGCTGCGGTGGCTCAACGTGAATGGCACTGCGCTGACAAGCCGTTCACCTCTGCAGCCAAGGGTTCGGATCCCGGTCTCGGCTACATGTGAATTGAGTTTGGTGGTGTCAGCCCGGCTCCCGGTGGGTGTGCTATGCAAGGTACGCCTGTGCTTAGTATAACCACCCCCCCCCCCCCCACAAAAAAAACACCACACTTGCACACACTTTGGCCATGAGGTCTCCTAAAATAAAGGGAGGTGAAGGACCTACAGGGCTGGCTGGGTGGGCTACACTCCTTCATAGGGGGAGTCCCTCTGTCCCATTGGGCTCCCAAGTGTAGCAGGTGGGGTGAGGCCCCCCTCACACCCACCATTGCCACCGGGGGCATGGAGAAGGATGGCGATTGCAAGTCCAGCTCCTCTCTCTCGACTTCACGCACAAAATACACTTTAAAAAAGAAATTAAAGTAAAAAGTAACAAACCTGGGGAAAATGTTTATAACATTTTTAGAAGCAAAAAGGGGCCCTCTGGGAGCTTTCAAAATTATATTATATATATATATGTTTAAAAAATAACCAAAAAATATATCATATGTTTTTATTTTTATTTTTTTGTAAAGGTGGGGGGTTGTCATCTGGAGCCCTGGGGATCTCCGGGCCACTGGGGACCAGGCCACTGGGGACCTCCAGACCCCTAAACCAAAACATTGGCCCTTTAATAACAAAAAATTTGGGGGGTTGCCACCCGGGGCCCTGGGGACCTCCAGACTGCTAAAAAATATTAAATTCCAAAAATTGGCCCTTTAATAAAAAATCCTACAAAAACCAACTAACAAATATATATACAAAAAAAAAAAGAGGGGGGTTACCATCTGGGGCGCTGGGGGGCCTCCAGGCATCTGGGCACCTCCGGACCCCCGGGCCCCTTACAGGTGTACAGGGCCGCCATCATGAATTTTGGGGCCCCTTACACAGCTTCAGGCATGGGCCCCCTGGAGCAGAGAACCGGGGGGGGGTGCTGCCGCATGAAATTGAGAAGCGGGGGGGGGGGGGGTGGTGCCACAAATTGAGGAGCGGAGGGGCCCTTTACAAAAATTTTGACAGAAATAATAAATAAAGAAAAATATATATAAAAAAGGGGGGTAGCCATCCGGGGCCCTGGGGACCTCTGTGCTCTTTATCAAATAAAAATACAAAAGAGAGAAAATACATATATATATATTTTTTAAATATAACATTTATCGAAAAAAAGTAAAAAAACAAGGGGGTAGCCTTCCAGGGCCCTGGGGACCTCTGGGCCCTTTCCTTAAAAAAAAAAAAAAATATATATTAAAAAAATATATATATTTATTTAAATATATATATTTTATTTTAAAAAAAGGGCTTGCCATCTGGGGCCCTTAGTGGCCTCCGGGCCCCTGGGGACCTTCGGAGCCCTTAAACAAAAAAAAAAAAAAAAAAATTGTTTTTTTTGTTTTAGGGTGGTTCCCATCCGGGCCCCTGGGGGCACCTGGGGACCCCCGGGCGGTGTAATGCCTGTACCCCCCTAATGGCGGCCCTGCAGGTGTACTGCCTGTACCCCCCTGATGGCGGCCCTGGGTGTAATGTCAGCATGTGAAAAATGACATTCTGAAGGAAAAAAGCCATTTAAAACTGACTCGCGGCTATAATGAATTGTCAGCTCTTGGAATTTGCAGGAGAATTCATTCATTAAAAACACCAAAAAAAAAGCGTGGGGGTCCCCCCAAATTTAATAACCAGACCCTTTAGGTCTGGTATGGATATTAAGGGGAACCCCGCCATCAATTTTTAAAAAAAATGACGTGGGGTTCCCCCCAAATATCCATAACCAGACCCTTCAGGTCTGGTGTGGAATTTAAGGGGAACTCCACTCCAAATAAAAAAAAAAATGGCGTGGAGTCCCCCCTAAAATCCACACCAGACCCCTTATCCGAGCACGTTGACCTGGCCGGCCGCAGAAAAGAGGGGGGGACAGAGCGCGGCCCCCCCCCTCTCCTGAACCGCACCAGGCCACATGCCCTCAACATTGGGAGGGTGTTTTGGGGTGCCCCCCAAAACACCTTGTCCCCATGTTGATGAGGACAAGGGTCTCTTCCCCACAACCCTTGCCCGGTGGTTGTGGGGGTCTGCGGGCAGGAGGCTTATCGAAATCTGGAAGACCCCTTTAACAAAGGGGCCCCCCAGATCCCGGCCCCCCCCCTGTGTGAAAAGGTAATGGGGTACCTTGTACCTCTACCATTTCACGAGAAAAAAAATGTAAAGGGTTAAAAAAGACAAGAGCCGGTTTTTGACAAGTCCTTTATTATCTTCTTTCTTCTTTCCTTCGGGTTTCTTCTTCCTCCTCCTTCTTCTTCCTCTGCTTCTGTCTTGGGTCTTCTATTCCCGCATCTTGCCCGGCGTGTTCTTCCATCTTCTTCCGCTGTTCTTCTCGTCCGCATCTTCTTCTCCTTCTTGTTCTTCTTCGCCGGAGCGGCCGCTTCCAATTGAAATCCCCGCTGTCTGCCGGACCACGCCCCCCCCCCTCTGACGCCACGGGCAAGCTCTTAGGAGTGTGCTGCCAGTGCGTCAGAGGGGGGCGTGGTCACATGTCAGAGGGCGGGCAATTCAATTTGAAGCTTGTGCGCGGCTTTTTCTTTGCCAGAGTCGCCGCTTCCAATTGAATTGCCCGCTTTCTGGAACATGTGACCACGCCCCCCTCTGACGCACTGGCACCACACGGGGACTTTCCTAAGAGCTTGCCCGTGGCGTCAGAGGGGGGGCGTGGTCCGGCAGACAGCGGGGATTTCGATTGGAAGCGGCCGCTCCGGCGAAGAAGAAGAAGAAGGAGAAGATGCGGACGAGAAGGACAGCGGAAGAAGATGGAAGAACACGCCGGGCAAGATGCGGGAATAGAAGACCCAAGACAGAAGCAGAGGAAGAAGAAGGAGGAGGAAGAAACCCGAAGGAAAGAAGAAAGAAGATAATAAAGGACTTGTCAAAAACCGGCTCTTGTCTTTTTTTACACTGACACTTTTTTTTTCTCGTGAAATGGTAGAGGTACAAGGTACCCCATTACCATTTCACACAGGGGGGGGGCCGGGATCTGGGGGGCCCCTTTGTTAAAGGGGTCTTCCAGATTTTGATAAGCCTCCTGCCCGCAGACCCCCACAACCACCGGGCAAGGGTTGTGGGGAAGAGACCCTTGTCCTCATCAACATGGGGACAAGGTGTTTTGGGGGGCACCCCAAAACACCCTCCCAATGTTGAGGGCATGTGGCCTGGTGCGGTTCAGGAGAGGGGGGGGGCCGCGCTCTGTCCCCCCCTCTTTTCTGCGGCCGGCCAGGTCAACGTGCTCGGATAAGGGGTCTGGTGTGGATTTTAGGGGGGACTCCACGCCATTTTATTTTTATTTGGGGTGGAGTTCCCCTTAAATTCCACACCAGACCTGAAGGGCCTGGTTATGGATATTTGGGGGGAACCCCACGTCATTTTTTTTTTATATTGACGGCGGGGTTCCCCTTAATATCCATACCAGACCTAAAGGGTCTGGTTATTGAATTTGGGGGGACCCCCACGCTTTTTGTTTTCGTTTTTTAATGAATGAATTCTCCTGCAATTGCCGGGAGCCGACAATTCATTATTGCCGCGAGTCAGTTTTAAATGGCTTTTTTTTTTTTTTTTTTTTTTTTTTCAGAATGTCATTTTGTGCAAAGACATATTTCTAACCGCAGGAAAAGTGCGCTTTATTCACCTGCTGACATTCCCCCCCCCCCCATGGTACGAATTTTAAAATAATTATTCAAATGACGTGGGGGTCCCCCCAAATTCAATAACCAGACCCTTCAGGTCTGATATGGATATTAAGTGGAACCCCGCCATCAATTTATTAAAAAAATGACGTGGGGGTCCCCCCAAATATCCATAACCAGACCCTTCGGGTCTGGTGTGGAATTTAAGGGGAACTCCACCCCAAATTAAAAAAAAAATGGCGTGGAGTCCCCCCTAAAATCCACACCAGACCCCTTATCCGAGCACGTTGACCTGGCCGGCCGCAGAAAAGAGGGGGGGACAGAGCGCGGCCCCCCCCCTCTCCTGAACCGCACCAGGCCACATGCCCTCAACATTGGGAGGGTGTTTTGGGGTGCCCCCCAAAACACCTTGTCCCCATGTTGATGAGGACAAGGGTCTCTTCCCCACAACCCTTGCCCGGTGGTTGTGGGGGTCTGCGGGCAGGAGGCTTATCGAAATCTGGAAGACCCCTTTAACAAAGGGGCCCCCCAGATCCCGGCCCCCCCCCTGTGTGAAATGGTAATGGGGTACCTTGTACCTCTACCATTTCACGAGAAAAAAAATGTAAAGGGTTAAAAACGACAAGAGCCGGTTTTTGACAAGTCCTTTATTATCTTCTTTCTTCTTTCCTTCGGGTTTCTTCTTCCTCCTCCTTCTTCTTCCTCTGCTTCTGTCTTGGGTCTTCTATTCCCGCATCTTGACTGGCGTGTTCTTCCATCTTCTTCCGCTGTCCTTCTCGTCCGCATCTTCTCCTTCTTGTTCTTCTTCGCCGGAGCGGCCGCTTCCAATCGAAATCCCCGCTGTCTGCCGGACCACGCCCCCCCTCTGACGCCACGGGCAAGCTCTTAGGAAAGTCCCCGTGTGGTGCCAGTGCGTCAGAGGGGGGCGTGGTCACATGTTCCAGAAAGCGGGCAATTCAATTGGAAGCGGCGACTCTGGCAAAGAAAAAGCCGCGCACGAGCTTCAAATTGAATTGGCCGCCCTCTGACATGTGACCACGCCCCCCTCGGACGCACTTGCAGCACACTCCTAAGAGCTTGCCCGTGGCGTCAGAGGGGGGGGCGTGGTCCGGCAGACAGCGGGGATTTCAATTGGAAGCGGCGCCTCCGGCGAAGAAGAAGAAGGAGAAGAAGATGCGGACGAGAAGGACAGCGGGAGGAACAGAAGATGGAAGAACACGCCGGGCAAGATGCGGGAATAGAAGACCCAAGACAGAAGCAGAGGAAGAAGAAGGAGGAGGAAGAAGAAACCCGAAGAAAAGAAGAAAGAAGATAATAAAGGACTTGTCAAAAACCGGCTCTTGTCTTTTTTAACCCTTTACATTTTTTTTCTCGTGAAATGGTAGAGGTACAAGGTACCCCATTACCATTTCACACAGGGGGGGGGCCGGGATCTGGGGGGCCCCTTTGTTAAAGGGGTCTTCCAGATTTCGATAAGCCTCCTGCCCGCAGACCCCCACAACCACCGGGCAAGGGTTGTGGGGAAGAGACCCTTGTCCTCATCAACATGGGGACAAGGTGTTTTGGGGGGCACCCCAAAACACCCTCCCAATGTTGAGGGCATGTGGCCTGGTGCGGTTCAGGAGAGGGGGGGGGCCGCGCTCTGTCCCCCCCTCTTTTCTGCGGCCGGCCAGGTCAACGTGCTCGGATAAGGGGTCTGGTGTGGATTTTAGGGGGGACTCCACGCCATTTTTTTTTTAATTTGGAGTGGAGTTCCCCTTAAATTCCACACCAGACTCGAAGGGTCTGGTTATGGATATTTGGGGGGAACCCCACGTCATTTTTTTTAAAAAATTGACGGCGGGGTTCCCCTTAATATCCATACCAGACCTAAAGGGTCTGGTTATTGAATTTGGGGGGACCCCCACGCTTTTTTTTCCCTTTTTTTAATGAATGAATTCTCCTGCAATTGCCGGGAGCCGACAATTCATTATTGCCGCGAGTCAGTTTTAAATGGCTTTTTTCCTTTGAAAAATGACATTTTGTGCAGAGACAGTTCTAACCACGGGAAACATGCGCTTTTTCACATGCTGACATTAGAGACCCCCATGCTACGAAATTTAAAGGAAAATTACACTTTTATTATTGCACTTTTAGCATTATTAAAATCACTGCTCCCGAAAAAACGGCCGTTTTAAAAAATAAAAAAAGCATTGGTACATGTCCCCTGGGGCAGGACTGAGGTCCCCAAACACTTTTTAGGACAAAACTTGCAGATTAGCCTTTAAAATTCACTATTAAGATTTTCCCCCATAGACTTATACAGGGAGTTCGGCGGCGGCTTTACTTATCAATCACATCGCGCTGCTGCTGCCGCCGGTTCATGCGCCTAATTAGGGATTCATCCAGCGCACTAATTAAGGCATGTACCGGCGCAGCGCAGATTCATTAGTAAATCAGCCCCTATGTATTGTTTCAGTAGCAGTGCAGGAATCTTCAGAATCTAAAAATAGATTGAACAGTTGAAACCAGGATCTAAAAATAGATTGATGAGTTTAAATTAGGATCTAAAAATAGATTTGAACAGTTGAGATTAAGATCTAAAAATAGATTGAACAGTTGAGACGAGGGGGGAGCCCGATGTGCGAGGCCAGCTACCGCAAATGTCTGCCGGCCACCCGCGATCGTGGGCACGAGAGCCGAATGGAGATTTTTGTGTATGTCAAAAGTGTATGTGTGTGTCAAAAGTGTCCGATCTGTCCGCCGCAATGTCGCAGTCCTGCTAAAAACACAGATCACTGCCATTACTATTAAAAAAAAATCATAAAACTATCCACTATTTTGTAGACGCTATAATGTTTGTGCAAACCAATTACTATACGCTTATTGCGCTTTTTGTTTACCAAAAATATGTAGAAGAATACGTATCGGCCTAAACTGATGAAGAAATTTGTTTTTGTTTTTTTAAATTGGGGGATTTAGAAAAAAGTTAAAAATATATTTATTTATTTTCAAAAATGTCGCCCTTTTATGTTTTGAGGGCTAAAAATAAAAACCGCAGAGGTGATCAAATCCCACCAAAAGAAAGCTCTATTTGTGGGAAGAAAAGGACGCCAATTTTGTTTGGGTAAAGCGTCGCACGACCGCGCAATTGTTAGCTAAAGCGACGCAGTGCCGTATCCCAAATAATGGCCCAGTCGTTAAAGCGGGATACCACCCGCAATTTTTTTTTTTTTTAAAGTCGGCAGCTACTTAGTGTAGCTGCTGAGTTTTAATAAGGACACTTACCTGTCCTAGTCGCCCGTGATGTCTGTCCCCAGACGGCGATCGCTCGGTCCTGGCGCCTCCATCCTAAGGGAAACAGGTAGTAAAGCCTTACGGCTTCATCGACCGTTTCCTACTGCGCATGCGCGACTCGCGCAGCACGCTTTGTGAATGGGTGGCTGCCTCCAGGGATACACACGGTTCCCAGAAGACAGTGTGGCTCATTCACAAGAAGACACTGCGACGGAAGACGAGGAAGAAGAAGAGGACTGCGGTGCAAGAAGAGGCAGGAGAGCTACTTCCGCATAGAAACCGCCCTTTCAGGTGAGTATAAAAAAAATATATATATATAAAAAAAAAAAAAAAAAAAAACATTTTTTTTTATTATTTTAAGATTTTTAGGGCTAAAAAAAAAAAAAAACGATGGAACTCCGCTTTAAAGGGGTAAATTCTTCTGTGGGTGAAGTGGTTAAGCATGGAGGCGGGGCCAAGAGTTGGAAAGTTTCGCCGTTGAAGAAAAGAGGCGGGGCTGACGTGGGGAAGTACTGCACAACAACAACAAATAAAGAAAAACGACAACTCCCATGATGCTCCTCGGCATATGAGGAAACACGTGATAGACTAGCGTTTTCGTAGACGTAGACTAAAAGGAAGGCGGGGCTGAAGAGGAAAAGGCGGACCAGTCACCGCGCAAGAAGGGTGGGTGGGGGTTCAGAACTACAACTCCCATGGTGCTTTGCGGCAGAACCGGAAACACGTGTAAGGAGGAAGAGTTGACAAGTGGGAGAGGGGCGCTGGAAGTTTAGTGGGTGAAGTGTCAGTGTGGTGGTCTAGGTGGGGTAATTGCGGTGCGGAGGGAAGATGTAGCAGCGTTAGATCGCTCATAGACAGACTATTACATGGAGAGCCTATAGAGAGAGCTGCCCAGACCTCTCCTGAGTGCACTGCGCTGTCTGGGTGGATTATGGACACATCGCTGTAAATAGAGGCGGCTCGTGGCTGCTTTTATATGTGCCAAAGAATTAGCTGACATTTGCTGCATCACCCTGTGCCTTGTTTGTACACAAAGGGGCCATATTTATTATATCTGTTATATCTATTGTCATTATTACCTGGGAGGCTCAGATCTACAGGAACATGGCAAGTGTGTGAAGTTTATATAGATTATTGGAGACTGACACTAGAGTAACAGAAGAGGAGAGAGAAGATCGCTCAGCATGTCTGTGGAGGATCCATTCTCTGTGGTAAGAGGGTGAGTACATGTCTGTGACATCACCGAGGTGACATCATCACCTATTCACCCACCGGTGACTTCACCTAGATGACATCACTGCTTATTCACCGACCAGAGTCCAGTGACATCACTGAGATGACAACACAGCCCACCCATCTGCTAGAGACTAATGATGTCACAGCCTAGTCATCCCCCTAGAGATCAGTGACAACACAGAGGACAACACAGCCTACCCATCCACTAGAGACTAATGACACGGCCTAGTTATTCACTAAATACCAATGACATCACTAAAACCTTCATATTCATGTGAATACAGCCTAGCTATTCACTTATATTGACATTATAAAGATGACCTCACAACCCATCTATCCACTAGAGGCCAGTGACATCACTGAGACCCTTCATATTCCTGAGAATACATCTCATCCATTCACTAGACCATTCATTGACCTCACTGAGACTCCTCGTATTCATGAGAACATAGCTCATCAATTCAACAGTGACCTCACAGACTTTTCAGATTCCTGAGAACACAGCCTATCAATTCACTAGAGACCAGTGACATCACTGATACCTTCATATTCATGAGAACACAGCCTATCCATTCATTATGGACCAGTGACATCACTGAGACCTTTATATTCATGAGAACACAGCCTATCCATTCACTAGGGACCAGTGACATCACTGAGACCTTCATATTCATGAGAACACAGCCTATCCATTCACTAGGGACCAGTGACATCACTGAGACCCTTCATATTCATAATAAAACAGCCTATCCATTCACTAGAGACCAGTGACGCCACGGAGATGACAACACAGCTATGTCATTCACTATAGACCAGTGACATCATAAAGATGAGATCACAGCCCATCCATCCACTAGGGGCCAGTGACATCACTGAGACCCTTCATATTCCTGAGAATACATCTCATCCATTCACTAGACCATTCATTGACCTCACTGAGACTCCTCGTATTCATGAGAACATAGCTCATCAATTCAACAGTGACCTCACAGACTTTTCAGATTCCTGAGAACACAGCCTATCAATTCACTAGAGACCAGTGACATCACTGAGACCTTCATATTCCTGAAAATACAGCCTATCCATTCACTAGAGACCAGTGACATCACTGAGATCCTCCATATTCATGAGAACATAACTCAATTCACCAGAGACTAGTGACATCACAGACTATTCAGAATCTTGAGAACACAGCCTATTCATTAGAGACCAATGACATTCCTGACATGACAACACAGCTATGTCATCCACTATAGACCAGTGACATCATAAAGATGACATCACAACCCATCCATCCACTAGGGACCAGTGACCTCACCAAGATGACACAGCCTATACATTCAGTAGAGACCAGTGACATCGCTTTGACCCTTCATATTTTTGAGAATACAGCTTATCCATTCACTAGACCATTCATTGACCTCACAAGACCCTTCTTATTCTTAAGAACACAGTTCACCAATTCACTAGAGACCAGTGACATCACAGAGACTATATAGATTCTTGAACACAGCCCAATAATTCATTAGAGACCAGTGACATCACTGAGACCTTCATATTCATGAGAACACAGTCTATCCTTTCACTAGAGACCAGTGACATCATAAAGATGACATCACAACCCATTCATCCACTAGGGACCAGTGACCTCACCAAGACGATGACACAGCCTATCCATTCACTATAGACCAGTGAACTCATGAGGACTACTCATATTCCTGAGAACACAGCCTATCCATTAAGGGCAAAGTGACCGTGTCTGCTGGTATCCCACCCTCCCAGACATGTATATCCACCTATCCGCACTCCATTGCCACCTCTTAGTTCTGTTGGAACCCTCACTCTCTTTCTCTAATAAAGCAGGGATTTGAAGTATAGGGGAGTATGTGACTTCTCCCCCATGTGACAGTACTTGGACCTGCGTGGCCTTTTGCCCAGCCAAAGCACTAGAGGCACATGGGAGGCAGTGACATAACCCAAGCTTGCTATGGGAAGATTGCAGCAGAAGTTGGCAAGGATAGGTGGAGGGGACACTATATCGAGAGATACTGTCACTTTGTCAGAATGTCCAGGTGACCGGTTCTTCTTACAGTATCTTATATCTTTTGACGGACCTTTCAATGTTAAATGTTTTCCTTCACAGGGAGGTACAGAAGTCACTAAATACCAGCCAGGGCCTCTATCAGCGCTGGTGTGAGCTCCTACAAGAAGGCAATGTGACCAGCGCTGAAGAGTTTGATTGGACGACTAATGAGCTCAGGAATTCCCTAAGGAGCATAGAATGGGATCTGGAGGATTTAGAAGAGACCATCAGTATCCTAACTGGAGAACCGTGTTGTAGCCATGTTGGGCTTTGTGAATTAAAATTGCATTTACCTTGGAAGTCCGATTACAGAGGTTATTTTTTTGGGTGGAGAATGAAATGAAATATTTTTTTCGAAAAGAACAGACCCTTTTTTTTTTTTTTTTATTAAACAATTCAGTATTGCATCATAGTCGACTACAGACATGCATTCCATTTCCATATAAATATCGTCTACAGAGGTAATCAACAGTCAAAGAATGTTAACCACATTTCACATAGCAATCAATTCTGCAGGGGAGCGTGCCAATTACCACTCAGAGGTTGGCTATCTAGACCCCTTATTCACCAGCTTACCCTCGTACCGCAACGAGTATCAACTCAGTATCTCAGGTGGGGGGGGGCAAGTTCCCAGTGACACATAAGGGGACACTATAGCAGTGTAGTAGGGAAGGTAGGGTCCCCTGATGCTCAGAGAGAAGACTACCGTTCATACCGGGTCGCCCACCCGTGTTCCCTCCCCCACTGGCATCTATCCATGCTGACCACACTTTATCGAATTTACCCGGACATGCTCTCTCTCGTAGGTAAGTTTGTACAGGGGTAATACTGAGTTAACGGGATTCAGGGGTGGGTCGGGTGGCCGATTATCTCCCTTCTGGCATAAAACAGAGAGAAGGTAATGCACAGTTTGGTATATCTATCCCCCTCAACCTCCTCCAGATAGCTCAGCAAGAGCACCAAGGGCTCCGCTGGTATCCTTGTCCGGCTCAGGTCACTCAACGTCTCTGCTACCCCCTCCCAGTATGTCCGGAGCTTGGGGCAGGACCAGACCATATGCCAAATTGTCCCAGCAACATTTCTACATCTAGGGAAATTTGGGATCGAGTATGCTCTGTGTATGAACTTAAAGCGGAGCTCCACCCAGCAAAACAACATTTTGCCATGTTGTTTAAAAAAAAAAAAAATACTCACCCGAAATAGCTGTTGCTATGTGGAAGTCCGTAATCTGCCTCTTCCACACCGCGGTTTAATGTCTTCTTGTCCT
Source organism: Rana kukunoris (assembly GCA_029574335.1). Lineage (NCBI taxonomy): Eukaryota > Metazoa > Chordata > Amphibia > Anura > Ranidae > Rana > Rana kukunoris. The sequence goes on along the minus strand of CM056051.1, from coordinate 505,196,101 downwards.
TCTCCTTGTGAATGGGGCGCGCTGCTTTCTGGGAACTGTGTGTGTTCTCAGAGAGCAGCGCGCCCATTCACAAGTCAGCGTGAGACTCACGCAGGCGCAGTAGGAAACGGGCAGTGAAGCCGTACGGCTTCACTGCCTGTTTCCCATAGTGTGAATGGCAGCGCGGGACCCGGAGCGATCGTGGGACCGGCATCGGGGGGGGGCCGTCAGCACGGGCGCCTAGGACAGGTAAGTGTCCTTATTTAAAGTCAGCAGCTACACTGTTAGTAGCTGCTGACTTTAAAAAAAAAATGTTTCGCGGCTGGAGCTCCGCTTTAAAGTGGTTGTAAACCCTTACAGACCACTTAGACCTACAGGTAAGCCTAGATTAAGGCTTACCTGTAGGTGCAAAAAACACAACCTTGAAGGTGTTGTAAAGGTACAATTTTTATTTTCCTAAATAGCTTCCTTTACCTTAGTGCAGTCCTCCTTCACTTACCTCATCCTTTCATTTTGCTTTTAAATGTCCTTATTTCTTCTGAGAAATCCTCACTTCCTGTTCTTCTGTCTGTAACTCCACACAGTAATGCAAGGCTTTCTCCCTGGTGTGGAGTGTCGTGCTCGCCCACTAAGGCCGCGTACACACGATCAGTCCAAACCAATGAAAACGGACTGAAGTTCAGTTTCATCGGTCCAAACCGACGGTGTGTATGGCCCATCAGTCTGTTGTCCTTCAGTTGAAAAATTTAGAACTTGCTTTAAAATCGGACCGCTGGACGCCTACCGATAGGTCAAAACCGATGGTTAGTACGCAAAAGCATCGGTTCAAAACCGGCGCATGCTCAGAATCAAGTCGACGCATGCTTGGAAGCATTGAACTTTATTTTTTTCTGCACGTCGTCGTGTTTTACGTCACCGCATTCTGACACGATCGGTTTTTGAACTGATGGTGTGTACGCACATCAGGCCACTTCAGCGGTGACCCGATGAAACTGAACTTCAGTCCGTTTTCATTAGTTTGGACTGATTGTGTGTACAAGGCTTAACACACAGCTCCTTTCTCTATCTGCAACGTAGAGAGCGTCCTGACTCTCCCATAGTCCAAGGGAGGGGGCGAGCACGACACTCCACACCAGGGAGAAAGCCTTGCATTACTGTGTGGAGTTACAGACAGAAGAACAGGAAGTGAGGATTTCTCAGAAGAAATAAGGACATTTAAAAGCAAAATGGAAGGATGAGGTAAGTGAAGGAGGACTGCACTAAGGTAAAGGAAGCTATTTAGGGGGAAAAAAATTGTACCTTTACAACCCCTTTAACCTACACGGTTAAGGAGATATTTGCAAGAAAGACGGCACCGATGTCTATGGCGCATGCGCACTGAGCTTGCCATTTCTCAATAAGATTGTGCCGTCCGTGACGGCTCTTGCGCACATGCGCTCCAGTCAGTCACAGCGCCGGAGCCGCGATACAAGGAAGTAAGATATCGGCGGTGGAGGAAAGGAACGAGAACCTCTGTGGGGGCTTCGATCTCGGGTAAGTAATTCATAATAAGCTTGTATGCTATGCAGTTGGATGAACCTGTCCTTCGCTGCTATCATAGATGGAGTGAAGGTAGATATACAGTCTTCCCATTTGTATTCCCCCCAGGGCTGGGATGTCCATTTGTCAAGGGATCGAGTCAGTTTAGTATCAGGGGCCACCGTCCGATAAAGGTAAAGAGTGGAGAGGAGTTTTCCCATTATGCTGGAGGTCAACAGGCGCTCGATTGAGTCAGATTCTAGGGTCAGCGCTCCTGTGAATTGAGCCCCCATTGCATGTCTTAGTTGCCAGTATTTGAATCCAAGGGAGCCAGGCAACGAGTATAGGCGTTTTAGATCAGGAAAAGGCATGAGCCTTCCAGCCCGTATGATATGTTTCAAACTGGTGACCCACAGAGATGGGTCAGGGATACTATATAGGTGAGACAATCTAGGGCAGTGATGGCTAACCTTGGCACCCCAGATGTTTTTGAATGACATTTCCCATGATGCTCAACTACACTGCAGATTGCATGAGCATCATGGGAAATGTGCCAAAACATCTGGGGTGCCAATGTTTACTATCGCTGGTCTAGGGTTTCCCCAGAGCGGAGTGTGTGGGGATAGACAGTTTGGTTTGTTATATACCGCCCTGGCATCTTGCCAGACCCTGATTGTGGTCACCATGGGGGCCGTCAGGGAATAGGGAGCTTTCACCCCCCCCTAAATACTAGGTTACTCAATGCCGCATAGGACCCCAAGATGGCAGCCTCCAATTTCACCGCCAGATTTTGTTTGGGCTGGGAGAACCACCAGCGCACCGTCGCAAGGACGGCCGCCCAATAATACTAGAGGAAGTTGGGAAGTGCTAGCTCTACCCCGATCTTGTAGGCAAGGCCAGATGTCAATCTGTGGTGTAACATCTACTATACCTCGTTCAAATAGCATTTTGTTGTCACCTTTCCTTTCATATCCCAGAATTCTTTCTCTTCTTCCTTAACTCCTATCATGGACATCGTTGAAGCGAACACAAAAAAGTTTAAGATTACGGAAGCGGAGCTGAGTGAAAGAAAGAACTTTGTGGAGAAGACGAGAAGTTCACTTAAGGTGACACATATAAGGTCCACTCTTATGTATTGTTTTTTTTTTAAATTGGTATTTTACAATAAGTTTATGGCATTATGAAAACTTTACCATGTACCTCTTATGCCGTGTACACGCCATAATTTTTCGGCATGTACAAAAAACAACGTTTTTCCAACTTCATCATTAAAACGGCCTTGCCCACACACCATCTGTCATGGACCATAAAACACCATCATTTCTAAAAAATGCTCTAGCAAAGCGCGGTGACGTACAACACATACGACGGCACTATAAAGGGGAAGTTCCATGCGAATGACGCCACTCTTGGGGCTGCTTTAGCTGATTCCGTGTTAGTAAAAGATGATTCGCGATTTTCTGTCTGTTACAGTGTGATGAATGTGCTTACTCCATTAAACGGTAGTTTTACCAGAACGAGCGCTCCCATCTCATAACTTGCTTCTGAGCATGCGTGGGTTTTTAACATAGTTTTAGCCAACACACGATCATTTTTTACAACCCGAAAAACGACATTGTTTAAAAAGTTTTTAAAAAATGCAGCATGTTCGAAAATTAATTTTGTCGTTTTTCAGAACCCGAAAAATGATGTGAAGCCCACACACCATCATTTTAAATTACATTTTTTTAAAAACTAAGTTTTTTTTTTCATGCCGAAAAATGATCGCGTGTACGCGGCATTCGTCTTTGAAAGACACAGATTTTCATGCTATAACTTACAACAGAGTTCTTTTCTTTTTTTTTTTTTTAATGCATTTCTCTTATATGGTCCAGATTGGATAATGGGAACCTGGCACATCTCGGATCACTGCCACCCATATCTGTGCCCAGTGGCAGCTGGTGCTCAATTTTTGGGCAAACAAACTGAAAAAAAAAAAATCAAACGCAGCCACTAGTGTGCCCATCAATTGCCACTAGTGTGTCCAACAAATTCTGCCAGTGTGCATCCCCCGCCCAGCACTTATCTTGTCTCGGTGGGGCAGCGGGTCACGGTGGTGTCCTCCATGCTCCTCAATGTCTTTTCCCGTCCTTTGCTATGATTGGACGCCTGACAGGCAACCCAATCACAGCGCCTGTCATTTCAGCCAATCAGGTGACGGGTTAACAGACCTGAGCACCTAAATTGGCTGAGAGGCGGTTCAGTGTTAGGAAAGCGAATATTCATTTGCTTTCCTAAACACAGCGCTGAGTAACCTGCGAGCGCTCAGCATGGTGCTCGCTGTTCACCTTTTTGGATGCCTAATTAGAGCCTAGGGCCGCTGTAATTCGGGCTCCCATTGCCCGAAAAAGGGCCGGGTACCTGAATAGGGGGTGGCAGCGGCGACCATAGATGGATTCATGCAATGCATGAATCTGTCTATGGTGGGAGAGAGGGGGCGGTGCCCCTTATGGATGCACTGTTGCTTTCTGCGCCCCCTTGCTTGCCAGGTGCTTGGACAGCTCGGCTACTTATGTAGCATTCAAAAGTCAGTGGTATATAATGAAGCCTCATGACTTTTAATGCAGCTGTGATGCGACCTCTCACCAACCACCAATCAATCAGCATCCTGTAGCTTTTTATCACTGGAAGTTCCCTTTTATTAGGAACTGTCACTAAAGTCTGCAAGAAAAGCATTTGAGTGTTGCAATGTTGTAATAAAAGCTCTACAAATGATATAGAAATGGATCTCCTTGCTTTTACCACCCCCTCATATTTTATGTATTTCTGATATGTCTTGCATCACTGCATACAGTACATAGTGATAGAAGATGAATAGAGTATTGTTATTTGCAGTCCACCATCCCTACAGCAGGGATATGCAATTAGCAGACCTCCAGCTGTTGCAAAACTACAAGTCTCATCATGCCTCTGGGTGTCATGATTGTGGCTGTCAGAGTCTTACTATGCCTCATGGGACTTGTAGTTCTGCAACAGCTGGAGGTCCACCAATTGCATATCCCTGTCCTTCAGCATGATATGTTCTAAAGCTTTACAAAGCCTTTGGGAACTAAAAATACTGGATTATTGTTGCAGGAAGCTACAGTGCTCTTTTTGAACTTTTCTCTTCTTAGGACAGGAAGTGATGGAGATATCTCTTGGGGACAAGGAGTGAGGTTGCTTCCTCTCAGGACAGGAAGTGATTGGAAATATTTTGTAAGTGAGGTTGTTTCATCTCCTCCTAGGACAGGAAGTGATGTAACTTATCTCCAGGGAAGTAAGTGAGGGTGCTTTCTCTCCGGACAGGAAGTAATGGAGATGTCTCTTGGGGACAGGGAGTGAGGCTGCTTCCTCTCAGGACAGGAAGTGATGGAGATATCTTTTGGGGACAGGGAGGGAGGGTGCTTCCTTTCAGGACAGGAAGTAATGGGGGATAACTCTTGGGGACAGGGAGTGAGGTTGCTTCCTCTCAGGACAGGAAGCGATGGAGATGTCTGTTGGACAGGGAGTGAGGTTCCTTCCTCTCAGGACAGGAAGTGCTGGGGATATCTCTTGTGGACAGGGAGTGAGGCTGCTTCCTCTCAGGACAGGAAGTGATGGGGATATCTTTTTGGGACAGGGAGTGAGGTTGCTTCCTCTCAGGACAGGGAGTGATGGAGATATCTCTTGGGGACAGGGAGCGAGGTTGCTTCCTCTCAGGACAGGAAGTGATGGAGATATCTCTTGGGGACAGAGAGGTTGCTTCCTCAGGACAGGGAGTGATGAAGATATCTCTTGGGGACAGGGAGCGAGGTTGCTTCCTCTCAGGACAGGAAGTGATGGAGATATCTCTTGGGGACAGAGAGGTTGCTTCCTCAGGACAGGGAGTGATGAAGATATCTCTTGGGGACAGAGAGGTTGCTTCCTCAGGACAGGGAGTGATGAAGATATCTCTTGGGGACAGAGAGGTTGCTTCCTCAGGACAGGGAGTGATGGAGTTATCTCTTGGGGACAGGGAGCGAGGTTGCTTCCTCTCAGGACAGGAAGTGATGGAGATATCTCTTGGGGACAGAGAGGTTGCTTCCTCAGGACAGGGAGTGATGAAGATATCTCTTGGGGACAGGGAGTGAGGTTGCTTCCTCTCAGGACAGGAAGTGCTTGGAAATATCTCGGGGACAGTAAGTGAGGTTGTTTCCTCTCCTCTTAGGACAGGAAGTGATGTAACTTCTCTCCAGGGAAGTAAGTGAGGGTGCTTCCTCTCGGGATAGTAAGTGATGTGAAATCTCTTGGGAAGAGTAAAGCTGGCTATACACAGAATCTAATCCAGTATCCTCTCAAGATAGGAAGTAAGGGAAAATCTCTACAATTAGGGCACAACAATGAAAACCTGGCACATTGTAGCTCTATCCAAAACTAAAAAAACAAACAAATGAGTGGACTTTGGCCTTTAATGAAAACTCCAGGCAAATATAAAGAATTAGGAATTTGGCAGTGATATAAATGTTTATCTGCAGCCCTGTGAGCAGGAAGGGGAGACTGCAAGTTGTGGTTTAATCTGCTGATGCCCTCCAGCTATGTTTTATGGCAAGATGCCTGGATCACAAGACTGGCAGAACAGAATGAGGAATATTTTGTATTTCAGCTGTTCTGCTAGCAAGGCATGCTGATACTTGTTGTTCCTGTGTTAAGATTGTCAATTTGGATGCCTGTTTGCTGATTCTTGTGACATAACATCTGTTGCTCTTCTCTTTATGAACTTGATCTTTTGAAGGAAATGAGGGATCACATCTCCAGCCCCCGAGTTCAGGCCTTCACAGAGAGAAAGAACCGAGAGGTAGCGACATCTCCTGCTCTTGTTGTTCCCATTTGTCAGCTTCACCCTCATGTCTGACCTGCAAACGTTCTCTGTGTCCTAGGCGCTGGGTGTCTCTCGGCCTACGGCTTCAGATCACTTCTCCCGCCTTGATGACGATCTTATATCGGGGAACTCTCGTTACATAGAGGACCAGCAAGCACAACAACAGGTGAGCATTGCACTTGTATTTGCATGTCCAGCATGGTGTCCAGGTGCACCTGTACCCTGATAGGAAAAACACAATTCTGTCCAGTGGCGTAAGAATAGTGGTAGGATGTTGTCTATTGCTGCTGCTATGGGTGCAGCTCTTCTTGTAAAGCAGCTTGCAGGCCTCCTGGCACAGCTTTCAGCCTGCTCTACCCCCAAATTGCTGGCTATAGTTTGGTTCTTCCAGCCATTGTGTCTCATTTATTTCATAATGAGATTTATTGTGTGTGTGTGGTGTGTGTGTGTGTATATGTGTATATATGTATATATATATATATATATATCTGAAACGATTAATCGATAATGAAAATCGTTGTCAACGTCCGCGTTGCATGTCCTGTGTACAAGGCGCTGCCATATTACGAGGCACGTCCACGCCTCGCCTCTCCTCTGACGTCAGCTCCCCACTGATCTTCTCAGCCCCGCCCGCTGCTTCCTCGAGGGAACAGAGGCGAGAAGCAGTCATGAGGAGAGCCGAGCTGCACTGTGAGTCTGTGAAAGGTAGAAAAACAACACAGTAACAGTACATGACAATTCCCCATCCTCCTAACTCCCATCATTGGTGTTTTGGGGGGTGGGTGGAATAGTAGTGCCCCATCATTGGTTTTCCTGGGAGAGGGGGGAATAGTGCCCCATTGGTGTTCCTGGGAGGGGGGGAATAGTGCCCCATTGGTGTTCCTGGGTGGGGGAAGGGGGGGAATAGTGCCCCATTGGTGTACCTGGAAGGGGGGCATAGTGCCCCATTGGTGTTTCTGGGAGGGGAATAGTGCCCCATCATTGGTGTTCCTGTGATGAATAGTACCCCATCATTGGTGTTCCCGGGAGCAATAATGTCCCATGATTGGTGTTCCTGGGAGGAATAATTATTACTGTTAAACGAAAAAAATGCCACATAACGTTTTTTTTATGATTTTATCCGATTAATTGAAACGATAATCGGCCGATGAATCAATTATGAAAATAATCGTTATATATATATATATATATATATATATATATATATATATATATATAAAATCTACAACTATCTCTTCAGAACTACATCAAATCCAAGCCATAGCACTAATCTTGGCCCAGTATACAAGAAAATGCAACCCAAAATATATGTAAAGCCCATTATTGCTTTCTGTGTTTCTGTACGGGGAGTTTTTCTTTCAGTTCCTGTCTGAGATGTGGAACATGAAGTGAAAGAAATTCTCTAGCAATCAGAGGAATTTCCCTCCTAAAATGGAACTAAACGTATCTCCTCTCTGGGTCTAGATCCCCTGCTGGCATCTTCTCCCCTGGGTGCCAGTAGGCATCTTCATTGGCTGGTGCGGGAAGGGGCAGAGCCATGTAAATTGACAATGGTGTCGGGGCTTGGCAGCCATGATAAACTGCGGTCGGTTTACAGGGGGAGAGCAGAAACTGGCAGGATCCGCCAGTTAATTCAGGTGAAACAGGGGGCCAAATTACACGGCACAAGCCCTGTGCTGTTCATGCTTTAACCACTTAAAGCGGATCTCCACCCTAAAGTGAAGATCCGCTGATCGGAACCCTCCCCCCCTCCGGCGTCACATTTGACACCTTTCAGGGGGGAGGGGGGTGCAGATACCTGTCTAAAGAAAGGTGTCAAATGTGCCGCAGTCTCGGGCAAAAGACGGGTTTTTCCCGTTGTGTGCTGGGAACTCTCGACTCCCAGCGGGAGCCAATCGCCGGGCGCAGAGCGACTCGCGCAGGCGCCGTAGGGAACCGGGCAGTGAAGCCGGAGCGCTTCACTTCCTGGTTCCCCTCACCGTGGATGGAGAGGGGAGCAGCAGGGAGACGAGCGATCGCTCGTCCTCTGCTGCGGACGCCACAGGTAAGTGTCCTAATATTAAAAGTCAGCAGCTGCAGTATTTGTTGCTGCTGGCTTTTAATATATTTTTTTGGTGAACCATCCGCTTTAAGGACCGGCCCCTTTATATATATATATTTTCGGCAGAACGGCACGTACAGGCACGTCGCCTTTAAGATGCCGGCGGCGCGCTCGCGACCCTGCCGCCTTCCCTGTGAGTCGGACCGCGGGTCCCACGGACTCGATTGTCGCGGGGATCGTCTCACGGAGGTATGGAGCGGGGAGATGCTTCTGTAAACAAGGATTTGCCTAGTCACAATGACGCTGATCTCAGCTCTGTGTACTCGGAGCAGGGATCAGTGTCATGTGACACGCAGCTCATCCCACCTACAGTAAGAAACACTAAACAGGTCACACGTAACCCCTACAGCGCCACCTAGTGGTTAACCCCTTCACTGCCAGTGTCTTCTTCACAGAAACCAGTGCATTTTTATAGCACTGATCGCTATACAAATTACAATGGTCCCAAAAATGTGCCAAAAGTGTCCGATGTGTCCGCCATAATATCGCAGTCACAATAAAATTTGCTGATCGCCACCATTACTAGTAAAAAATGTATTCTTAATAAAAATGCCATAAAACTATGCCCTATTTTGTAGACTCTAACTTTTGCGCAAACCAATCAATATATGCTTATTGCGTTTTTTTATTTTTTTTAACAAAAATATGTAGAAATAAACGTATCGGCCTATACCGAGGAAAAAATAAAACATTTTTATATATTTTTGGGGGATATTTATTATAGCAAAAAGTAAAAAATATTGCTTTTTTTTTTTTTTTTCAAAATTGTCGCTCTATTTTTGATTATAGCGCAAAAAATTTAAACCGCAGAGGTGATCAAATACCACCAAAAGAAAGCTCATCAATTTTGTTTGGGAGCCACGTCGCACGACCGCGCAATTGTCAGTTAAAGCGATACAGTGCGGAATCGCAAAAAGGGGCAAGGTCCTTAACCTGCATATTGGTCCGGGTCTTAAGTGGTTAAAGCGGTATTTCACCCTAAATATAAGATCTCCCATGTGATCCAGCATACTGGCGTCAGCGCCATTATGCTGTTTTTTTTTTTTTTAATCGCACACTTACTGTATTATGCCGGAATTTCATTTTTTTTCCCCCGCGGTGGACGGCTCTAGTATTGCTCGTCACATCTTCCTAAAATACCCGATATGGACTCGGGTAATCTCGGCGAAAATGCGGCGCCTGCGCACAGACCTAGGAGCTGACTGCGCAGGCGCCGTATTTCTCCGAGTCCTACGGCTATGGCGCGTCACGCCCTCCGAAATAGGACTCGGAGAAATACGGCGTCTGCGCAGTCAGCTCCTAGGTCTGTGCGCAGGCGCCGCATTTTCGCCGAGATTACCCGAGTCCATATCGGGTATTTTAGGAAGATGTGACGAGCAATACTAGAGCCGTCCACCGCGGGGGAAAAAAATGAAATTCCGGCATAATACAGTAAGTGTGCGATTAAAAAAAAAAAAAACCCAGCATACTGGCGCTGACGCCAGTATGCTGGATCACATGGGAGATCTTATATTTAGGTTGAACCTCCGCTTTAAGATAGGGTGGTGTTCTGTAGTGCACAGAGAACACGGTCCTTAGAACAGCAGTTATCTTATCACTTTTATTCTGGCAGGACAAACTGATTTTTCTTTCAGTGGTATATTTGAGAGATTTAAAGGGTAAGCAAAGTTCCGCACGTTTTTTGGATTAAGTCAGCAACTACAAAAAGAATAGCTGCTGACTTTTATTAAACCGACACTTACCTGCCCCATGGTCCACGATGCAGCCACCCGGAGCACATGCTGCGCTCTCCTATTGGCCAGGCAATCTTCTGGAACCTGAGCTGTGTCTGAGAAGATCTCCGGAAGGGAGGGGCCGCCTAGAGCGAGAGGAGGAGTCTCCTAGTCAGCCAAAGAAACCAAGTAGAAAGTGGGACAGGAAGTCCCACTAAAAAGTGTGTACACCCCCCCCCCCGCTTTAATGTCCCACCTTCTGATCCTGTACAGGAGAGGGCGCTTGTCTGGAATATCTTGTCAAGGCTCAGTGTAGTTAATTCCAAGGGGACCTAAGTGAAGCCATTTTGTCTCCTCAGCTGATCATAGATACGCAGGATACAGAGTTGGAGTTGGTGTCGGGCAGTATCCGAGTGTTGAAGGACATGTCGGGACGTATCGGAGATGAACTAGATGAGCAGTCTGTGTAAGTCATGTCACCCCCCCCCCCCCATTATAATATAAACCCATGACATGGTCTTGAATTTTGATATTTATATCTTGTGCATAACATTTCTGTAAACTTTTCCTCAGCATGCTTGATGGTTTTTCCCATGAGATGGATAACACTCAGACTCGCATGGACTCTGTGCTGAAGAGATTGGCCAAAGTATCCCATATGACCAGCGGTAAGCTTCTTATTGGAGAATACTTTATTAATCCCAATGGGAAATTATTAATAGGAAGGCCTTGTATGTGAAGTGATAGTGTGTAAGCTGTAATGCCTGCAACACAGTGGTGGTATTCTTAGTTGACTGCCAGTCCTCACTGTGAGGGTCTTTCATCCAGTGCTTGTCGCCATCTAGGCCAGTGATAGATGAACATTGGCACCTCAGATGTTTTGGAACTACATTTCCCATGATGCTCATGCACTCTGCAGTGTAATTGAGCATCATGGGAAATGTAGTTCCAAAACATCTGTGGTACCAAGGTCCGGGCCGGCCGGCTTTGGGGTGTGCGAGCACACAGGGCTCCATGGGCAACGGGAGCGCCGTGCGGCCATCCATCCGCGATTGTATTACACCCGCGGTGGCAGCGCCGCGGGTTTAGTCAGCGGCACACTGGCACAGGCAGGGAGAGGCGAGCTAGCTACAGTGGCGAGGGGATGTGCGGGGGGGGGGGGTGCAGGGTGACACCACTGCACCTACCATCCCCTCCTCTTGTGGCCATGGGCTGCCTGTCTGTGCGATCCTGGATGTCACACAGGCACAGCCGGGTGAAGCCGCCTCCCTCTCCTCTCTGTTTATGTGTAAACAGGGGGAGGGGACCTGCTGTGCATGTGCCGCCGTGCTGATCTAAGGTACTGAAGGGGGGTCTGCATTGAAGGGGTGGATCCACTGAACGGGGGGGGTCTGCATTGAAGGGGTGGATACACTGAACGGGGGGGTCTGCATTGAAGGGGTGGATACACTGAACGGGGGGGTCTGCATTGAAGGGGTGGATACACTGAACGGGTGGGTCTGCATTGAAGGGGTGGATACACTGAACGGGTGGGTCTGCATTGAAGGGGTGGATACACTGAACGGGGGGGTCTGCATTGAAGGGGTGGATACACTGAACGGGGGGGTCTGCATTGAAGGGGTGGATACACTGAACGGGGGGGTCTGCATTGAAGGGGGGGTCTGCATTGAAGGGGTGGATACACTGAACGGGGGGGTCTGCATTGAAGGGGTGGATACACTGAATGGGGGTCTGCATTGAAGGGGTGGATACACTGAATGGGGGTCTGTATTGAAGGGGTGGATACACTGAATGGGGGTCTGCATTGAAGGTGTGGATACACTGAATGGGGGTCTGCATTGAAGGGGTGGATACACTGAATGGGGGGGTCTGCATTGAAGGGGTGGATACACTAAACGGGGGGGGGGGGGGGGGGGGGGTGGGGGGGGGGGGGGGGGGGGGGTCTGCATTGAAGAGGTGGATACACTGAACGGGGGGGTCTGCATTGAAGAGGTGGATACACTGAACGGGGGGGTCTGCATTGAAGAGGTGGATACACTGAACACTGGGGGGGTCTGCATTGAAGAGGTGGATACACTGAACGGGGGGGTCTGCATTGAAGAGGTGGATACACTGAACGGGGGGGTCTGCATTGAAGAGGTGGATACACTGAACGGGGGGGGTCTGCATTGAAGAGGTGGATACACTGAACGGGGGGGTCTGCATTGAAGGGGTGGATACACTGAACGGGGGGGTCTGCATTGAAGAGGTGGATACACTGAACGGGGGCGGGGTCTGCATTGAAGAGGTGGATACACTGAACGGGGGCGGGGTCTGCATTGAAGAGGTGGATACACTGAACGGGGGGGTCTGCATTGAAGAGGTGGATACACTGAACGGGGGGGTCTGCATTGAAGAGGTGGATACACTGAACGGGGGGGTCTGCATTGAAGAGGTGGATACACTGAACGGGGGGGTCTGCATTGAAGAGGTGGATACACTGAACGGGGGGGTCTGCATTGAAGGGGTGGATACACTGAATGGGGGTCTGCATTGAAGGGTGGATACACTGAACGGGGGGGTCTGCATTGAAGGGGTGGATACACTGAACGGGGGGGTCTGCATTGAAGGGGTGGATACACTGAACGGGGGGGGTCTGCATTGAAGGGGTGGATACACTGAACGGGGGGGTCTGCATTGAAGGGGTGGATACACTGAACGGGGGGGTCTGCATTGAAGGGGTGGATACACTGAACGGGGGGGTCTGCATTGAAGAGGTGGATACACTGAACGGGGGGGGGGGGGTCTGCATTGAAGGGGTGGATACACTGAATGGGGGTCTGCATTGAAGGGGTGGATACACTGAATGGGGGTCTGCATTGAAGGGGTGGATACACTGAATGGGGGTCTGCATTGAAGGGGTGCATACACTGAATGGGGGTCTGCATTGAAGGGGTGGATACACTGAATGGGGGTCTGCATTGAAGGGGTGGATACACTGAACGGGGGGGTCTGCATTGAAGGGGTGGATACACTGAACGGGGGGGGTCTGCATTGAAGGGGTGGATACACTGAACGGGGGGTCTGCATTGAAGGGGTGGATACACTGAACGGGGGGGTCTGCATTGAAGGGGTGGATACACTGAACGGGGGGGTCTGCATTGAAGGGGTGGATACACTGAACGGGGGGGTCTGCATTGAAGGGGTGGATACACTGAACGGGGGGGTCTGCATTGAAGGGGTGGATACACTGAACGGGGGGGTCTGCATTGAAGAGGTGGATACACTGAACGGGGGGGGGGTCTGCATTGAAGAGGTGGATACACTGAACGGGGGGGTCTGCATTGAAGAGGTGGATACACTGAACGGGGGGGGTCTGCATTGAAGAGGTGGATACACTGAACGGGGGGGTCTGCATTGAAGAGGTGGATACACTGAACGGGGGGGTCTGCATTGAAGAGGTGGATACACTGAACGGGGGGGGGGGGGGGGGGGTCTGCATTGAAGAGGTGGATACACTGAACGGGGGGGTCTGCATTGAAGAGGTGGATACACTGAACGGGGGGGGTCTGCATTGAAGAGGTGGATACACTGAACGGGGGGGTCTGCATTGAAGAGGTGAATACACTGAACGGGGGGGTCTGCATTGAAGAGGTGGATACACTGAACGGGGGGGTCTGCATTGAAGAGGTGGATACACTGAACGGGGGGGTCTGCATTGAAGGGGTGGATACACTGAACGGGGGGGGGGGGGGGTCTGCATTGAAGAGGTGGATACACTGAACGGGGGGGTCTGCATTGAAGAGGTGGATACACTGAACGGGGGGGTCTGCATTGAAGAGGTGGATACACTGAACGGGGGGGTCTGCATTGAAGGGGTGGATACACTGAACGGGGGGGTCTGCATTGAAGGGGTGGATACACTGAACGGGGGGGTCTGCATTGAAGGGGTGGATACACTGAACGGGGGGGTCTGCATTGAAGAGGTGGATACACTGAACGGGGGCGGGGTCTGCATTGAAGAGGTGGATACACTGAACGGGGGGGGTCTGCATTGAAGAGGTGGATACACTGAACGGGGGGGTCTGCATTGAAGAGGTGGATACACTGAACGGGGGGGTTTGCATTGAAGGGGTGGATACACTGAACGGGGGGGGTCTGCATTGAAGAGGTGGATACACTGAACGGGGGGGTCTGCATTGAAGGGGTGGATACACTGAACGGGGGGGTCTGCATTGAAGGGGTGGATACACTGAACGGGGGGGTCTGCATTGAAGAGGTGGATACACTGAACGGGGGGGGTCTGCATTGAAGAGGTGGATACACTGAACGGGGGGGTCTGCATTGAAGAGGTGGATACACTGAACGGGGGGGTTTGCATTGAAGGGGTGGATACACTGAACGGGGGGGGGTCTGCATTGAAGAGGTGGATACACTGAACGGGGGGGTCTGCATTGAAGGGGTGGATACACTGAACGGGGGGGTCTGCATTGAAGGGGTGGATACACTGAACGGGGGGGTCTGCATTGAAGAGGTGGATACACTGAACGGGGGGGGTCTGCATTGAAGGGGTGGATACACTGAATGGGGGTCTGCATTGAAAAAGGGGTCTGCACTGAAGGGGGTCTATGTAACATGCAGGGGGTCCAGAGCTGCAGGGTTCTGTGTAATGTAAAGTTAAATTAAAACAAATTATTTGTTACAAATATTTTTTTCCTCTTTGCGTATGTTTAGGTGACCGGGGGGGGGGGGGGGGGCGCCACAGGATTAGCTCGCACAGTGCGCCTAAAAACAGGCCCGGCCCTGACCAAGGTTCTAACCAAGCTTAAAATCAAATCAAAATCATCCATCACCGTCTAGGCTGCAGTTTGTTTGTGAAATTCTAGCTGGTTCTGCTAGAATTTGATTTCATTGACGCAGATGGGCAGCCTTAGGTGGGGTACGCAGTATAAGAAGTTTCACAGCAAATCTGAACCCATGAAAGAAAACTCGTACGCAAATTCTTACGAATATTCTCAAAACAAAAAGGCTTTTTTTTTATTTTATTTTAGTGATTGATTGTACAGGTTTTTTGTTTTAGTAACATGTCATACTTGCCTGTTGATGGACCAACACAAAGTGGCACATAATTGTGACGTGGAAGGAAAATTATAAATTGCTTTCAATTCTTTTTACAAATATATGAAAAGTGTGGGGGGCATTTGTATGGCGCCCCCCTGAGTCGATGGGGTTCCTTTCTGATTACCCCATCTGAGGAAGGCAGCATCCATCTAGCTTTAGGGTACCATATATACCTTTTACACCACCATTTTATGTGTTTTATCTGTTGCGTCACACCTTGGAAGACCTATTAGCGCTGGAAGTGACTGTGTTTTTGGTCTTTAACCTCCCTGGCGGTATGATTCTGTCTGGAATTACGTACCAAAAGCGGTACAATTATTTGCATGGAAATTTGGCGTTTTATACTGTAGGCCTGCAATTTTTAGGAATAACTTGCTTAAATCTGTCCAAACAAGACATCCCGGGTATGATAAAGTTTGAAAAACAAAATCATAATTTTTTATATAATAAAAAACTATAAATAATTATAACAAATTATAATGTAATTATAATAAAAAATATTCAATAATGTAATCAACTCAAAAACACTGAAATTTGCTCAGTTGCAGAATTGTCGCTGTCATTATTTTTTTTTTTTATGACGAATTTCCCCACAAATCGCTATCACTCAATTCTGCAAGTGATTAAAATTTATTATCGCTGTTTTCTAGCTGATCTAAAACCATTTTTGACATAAAGGGACACTTTTGGTTGTTATGGACAATCTACAGTTTCCAGGCAGAAAGAACACTTTTTATTTTATAAAAGAACATGTAGGGCACTGGACAGACCACTAGGGACAAGGGGGGTGTGTATTTTTTACATACAGTACTGTAATCTATAAGATTACAGTATACTGTATGTAAAGTGTTTGTTTACTTTTTTGAATTTGGCGCCGTTCTCCGCTTCCGTGCGTCGTAACGTCGCAGGAAACGGAGATCGGCGGCACACGGGGACGCTGTGTGAATCGAGCGAGCACTCGCTCGCTCACACAGCGGGGATGCATCGCTGGATCCAGGAAGAAGGTAAGCCAGCGCGCGCTGCAGGCTCTGCATGGCTACCCCGAGCGTGACTCGGGGATACCGTTCTTAGCAGAAAAAAACCCACCCCGAGTCACGCTCGGGGGATACCGCCAGGGAGGTTAAGTGGTTAACTACTTAACCCCTGGACCATATTGCTGGTCAAAGACCAGAGCACTTTTTGTGATTCGGCACTGCGTCGCTTTAACTGACAATTGCCGCGGTCGTGCGATGTGGCTCCCAAACAAAATTGGCATACTTTTTTCCCCACAAATAGAGATTTTTTGGTGGTATTTGATCATCGCTGTGTTTTTTATTTTTTGCGCTATAAACAAAATAGAGCGACTATTTTGAAAAAAAATGCATTATTTTTTACATTTTGCTATAATAAATATCCCCAAAAATATGTAAAAAATTTCCTCAGTTTAGGCCGATACGTATTCTTCTACATATTTTTCGTTAAAAAAAAATTGCAATTAGCGTTTGGTTTGCGCAAAATTTATAGCGTTTACAAAAAAGGGGGGTAGTTTTATGGCATTTTTATTAATATTTTTTTTTTTTACTAGTAATGGCGGCGATCAGCGTTTTTTTTTTTTTTTTTCAGTACCGAGACATTATGGCGGACACATCGGACAATTTTGACAAATTTTTGGGACCATTGGCATTTTTATAGCGATCAGTGCTATAAAAATGCATTGGATTACTATAAAAATGCCATTGGCAGTGAAGGGGTTAACACTAGGGGGCAGGGAAGGGGTTAAGTGTGTTCCTGGGTGTGTTCTAACTGTATGGGGGGGTGGACTCACTAGGGGAAATCACTGATCTTCTATTCATACGCGCGCCCCCTAGCGGCCGCTGAAGGGAGGACGTAAAACTACGTGCTCTCGCCCAGCAGTGCCACCGTCCCGCCGTATAACGACGGTGGGCGGTCGGCATCTGGTTAAAATGCCCTCATTTGCAGACCAAAGTTCATCCCTTCTAAAATTGAACCAAATGATACAATAGGGGGTTATTAACGAAAGGCAAACCCACTTTGCACTACAAGTGCACTTGAAAGTGCAGTCGCTGTAGATCTAAGGGGGACATGCAAGGAAAATAAAAAACAGCATTTTAGCTTGCATATGATTGGATAATAAAAGCAGCAGAGCTTCCCCTCATTTCAGATCTACCCCTCAGATTTATAGCGACTGCACTTCCAAGTGCACTTGTAGTACAATTTTAATTGCACTTGTAGTGAAAGTGGATTTGCCTTTAGTAAATAACCTCCTTTGTTTCTTTTTATCTTGGGACTGAGCAATGTTGTGATGAACTTTACCGTCTTTTTTTTTTTTTTTGTCCGCTCTGAGCAGAGAACAGCTCTGTGCATGTTATCTGAATCGTTGAAATGCTGAATTAAGATTGTGAGGGGGGGATTGAAGTGAGATCGCTACTTTTTTTTTTTTTTTTTTTAAAGATTAATCGTGCAGCTCTAGTATCTTCTGCAATAAAACAAACCTACCTGCCTACTCGGCCTTCTGTAGAATGTACTCAGCTGTGCATACACAGCTGTTTACATTCCTGCACAATACCAGGATGATGGCACTCCTAATGCATGTGAGTGACGTCATCCCACCACGGCCAATCAAGATGGCCAAAGACTGACGGCTGGAAAAATCAATGGAGAAGATTCTGGCATCGGCAAGGGAGATTGGGGGGAACGTTAAAGATACGTAGTAAGGCAGTTAGTTCTGCTTTTCAATTGGACATGTGGTCATAAATGTAGCCACCCTCAACCATAAATGTTATGAACGCTCAAGCGTTGCAAGCTTCATATGCTGTCAAAACAAGTTTATCTCTTTAAAGTGTGTGTGAGTATATAATAAAAAAAAAAAATTTTTATATATATATATATATATATATATATATATATATATATATAATATATATATATATATAATTAGGGCTGTTACTGATCAAAATTTTTGTGTTCGATTAATCGTTTTTGTTTTTTTAATCGATTAATCGACTAATTTCGATTAATTATAACGCACATACAGATCCAACTACTTTTAGCTGATCTCCTTGCAGGCCGATTCCCAGTGCAGCTCCCAACCACTGGAAAAATGGATAGCAGGATACAAAAAACACACAAAGGCAGCGCTCGATGGGAATAGCATTACAACTTTTATAGTCTTCAAGTAGGTAACAAAATAAATATTGCACTGGAGATAAAATCGATGTAGCTACATAAACTGTAAAAATGGTGCGCGAGTAATACCAAATGGTACCAAAATCAGTCATAAAAACATGTAGCTAAGTATGATACTGGTATAAAAAATGTGTACACCGACACTACTGCTGAATCCAGATGAGGAGGGGTTAACATCAGTTCGTTGGCATGTAGATGTCCCATGAAGGGAACTATCACAACTCCCAGTGGATGGCTGTAGAATACCAGGTTGATAGAGGGAAGTGTAACAGCCCTTGCGTGTGGCAGATAGTAAGGTCCCGTCGGCATGCAGATATGAAGGCACAGCAAAGGAGCCCTTCAGATGGACACTGCAAGCCCCGCCGGTGTCCGTGACGTCACCGGATCTCCGACGAAACTCCCTAAAGGCCCGGAAGCCGGCAGAGAGGTGAGTACGAATCAAACAAATTTTAATCGATCAAAAAGATTTTGATCGATCAAAAAAAATTAAAGATTAATCGATCAATTAATAGTTATTTTGCACAGCCCTAATATATATATATATAGCAAAGTCTGCAGGCATTGATTATCTCTGTAGAACACAAGTGCATATGACCCCCACTTTTATTTTTTTATTTTTTTAATATACTGGGATTTTTTTTTATATATATAATTTTTTTTTTTATTTATTTTTTTTTAAAACTGGGGCCACCTCAATATTTTGCATACTTTTTAAAGGGAAATACTGGTATAGAGAATTTAGCAGCAATAACACACATTTTTATTTTTCTCCCCTTTCTCTTACAGACCGGCGGCAGTGGTGTGCAATCATCGTTTTGGTGGTTGCTCTCCTTATTTTTGCTGATCGTGCTCCTTTCACAAAAAGGATAGTATTGGCCCCCAGGTGACCCTGTATATGGCGTTTTTACAAGTTACAAATTGTTATTACAGGTCAATTGCTTCCCATTGGACAGGGACTTCACCGCAGCACTGCTACATACCAGCGGATATACACAGTAATGAATAAAATATTATATTGTTTTGTTTTTTTTAATCTGAGCAACAGCGTCTAATCTTTGTGCCAGAAATACATTTAATATATTGCAGTTTACCAATCATAATGATGCTGTGGCAGTATTGGTTTACATTTTCAGGGTAAGAAAATGCCTATTGACCATGCCGATTGGCTCAATTTCCTCATCCCTAAGGCCCCCTTACCCACTCTGGCGGGTGGGAGCAAGTGGCGGTATAGGCGTCGCTATACCGCTGGATTCGGCCGCTAGCGGTGCATTAAAAGCCCCCCCCCACCCCGCTAGCGCCCGATAAAGGGTTAATACTGCCCGCAATGCGCCAGTATTACCGCAGTTTCCCATTGTTTTAAATAGGAAGGAGCGGTATACTTACTGCTCCAAATGATGGTGCTTGCAGGAGATTTTTTTCTCTCCCGCCAGCGCATCGCCTCAGTGTGAATGCCCTCAGGCTTTCACGTTGAGAGGGCTGGGCAG
Organism: Rana kukunoris; assembly: GCA_029574335.1. Taxonomy (NCBI): domain Eukaryota; kingdom Metazoa; phylum Chordata; class Amphibia; order Anura; family Ranidae; genus Rana; species Rana kukunoris. The sequence continues at coordinate 505,176,166 of CM056051.1, read as the reverse complement.
GAGTTTTTCAAGCGGTATTTAGGTGCTATTTTAGCGCTGTACCGCCTGAAAAACTCCTCAGTGTGAAAGGGTTTATAACATTGAG
>CM056051.1:505074346-505175981 GCA_029574335.1 Rana kukunoris | reverse complement strand
TATATATTAAAATAAAATTATATATAATTATTTAAATATATATATTTTATTTTAAAAAAAAGGCTTGCCATCTGGGGCCCTTAGTGGCCTCCGGGCCCCTGGGGACCTTCGGCAGCCCTTAAACAAAAAAAAAAAAAAAAAATTGTTTTTTTTTTTTAGGGTGGTTCCCATCCGGGCCCCTGGGGGCACCTGGGGACCCCCGGGCGGTGTAATGCCTGTACCCCCCTAATGGCGGCCCTGCAGGTGTACTGCCTGTACCCCCCTGATGGCGGCCCTGGGTGTAATGTCAGCATGTGAAAAATGACATTCTGAAGGAAAAAGCCATTTAAAACTGACTCGCGGCTATAATGAATTGTCAGCTCTTGGAATTTGCAGGAAATTCATTCATTAAAAAACCCCAAAAAAAAGCGGTGGGGGTCCCCCCAAATTTAATAACCAGACCCTTTAGGTCTGAATGGATATTAAGGGGAACCCCGCCCACAAATTTTAAAAAAAATGACGTGGGGTTCCCCCCCAAATATCCATAACCAGACCCTTCAGGTCTGGTGTGGAAATTAAGGGAACTCCACTCCAAATAAAAAAAAAAAAAGCGTGGAGTCCCCCCTAAAATCCACACCAGACCCCTTATCCGAGCACGTTGACCTGGCCGGTACAAAAAAAGTTGTAGTCCGCAGAAAAGAGGGGGGGACAGAGGCGCGGCCCCCCCCCTCTCCTGAACCGCACCAGGCCACATGCCCTCAACATTGGGAGGGTGTTTTGGGGTGCCCCCAAAACCACCTTGTCCCCATGTTTGATGAGGACAAGGGTCTCTTCCCCACAAAACCTTGCCCGGTGGGTTGTGGGTCTGCGGGCAGGAGGCTTATCGAAATCTGGAAGACCCCTTTAACAAAGGGGCCCCCAGATCCCGGCCCCCCCCCTGTGTGAAAAGGTAATGGGGTACCTTGTACCTCTACCATTTCACGAGAAAAAAAATGTAAAGGGTTAAAAAAGACAAGAGCCGGTTTTTGACAAGTCCTTTATTATCTTCTTTCTTCTTTCCTTCGGGTTTCTTCTTCTCCTCCTTCTTCTTCCTCTGCTTCTGTCTTGGGTCTTCTATTCCCGCATCTTGCCCGGCGTGTTCTTCCATCTTCTTCCGCTGTTCTTCTCGTCCGCATCTTCTTCTCCTTCTTGTTCTTCTTCGCCGGAGCGGCGCCGCTTCCAATTGAAATCCCGCTGTCTGCCGGACCACGCCCCCCCCCCTCTGACGCCACGGGCAAGCTCTTAGGAGTGTGCTGCCAGTGCGTCAGAGGGGGGCGTGGTCACATGTCAGAGGGCGGGGGCAATTCAATTTGAAGCTTGTGCGCGGCTTTTTCTTTGCCAGAGTCGCCGCTTCCAATTGAATTGCCCGCTTTCTGGAACATGTGACCACGCCCCCCTCTGACGCACTGGCACCACACGGGGACTTTCCTAAGAGCTTGCCCGTGGCGTCAGAGGGGGGGCGTGGTCCGGCAGACAGCGGGGATTTCGATTGGAAGCGGCCGCAGCTCCGGCGAAGAAGAAGAAGAAGGAGAAGATGCGGACGAGAAGGACAGCGGAAGAAGATGGAAGAACCCACCCCCCCCGCAAGATTCGCGGGAATAGAAGACCCAAGACAGAAGCAGAGGAAGAAGAAGGAGGAGGAGAAAAAAGAAACCCGAAGGAAAGAAGAAAGAAGATAATAAAGGACTTGTCAAAAACCGGCTCTTGTCTTTTTTTACACTGACACTTTTTTTTTCTCGTGAAATGGTAGAGGTACAAGGTACCCCATTACCATTTCACACAGGGGGGGGGGCCGGGATCTGGGGGGCCCCTTTGTTAAAGGGGTCTTCCAGATTTTGATAAGCCCTCCTGCCCGCAGACCCCCACAACCACCGGGCAAGGGTTGTGGGGAAGAGACCCTTGTCCTCATCAACATGGGGACAAGGTGTTTTGGGGGGGCACCCCAAAACACCCTCCCAATGTTGAGGGCATGTGGCCTGGTGCGGTTCAGGAGAGGGGGGGGGCCGCGCTCTGTCCCCCCCTCTTTTCTGCGGCCGGCCAGGTCAACGTGCTCGGATAAGGGGTCTGGTGTGGATTTTAGGGGGGACTCCACGCCATTTTATTTTTATTTGGGGTGGAGTTCCCCTTAAATTCCACACCAGACCTGAAGGGCCTGGTTATGGATATTTGGGGGGAACCCCACGTCATTTTTTTTTTATATTGACGGCGGGGTTCCCCTTAATATCCATACCAGACCTAAAGGGTCTGGTTATTGAATTTGGGGGGACCCCCACGCTTTTTGTTTTTCGTTTTTTTTAATGAATGAATTCTCCTGCAATTGCCGGGAGCCGACAATTCATTATTGCCGCGAGTCAGTTTTTAATTGGTTTTTTTTTTTTTTTTTTTTTTTTTTTCAGAATGTCATTTTGTGCAAAGACATATTTCTAACCGCAGGAAAAGTGCGCTTTATTCACCTGCTGACATTCCCCCCCCCCCCCATGGTACGAATTTTAAAATAATTATTCAAATGACGTGGGGGTCCCCCCAAATTCAATAACCAGACCCTTCAGGTCTGATATGGATATTAAGTGGAACCCCGCCATCAATTTTTAAAAAAAAATGACGTGGGGGTCCCCCCAAATATCCATAACCAGACCCTTCGGGTCTGGTGTGGAATTTAAGGGGAACTCCACGACCCAAATTAAAAAAAAAAATGGCGTGGAGTCCCCCCTAAAATCCACACCAGACCCCTTATCCGAGCACGTTGACCTGGCCGGCCGCAGAAAAGAGGGGGGGGACAGAGCGCGGCCCCCCCCCCTCTCCTGAACCGCACCAGGCCACATGCCCTCAACATTGGGAGGGTGTTTTGGGGTGCCCCCCAAAACACCTTGTCCCCATGTTGATGAGGACAAGGGTCTCTTCCCCACAACCCTTGCCCGGTGGTTGTGGGGGTCGGCGGGCAGGAGGCTTATCGAAATCTGGAAGACCCCTTTAACAAAGGGGCCCCCCAGATCCCGGCCCCCCCCCGGTGTGAAATGGTAATGGGGTACCTTGTACCTCTACCATTTCACGAGAAAAAAAAATGTAAAGGGTTAAAAACGACAAGAGCCGGTTTTTGACAAGTCCTTTATTATCTTCTTTCTTCTTTCCTTCGGGTTTCTTCTTCCTCCTCCTTCTTCTTCCTCTGCTTCTGTCTTGGGTCTTCTATTCCCGCATCTTGACTGGCGTGTTCTTCCATCTTCTTCCGCTGTCCTTCTCGTCCGCATCTTCTCCTTCTTGTTCTTCTTCGCCGGAGCGGCCGCTTCCAATCGAAATCCCCGCTGTCTGCCGGACCACGCCCCCCCTCTGACGCCACGGGCAAGCTCTTAGGAAAGTCCCCGTGTGGTGCCAGTGCGTCAGAGGGGGGCGTGGTCACATGTTCCAGAAAGCGGGCAATTCAATTGGAAGCGGCGACTCTGGCAAAGAAAAAGCAGCGCGCACGAGCTTCAAATTGAATTGGCCGCCCTCTGACATGTGACCACGCCCCCCTCGGACGCACTTGCAGCACACTCCTAAGAGCTTGCCCGTGGCGTCAGAGGGGGGGGGCGTGGTCCGGCAGACAGCGGGGATTTCAATTGGAAGCGGCGCCTCCCGGCGAAGAAGAAGAAGGAGAAGAAGATGCGGACGAGAAGGACAGCGGGGGAGGAACAGAAGATGGAAGAACACGCCGGGCAAGATGCGGGAATAGAAGACCCAAGACAGAAGCAGAGGAAGAAGAAGGAGGAGGAAGAAGAAACCCGAAGAAAAGAAGAAAGAAGATAATAAAGGACTTGTCAAAAACCGGCTCTTGTCTTTTTTAACCCTTTACATTTTTTTTCTCGTGAAATGGTAGAGGTACAAGGTACCCCATTACCATTTCACACAGGGGGGGGGGCCGGGATCTGGGGGGCCCCTTTGTTAAAGGGGTCTTCCAGATTTCGATAAGCCTCCTGCCCGCAGACCCCCACAACCACCGGGCAAGGGTTGTGGGGAAGAGACCCTTGTCCTCATCAACATGGGGACAAGGTGTTTTGGGGGGCACCCCAAAACACCCTCCCAATGTTGAGGGCATGTGGCCTGGTGCTCGGTTCAGGAGAGGGGGGGGGCCGCGCTCTGTCCCCCCCTCTTTTCTGCGGCCGGCCAGGTCAACGTGCTCGGATCGGAAGGGGTCTGGTGTGGATTTTAGGGGGGACTCCACGCCATTTTTTTTTAATTTGGAGTGGAGTTCCCCTTAAATTCCACACCAGACTCGAAGGGTCTGGTTATGGATATTTGGGGGGAACCCCACGTCATTTTTTTTAAAAAATTGACGGCGGGGTTCCCCTTAATATCCATACCAGACCTAAAGGGTCTGGTTATTGAATTGAATTTGGGGGGACCCCCACGCTTTTTTTTTCCCTTTTTTTAATGAATGAATTCTCCTGCAATTGCCGGGAGCCGACAATTCATTATTGCCGCGCGAGTCAGTTTTAAATGGCTTTTTTCCTTTGAAAAATGACATTTTGTGCAGAGACAGTTCTAACCACGGGAAACATGCGCTTTTTCACATGCTGACATTAGAGACCCATGCTACGAAATTTAAAGGAAAATTACACTTTTATTATTGCACTTTTAGCATTATTAAAATCACTGCTCCCGAAAAAACGGCCGTTTTAAAAAATAAAAAAAGCATTGGTACATGTCCCCTGGGGCAGGACTGAGGTCCCCAAACACTTTTTAGGACAAAAAACTTGCAGATTAGCCTTTAAAATTCACTATTAAGATTTTCCCCCATAGACTTATACAGGGAGTTCGGCGGCGGCTTTACTTATCAATCACATCGCGCTGCTGCTGCCGCCGGTTCATGCGCCTAATTAGGGATTCATCCAGCGCACTAATTAAGGCATGTACCGGCGCAGCGCAGATTCATTAGTAAATCAGCCCCTATGTATTGTTTCAGTAGCAGTGCAGGAATCTTCAGAATCTAAAAATAGATTGAACAGTTGAAACCAGGATCTAAAAATAGATTGATGAGTTTAAATTAGGATCTAAAAATAGATTTGAACAGTTGAGATTAAGATCTAAAAATAGATTGAACAGTTGAGACGAGGGGGAGCCCGATGTGCGAGGCCAGCTACCGCAAATGTCTGCGGCCACCCGCGATCGTGGGCACGAGAGCCGAATGGAGATTTTTGTGTATGTCAAAAGTGTATGTGTGTGTCACAAAAGTGTCCGATCTGTCCGCCGCAATGTCGCAGTCCTGCTAAAAACACAGATCACTGCCATTACTATTAAAAAAAAATCATAAAACTATCCACTATTTTGTAGACGCTATAATGTTTGTGCAAACCAATTACTATACGCTTATTGCGCTTTTTGTTTACCAAAAATATGTAGAAGAATACGTATCGGCCTAAACTGATGAAGAAATTTGTTTTTGTTTTTTTAAATTGGGGGATTTAGAAAAAAGTTAAAAATATATTTATTTATTTTCAAAAATGTCGCCCTTTTATGTTTTTGAGGGCTAAAAATAAAAACCGCAGAGGTGATCAAATCCCACCAAAAGAAAGCTCTATTTGTGGGAAGAAAAGGACGCCAATTTTGTTTGGGTAAAGCGTCGCACGACCGCGCAATTGTTAGCTAAAGCGACGCAGTGCCGTATCCCAAATAATGGCCCAGTCGTTAAAGCGGGATACCACCCGCAATTTTTTTTTTTTTTAAAGTCGGCAGCTACTTAGTGTAGCTGCTGAGTTTTAATAAGGACACTTACCTGTCCTAGTCGCCCGTGATGTCTGGCCCCAGACGGCGATCGCTCGGTCCTGGCGCCTCCATCCTAAGGGAAACAGGTAGTAAAGCCTTACGGCTTCATCGACCGTTTTCCTACTGCGCATGCGCGACTCGCGCAGCACGCTTTGTGAATGGGTGGCTGCCTCCAGGGATACACACGGTTCCCAGAAGACAGTGTGGCTCATTCACAAGAAGACACTGCGACGGAAGACGAGGAAGAAGAAGAGGGACTGCGGTGCAAGAAGAGGCAGGAGAGCTACTTCCGCCGATAGAAACCGCCCTTTCAGGTGAGTATAAAAAAAATATATATATATAAAAAAAAAAAAAAAAAAACATTTTTTTTTATTATTTTAAGATTTTTAGGGCTAAAAAAAAAAAAAAAACGATGGAACTCCGCTTTAAAGGGGTAAATTCTTCTGTGGGTGAAGTGGTTAAGCATGGAGGCGGGGCCAAGAGTTGGAAAGTTTCGCCGTTGAAGAAAAGAGGCGGGGCTGACGTGGGGAAGTACTGCACAACAACAACAAATAAAGAAAAACGACAACTCCATGATGCTCCTCGGCATATGAGGAAACACGTGATAGACTAGCGTTTTCGTAGACGTAGACTAAAAGGAAGGCGGGGCTGAAGAGGAAAAGGCGGACCAGTCACCGCGCAAGAAGGGTGGGTGGGGGTTCAGAACTACAACTCCCATGGTGCTTTGCGGCAGAACCGGAAACACGTGTAAGGAGGAAGAGTTGACAAGTGGGAGAGGGGCGCTGGAAGTTTAGTGGTGTGTGAAGTGTCAGTGTGGTGGTCTAGGTGGGGTAATTGCGGTGCGGAGGGAAGATGTAGCAGCGTTAGATCGCTCATAGACAGACTATTACATGGAGAGCCTATAGAGAGAGCTGCCCAGACCTCTCCTGAGTGCACTGCGCTGTCTGGGTGGATTATGGACACATCGCTGTAAATAGAGGCGGCTCGTGGCTGCTTTTATATGTGCCAAAGAATTAGCTGACATTTGCTGCATCACCCTGTGCCTTGTTTGTACACAAAGGGGCCATATTTATTATATCTGTTATATCTATTGTCATTATTACCTGGGAGGCTCAGATCTACAGGAACATGGCAAGTGTGTGAAGTTTATATAGATTATTGGAGACTGACACTAGAGTAACAGAAGAGGAGAGAGAAGATCGCTCAGCATGTCTGTGGAGGATCCATTCTCTGTGGTAAGAGGGTGAGTACATGTCTGTGACATCACCGAGGTGACATCATCACCTATTCACCCACCGGTGACTTCACCTAGATGACATCACTGCTTATTCACCGACCAGAGTCCAGTGACATCACTGAGATGACAACACAGCCCACCCATCTGCTAGAGACTAATGATGTCACAGCCTAGTCATCCCCCTAGAGATCAGTGACAACACAGAGGGGACAACACAGCCTACCCATCCACTAGAGACTAATGACACGGCCTAGTTATTCACTAAATACCAATGACATCACTAAAACCTTCATATTCATGTGAATACAGCCTAGCTATTCACTTATATTGACATTATAAAGATGACCTCACAACCCATCTATCCACTAGAGGCCAGTGACATCACTGAGACCCTTCATATTCCTGAGAATACATCTCATCCATTCACTAGACCATTCATTGACCTCACTGAGACTCCTCGTATTCATGAGAACATAGCTCATCAATTCAACAGTGACCTCACAGACTTTTCAGATTCCTGAGAACACAGCCTATCAATTCACTAGAGACCAGTGACATCACTGATACCTTCATATTCATGAGAACACAGCCTATCCATTCATTATGGACCAGTGACATCACTGAGACCTTTATATTCATGAGAACACAGCCTATCCATTCACTAGGGACCAGTGACATCACTGAGACCTTCATATTCATGAGAACACAGCTATCCATTCACTAGGGACCAGTGACATCACTGAGACCCTTCATATTCATAATAAAACAGCCTATCCATTCACTAGAGACCAGTGACGCCACGGAGATGACAACACAGCTATGTCATTCACTATAGACCAGTGACATCATAAAGATGAGATCACAGCCCATCCATCCACTAGGGGCCAGTGACATCACTGAGACCCTTCATATTCCTGAGAATACATCTCATCCATTCACTAGACCATTCATTGACCTCACTGAGACTCCTCGTATTCATGAGAACATAGCTCATCAATTCAACAGTGACCTCACAGACTTTTCAGATTCCTGAGAACACAGCCTATCAATTCACTAGAGACCAGTGACATCACTGAGACCTTCATATTCCTGAAAATACAGCCTATCCATTCACTAGAGACCAGTGACATCACTGAGATCCTCCATATTCATGAGAACATAACTCAATTCACCAGAGACTAGTGACATCACAGACTATTCAGAATCTTGAGAACACAGCCTATTCATTAGAGACCAATGACATTCCTGACATGACAACACAGCTATGTCATCCACTATAGACCAGTGACATCATAAAGATGACATCACAACCCATCCATCCACTAGGGACCAGTGACCTCACCAAGATGACACAGCCTATACATTCAGTAGAGACCAGTGACATCGCTTTGACCCTTCATATTTTTGAGAATACAGCTTATCCATTCACTAGACCATTCATTGACCTCACAAGACCCTTCTTATTCTTAAGAACACAGTTCACCAATTCACTAGAGACCAGTGACATCACAGAGACTATATAGATTCTTGAACACAGCCCAATAATTCATTAGAGACCAGTGACATCACTGAGACCTTCATATTCATGAGAACACAGTCTATCCTTTCACTAGAGACCAGTGACATCATAAAGATGACATCACAACCCATTCATCCACTAGGGACCAGTGACCTCACCAAGACGATGACACAGCCTATCCATTCACTATAGACCAGTGAACTCATGAGGACTACTCATATTCCTGAGAACACAGCCTATCCATTAAGGGCAAAGTGACCGTGTCTGCTGGTATCCCACCCTCCCAGACATGTATATCCACCTATCCGCACTCCATTGCCACCTCTTAGTTCTGTTGGAACCCTCACTCTCTTTCTCTAATAAAGCAGGGATTTGAAGTATAGGGGAGTATGTGACTTCTCCCCCATGTGACAGTACTTGGACCTGCGTGGCCTTTTGCCCAGCCAAAGCACTAGAGGCACATGGGAGGCAGTGACATAACCCAAGCTTGCTATGGGAAGATTGCAGCAGAAGTTGGCAAGGATAGGTGGAGGGGACACTATATCGAGAGATACTGTCACTTTGTCAGAATGTCCAGGTGACCGGTTCTTCTTACAGTATCTTATATCTTTTGACGGACCTTTCAATGTTAAATGTTTTCCTTCACAGGGAGGTACAGAAGTCACTAAATACCAGCCAGGGCCTCTATCAGCGCTGGTGTGAGCTCCTACAAGAAGGCAATGTGACCAGCGCTGAAGAGTTTGATTGGACGACTAATGAGCTCAGGAATTCCCTAAGGAGCATAGAATGGGATCTGGAGGATTTAGAAGAGACCATCAGTATCCTAACTGGAGAACCGTGTTGTAGCCATGTTGGGCTTTGTGAATTAAAATTGCATTTACCTTGGAAGTCCGATTACAGAGGTTATTTTTTTGGGTGGAGAATGAAATGAAATATTTTTTTCGAAAAGAACAGACCCTTTTTTTTTTTTTATTAAACAATTCAGTATTGCATCATAGTCGACTACAGACATGCATTCCATTTCCATATAAATATCGTCTACAGAGGTAATCAACAGTCAAAGAATGTTAACCACATTTCACATAGCAATCAATTCTGCAGGGGAGCGTGCCAATTACCACTCAGAGGTTGGCTATCTAGACCCCTTATTCACCAGCTTACCCTCGTACCGCAACGAGTATCAACTCAGTATCTCAGGTGGGGGGGGGCAAGTTCCCAGTGACACATAAGGGGACACTATAGCAGTGTAGTAGGGAAGGTAGGGTCCCCTGATGCTCAGAGAGAAGACTACCGTTCATACCGGGTCGCCCACCCGTGTTCCCTCCCCCACTGGCATCTATCCATGCTGACCACACTTTATCGAATTTACCCGGACATGCTCTCTCTCGTAGGTAAGTTTGTACAGGGGTAATACTGAGTTAACGGGATTCAGGGGTGGGTCGGGTGGCCGATTATCTCCCTTCTGGCATAAAACAGAGAGAAGGTAATGCACAGTTTGGTATATCTATCCCCCTCAACCTCCTCCAGATAGCTCAGCAAGAGCACCAAGGGCTCCGCTGGTATCCTTGTCCGGCTCAGGTCACTCAACGTCTCTGCTACCCCCTCCAGTATGTCCGGAGCTTGGGGCAGGACCAGACCATATGCCAAATTGTCCCAGCAACATTTCTACATCTAGGGAAATTTGGGATCGAGTATGCTCTGTGTATGAACTTAAAGCGGAGCTCCACCCAGCAAAACAACATTTTGCCATGTTGTTTAAAAAAAAAAAAAATACTCACCCGAAATAGCTGTTGCTATGTGGAAGTCCGTAATCTGCCTCTTCCACACCGCGGTTTAATGTCTTCTTGTCCTTCTCCTTGTGAATGGGGCGCGCTGCTTTCTGGGAACTGTGTGTGTTTCTCAGAGAGCAGCGCGCCCATTCACAAGTCAGCGTGAGACTCACGCAGGCGCAGTAGGAAACGGGCAGTGAAGCCGTACGGCTTCACTGCCTGTTTCCCATAGTGTGAATGGCAGCGCGGGACCCGGAGCGATCGTGGGACCGGCATCGGGGGGGGGGCCGTCAGCACGGGCGCCTAGGACAGGTAAGTGTCCTTATTTAAAGTCAGCAGCTACACTGTTAGTAGCTGCTGACTTTAAAAAAAAAATGTTTCGCGGCTGGAGCTCCGCTTTAAAGTGGTTGTAAACCCTTACAGACCACTTAGACCTACAGGTAAGCCTAGATTAAGGCTTACCTGTAGGTGCAAAAAACACAACCTTGAAGGTGTTGTAAAGGTACAATTTTTATTTTCCTAAATAGCTTCCTTTACCTTAGTGCAGTCCTCCTTCACTTACCTCATCCTTTCATTTTGCTTTTAAATGTCCTTATTTCTTCTGAGAAATCCTCACTTCCTGTTCTTCTGTCTGTAACTCCACACAGTAATGCAAGGCTTTCTCCCTGGTGTGGAGTGTCGTGCTCGCCCACTAAGGCCGCGTACACACGATCAGTCCAAACCAATGAAAACGGACTGAAGTTCAGTTTCATCGGTCCAAACCGACGGTGTGTATGGCCCATCAGTCTGTTGTCCTTCAGTTGAAAAATTTAGAACTTGCTTTAAAATCGGACCGCTGGACGCCTACCGATAGGTCAAAACCGATGGTTAGTACGCAAAAGCATCGGTTCAAAACCGGCGCATGCTCAGAATCAAGTCGACGCATGCTTGGAAGCATTGAACTTTATTTTTTTCTGCACGTCGTCGTGTTTTACGTCACCGCATTCTGACACGATCGGTTTTTGAACTGATGGTGTGTACGCACATCAGGCCACTTCAGCGGTGACCCGATGAAACTGAACTTCAGTCCGTTTTCATTAGTTTGGACTGATTGTGTGTACAAGGCTTAACACACAGCTCCTTTCTCTATCTGCAACGTAGAGAGCGTCCTGACTCTCCCATAGTCCAAGGGAGGGGGCGAGCACGACACTCCACACCAGGGAGAAAGCCTTGCATTACTGTGTGGAGTTACAGACAGAAGAACAGGAAGTGAGGATTTCTCAGAAGAAATAAGGACATTTAAAAGCAAAATGGAAGGATGAGGTAAGTGAAGGAGGACTGCACTAAGGTAAAGGAAGCTATTTAGGGGGAAAAAAATTGTACCTTTACAACCCCTTTAACCTACACGGTTAAGGAGATATTTGCAAGAAAGACGGCACCGATGTCTATGGCGCATGCGCACTGAGCTTGCCATTTCTCAATAAGATTGTGCCGTCCGTGACGGCTCTTGCGCACATGCGCTCCAGTCAGTCACAGCGCCGGAGCCGCGATACAAGGAAGTAAGATATCGGCGGTGGAGGAAAGGAACGAGAACCTCTGTGGGGGCTTCGATCTCGGGTAAGTAATTCATAATAAGCTTGTATGCTATGCAGTTGGATGAACCTGTCCTTCGCTGCTATCATAGATGGAGTGAAGGTAGATATACAGTCTTCCCATTTGTATTCCCCCCAGGGCTGGGATGTCCATTTGTCAAGGGATCGAGTCAGTTTAGTATCAGGGGCCACCGTCCGATAAAGGTAAAGAGTGGAGAGGAGTTTTCCCATTATGCTGGAGGTCAACAGGCGCTCGATTGAGTCAGATTCTAGGGTCAGCGCTCCTGTGAATTGAGCCCCCATTGCATGTCTTAGTTGCCAGTATTTGAATCCAAGGGAGCCAGGCAACGAGTATAGGCGTTTTAGATCAGGAAAAGGCATGAGCCTTCCAGCCCGTATGATATGTTTCAAACTGGTGACCCACAGAGATGGGTCAGGGATACTATATAGGTGAGACAATCTAGGGCAGTGATGGCTAACCTTGGCACCCCAGATGTTTTTGAATGACATTTCCCATGATGCTCAACTACACTGCAGATTGCATGAGCATCATGGGAAATGTGCCAAAACATCTGGGGTGCCAATGTTTACTATCGCTGGTCTAGGGTTTCCCCAGAGCGGAGTGTGTGGGGATAGACAGTTTGGTTTGTTATATACCGCCCTGGCATCTTGCCAGACCCTGATTGTGGTCACCATGGGGGCCGTCAGGGAATAGGGAGCTTTCACCCCCCCCTAAATACTAGGTTACTCAATGCCGCATAGGACCCCAAGATGGCAGCCTCCAATTTCACCGCCAGATTTTGTTTGGGCTGGGAGAACCACCAGCGCACCGTCGCAAGGACGGCCGCCCAATAATACTAGAGGAAGTTGGGAAGTGCTAGCTCTACCCCGATCTTGTAGGCAAGGCCAGATGTCAATCTGTGGTGTAACATCTACTATACCTCGTTCAAATAGCATTTTGTTGTCACCTTTCCTTTCATATCCCAGAATTCTTTCTCTTCTTCCTTAACTCCTATCATGGACATCGTTGAAGCGAACACAAAAAAGTTTAAGATTACGGAAGCGGAGCTGAGTGAAAGAAAGAACTTTGTGGAGAAGACGAGAAGTTCACTTAAGGTGACACATATAAGGTCCACTCTTATGTATTGTTTTTTTTTTAAATTGGTATTTTACAATAAGTTTATGGCATTATGAAAACTTTACCATGTACCTCTTATGCCGTGTACACGCCATAATTTTTCGGCATGTACAAAAAACAACGTTTTTCCAACTTCATCATTAAAACGGCCTTGCCCACACACCATCTGTCATGGACCATAAAACACCATCATTTCTAAAAAATGCTCTAGCAAAGCGCGGTGACGTACAACACATACGACGGCACTATAAAGGGGAAGTTCCATGCGAATGACGCCACTCTTGGGGCTGCTTTAGCTGATTCCGTGTTAGTAAAAGATGATTCGCGATTTTCTGTCTGTTACAGTGTGATGAATGTGCTTACTCCATTAAACGGTAGTTTTACCAGAACGAGCGCTCCCATCTCATAACTTGCTTCTGAGCATGCGTGGGTTTTTAACATAGTTTTAGCCAACACACGATCATTTTTTACAACCCGAAAAACGACATTGTTTAAAAAGTTTTTAAAAAATGCAGCATGTTCGAAAATTAATTTTGTCGTTTTTCAGAACCCGAAAAATGATGTGAAGCCCACACACCATCATTTTAAATTACATTTTTTTAAAAACTAAGTTTTTTTTTTCATGCCGAAAAATGATCGCGTGTACGCGGCATTCGTCTTTGAAAGACACAGATTTTCATGCTATAACTTACAACAGAGTTCTTTTCTTTTTTTTTTTTTTAATGCATTTCTCTTATATGGTCCAGATTGGATAATGGGAACCTGGCACATCTCGGATCACTGCCACCCATATCTGTGCCCAGTGGCAGCTGGTGCTCAATTTTTGGGCAAACAAACTGAAAAAAAAAAAATCAAACGCAGCCACTAGTGTGCCCATCAATTGCCACTAGTGTGTCCAACAAATTCTGCCAGTGTGCATCCCCCGCCCAGCACTTATCTTGTCTCGGTGGGGCAGCGGGTCACGGTGGTGTCCTCCATGCTCCTCAATGTCTTTTCCCGTCCTTTGCTATGATTGGACGCCTGACAGGCAACCCAATCACAGCGCCTGTCATTTCAGCCAATCAGGTGACGGGTTAACAGACCTGAGCACCTAAATTGGCTGAGAGGCGGTTCAGTGTTAGGAAAGCGAATATTCATTTGCTTTCCTAAACACAGCGCTGAGTAACCTGCGAGCGCTCAGCATGGTGCTCGCTGTTCACCTTTTTGGATGCCTAATTAGAGCCTAGGGCCGCTGTAATTCGGGCTCCCATTGCCCGAAAAAGGGCCGGGTACCTGAATAGGGGGTGGCAGCGGCGACCATAGATGGATTCATGCAATGCATGAATCTGTCTATGGTGGGGAGAGAGGGGGCGGTGCCCCTTATGGATGCACTGTTGCTTTCTGCGCCCCCTTGCTTGCCAGGTGCTTGGACAGCTCGGCTACTTATGTAGCATTCAAAAGTCAGTGGTATATAATGAAGCCTCATGACTTTTAATGCAGCTGTGATGCGACCTCTCACCAACCACCAATCAATCAGCATCCTGTAGCTTTTTATCACTGGAAGTTCCCTTTTATTAGGAACTGTCACTAAAGTCTGCAAGAAAAGCATTTGAGTGTTGCAATGTTGTAATAAAAGCTCTACAAATGATATAGAAATGGATCTCCTTGCTTTTACCACCCCCCTCATATTTTATGTATTTCTGATATGTCTTGCATCACTGCATACAGTACATAGTGATAGAAGATGAATAGAGTATTGTTATTTGCAGTCCACCATCCCTACAGCAGGGATATGCAATTAGCAGACCTCCAGCTGTTGCAAAACTACAAGTCTCATCATGCCTCTGGGTGTCATGATTGTGGCTGTCAGAGTCTTACTATGCCTCATGGGACTTGTAGTTCTGCAACAGCTGGAGGTCCACCAATTGCATATCCCTGTCCTTCAGCATGATATGTTCTAAAGCTTTACAAAGCCTTTGGGAACTAAAAATACTGGATTATTGTTGCAGGAAGCTACAGTGCTCTTTTTGAACTTTTCTCTTCTTAGGACAGGAAGTGATGGAGATATCTCTTGGGGACAAGGAGTGAGGTTGCTTCCTCTCAGGACAGGAAGTGATTGGAAATATTTTGTAAGTGAGGTTGTTTCATCTCCTCCTAGGACAGGAAGTGATGTAACTTATCTCCAGGGAAGTAAGTGAGGGTGCTTTCTCTCCGGACAGGAAGTAATGGAGATGTCTCTTGGGGACAGGGAGTGAGGCTGCTTCCTCTCAGGACAGGAAGTGATGGAGATATCTTTTGGGGACAGGGAGGGAGGGTGCTTCCTTTCAGGACAGGAAGTAATGGGGGATAACTCTTGGGGACAGGGAGTGAGGTTGCTTCCTCTCAGGACAGGAAGCGATGGAGATGTCTGTTGGACAGGGAGTGAGGTTCCTTCCTCTCAGGACAGGAAGTGCTGGGGATATCTCTTGTGGACAGGGAGTGAGGCTGCTTCCTCTCAGGACAGGAAGTGATGGGGATATCTTTTTGGGACAGGGAGTGAGGTTGCTTCCTCTCAGGACAGGGAGTGATGGAGATATCTCTTGGGGACAGGGAGCGAGGTTGCTTCCTCTCAGGACAGGAAGTGATGGAGATATCTCTTGGGGACAGAGAGGTTGCTTCCTCAGGACAGGGAGTGATGAAGATATCTCTTGGGGACAGGGAGCGAGGTTGCTTCCTCTCAGGACAGGAAGTGATGGAGATATCTCTTGGGGACAGAGAGGTTGCTTCCTCAGGACAGGGAGTGATGAAGATATCTCTTGGGGACAGAGAGGTTGCTTCCTCAGGACAGGGAGTGATGAAGATATCTCTTGGGGACAGAGAGGTTGCTTCCTCAGGACAGGGAGTGATGGAGTTATCTCTTGGGGACAGGGAGCGAGGTTGCTTCCTCTCAGGACAGGAAGTGATGGAGATATCTCTTGGGGACAGAGAGGTTGCTTCCTCAGGACAGGGAGTGATGAAGATATCTCTTGGGGACAGGGAGTGAGGTTGCTTCCTCTCAGGACAGGAAGTGCTTGGAAATATCTCGGGGACAGTAAGTGAGGTTGTTTCCTCTCCTCTTAGGACAGGAAGTGATGTAACTTCTCTCCAGGGAAGTAAGTGAGGGTGCTTCCTCTCGGGATAGTAAGTGATGTGAAATCTCTTGGGAAGAGTAAAGCTGGCTATACACAGAATCTAATCCAGTATCCTCTCAAGATAGGAAGTAAGGGAAAATCTCTACAATTAGGGCACAACAATGAAAACCTGGCACATTGTAGCTCTATCCAAAACTAAAAAAACAAACAAATGAGTGGACTTTGGCCTTTAATGAAAACTCCAGGCAAATATAAAGAATTAGGAATTTGGCAGTGATATAAATGTTTATCTGCAGCCCTGTGAGCAGGAAGGGGAGACTGCAAGTTGTGGTTTAATCTGCTGATGCCCTCCAGCTATGTTTTATGGCAAGATGCCTGGATCACAAGACTGGCAGAACAGAATGAGGAATATTTTGTATTTCAGCTGTTCTGCTAGCAAGGCATGCTGATACTTGTTGTTCCTGTGTTAAGATTGTCAATTTGGATGCCTGTTTGCTGATTCTTGTGACATAACATCTGTTGCTCTTCTCTTTATGAACTTGATCTTTTGAAGGAAATGAGGGATCACATCTCCAGCCCCCGAGTTCAGGCCTTCACAGAGAGAAAGAACCGAGAGGTAGCGACATCTCCTGCTCTTGTTGTTCCCATTTGTCAGCTTCACCCTCATGTCTGACCTGCAAACGTTCTCTGTGTCCTAGGCGCTGGGTGTCTCTCGGCCTACGGCTTCAGATCACTTCTCCCGCCTTGATGACGATCTTATATCGGGGAACTCTCGTTACATAGAGGACCAGCAAGCACAACAACAGGTGAGCATTGCACTTGTATTTGCATGTCCAGCATGGTGTCCAGGTGCACCTGTACCCTGATAGGAAAAACACAATTCTGTCCAGTGGCGTAAGAATAGTGGTAGGATGTTGTCTATTGCTGCTGCTATGGGTGCAGCTCTTCTTGTAAAGCAGCTTGCAGGCCTCCTGGCACAGCTTTCAGCCTGCTCTACCCCCAAATTGCTGGCTATAGTTTGGTTCTTCCAGCCATTGTGTCTCATTTATTTCATAATGAGATTTATTGTGTGTGTGTGGTGTGTGTGTGTGTATATGTGTATATATGTATATATATATATATATATATATATATATCTGAAACGATTAATCGATAATGAAAATCGTTGTCAACGTCCGCGTTGCATGTCCTGTGTACAAGGCGCTGCCATATTACGAGGCACGTCCACGCCTCGCCTCTCCTCTGACGTCAGCTCCCCACTGATCTTCTCAGCCCCGCCCGCTGCTTCCTCGAGGGAACAGAGGCGAGAAGCAGTCATGAGGAGAGCCGAGCTGCACTGTGAGTCTGTGAAAGGTAGAAAAACAACACAGTAACAGTACATGACAATTCCCCATCCTCCTAACTCCCATCATTGGTGTTTTGGGGGGTGGGTGGAATAGTAGTGCCCCATCATTGGTTTTCCTGGGAGAGGGGGGAATAGTGCCCCATTGGTGTTCCTGGGAGGGGGGGAATAGTGCCCCATTGGTGTTCCTGGGTGGGGGAAGGGGGGGAATAGTGCCCCATTGGTGTACCTGGAAGGGGGGCATAGTGCCCCATTGGTGTTTCTGGGAGGGGAATAGTGCCCCATCATTGGTGTTCCTGTGATGAATAGTACCCCATCATTGGTGTTCCCGGGAGCAATAATGTCCCATGATTGGTGTTCCTGGGAGGAATAATTATTACTGTTAAACGAAAAAATGCCACATAACGTTTTTTTATGATTTTATCCGATTAATTGAAACGATAATCGGCCGATGAATCAATTATGAAAATAATCGTTATATATATATATATATATATATATATATATATATATATATATATATATAAAATCTACAACTATCTCTTCAGAACTACATCAAATCCAAGCCATAGCACTAATCTTGGCCCAGTATACAAGAAAATGCAACCCAAAATATATGTAAAGCCCATTATTGCTTTCTGTGTTTCTGTACGGGGAGTTTTTCTTTCAGTTCCTGTCTGAGATGTGGAACATGAAGTGAAAGAAATTCTCTAGCAATCAGAGGAATTTCCCTCCTAAAATGGAACTAAACGTATCTCCTCTCTGGGTCTAGATCCCCTGCTGGCATCTTCTCCCCTGGGTGCCAGTAGGCATCTTCATTGGCTGGTGCGGGAAGGGGCAGAGCCATGTAAATTGACAATGGTGTCGGGGCTTGGCAGCCATGATAAACTGCGGTCGGTTTACAGGGGGAGAGCAGAAACTGGCAGGATCCGCCAGTTAATTCAGGTGAAACAGGGGGCCAAATTACACGGCACAAGCCCTGTGCTGTTCATGCTTTAACCACTTAAAGCGGATCTCCACCCTAAAGTGAAGATCCGCTGATCGGAACCCTCCCCCCCTCCGGCGTCACATTTGACACCTTTCAGGGGGGAGGGGGGTGCAGATACCTGTCTAAAGAAAGGTGTCAAATGTGCCGCAGTCTCGGGCAAAAGACGGGTTTTTCCCGTTGTGTGCTGGGAACTCTCGACTCCCAGCGGGAGCCAATCGCCGGGCGCAGAGCGACTCGCGCAGGCGCCGTAGGGAACCGGGCAGTGAAGCCGGAGCGCTTCACTTCCTGGTTCCCCTCACCGTGGATGGAGAGGGGAGCAGCAGGGAGACGAGCGATCGCTCGTCCTCTGCTGCGGACGCCACAGGTAAGTGTCCTAATATTAAAAGTCAGCAGCTGCAGTATTTGTTGCTGCTGGCTTTTAATATATTTTTTTGGTGAACCATCCGCTTTAAGGACCGGCCCCCTTTATATATATATATTTTCGGCAGAACGGCACGTACAGGCACGTCGCCTTTAAGATGCCGGCGGCGCGCTCGCGACCCTGCCGCCTTCCCTGTGAGTCGGACCGCGGGTCCCACGGACTCGATTGTCGCGGGGATCGTCTCACGGAGGTATGGAGCGGGGAGATGCTTCTGTAAACAAGGATTTGCCTAGTCACAATGACGCTGATCTCAGCTCTGTGTACTCGGAGCAGGGATCAGTGTCATGTGACACGCAGCTCATCCCACCTACAGTAAGAAACACTAAACAGGTCACACGTAACCCCTACAGCGCCACCTAGTGGTTAACCCCTTCACTGCCAGTGTCTTCTTCACAGAAACCAGTGCATTTTTATAGCACTGATCGCTATACAAATTACAATGGTCCCAAAAATGTGCCAAAAGTGTCCGATGTGTCCGCCATAATATCGCAGTCACAATAAAATTTGCTGATCGCCACCATTACTAGTAAAAAATGTATTCTTAATAAAAATGCCATAAAACTATGCCCTATTTTGTAGACTCTAACTTTTGCGCAAACCAATCAATATATGCTTATTGCGTTTTTTTATTTTTTTTAACAAAAATATGTAGAAATAAACGTATCGGCCTATACCGAGGAAAAAATAAAACATTTTTATATATTTTTGGGGGATATTTATTATAGCAAAAAGTAAAAAATATTGCTTTTTTTTTTTTTTCAAAATTGTCGCTCTATTTTTGATTATAGCGCAAAAAATTTAAACCGCAGAGGTGATCAAATACCACCAAAAGAAAGCTCATCAATTTTGTTTGGGAGCCACGTCGCACGACCGCGCAATTGTCAGTTAAAGCGATACAGTGCGGAATCGCAAAAAGGGGCAAGGTCCTTAACCTGCATATTGGTCCGGGTCTTAAGTGGTTAAAGCGGTATTTCACCCTAAATATAAGATCTCCCATGTGATCCAGCATACTGGCGTCAGCGCCATTATGCTGTTTTTTTTTTTTTTAATCGCACACTTACTGTATTATGCCGGAATTTCATTTTTTTCCCCCGCGGTGGACGGCTCTAGTATTGCTCGTCACATCTTCCTAAAATACCCGATATGGACTCGGGTAATCTCGGCGAAAATGCGGCGCCTGCGCACAGACCTAGGAGCTGACTGCGCAGGCGCCGTATTTCTCCGAGTCCTACGGCTATGGCGCGTCACGCCCTCCGAAATAGGACTCGGAGAAATACGGCGTCTGCGCAGTCAGCTCCTAGGTCTGTGCGCAGGCGCCGCATTTTCGCCGAGATTACCCGAGTCCATATCGGGTATTTTAGGAAGATGTGACGAGCAATACTAGAGCCGTCCACCGCGGGGGAAAAAAATGAAATTCCGGCATAATACAGTAAGTGTGCGATTAAAAAAAAAAAAAACCCAGCATACTGGCGCTGACGCCAGTATGCTGGATCACATGGGAGATCTTATATTTAGGTTGAACCTCCGCTTTAAGATAGGGTGGTGTTCTGTAGTGCACAGAGAACACGGTCCTTAGAACAGCAGTTATCTTATCACTTTTATTCTGGCAGGACAAACTGATTTTTCTTTCAGTGGTATATTTGAGAGATTTAAAGGGTAAGCAAAGTTCCGCACGTTTTTTGGATTAAGTCAGCAACTACAAAAAGAATAGCTGCTGACTTTTATTAAACCGACACTTACCTGCCCCATGGTCCACGATGCAGCCACCCGGAGCACATGCTGCGCTCTCCTATTGGCCAGGCAATCTTCTGGAACCTGAGCTGTGTCTGAGAAGATCTCCGGAAGGGAGGGGCCGCCTAGAGCGAGAGGAGGAGTCTCCTAGTCAGCCAAAGAAACCAAGTAGAAAGTGGGACAGGAAGTCCCACTAAAAAGTGTGTACACCCCCCCCCCCGCTTTAATGTCCCACCTTCTGATCCTGTACAGGAGAGGGCGCTTGTCTGGAATATCTTGTCAAGGCTCAGTGTAGTTAATTCCAAGGGGACCTAAGTGAAGCCATTTTGTCTCCTCAGCTGATCATAGATACGCAGGATACAGAGTTGGAGTTGGTGTCGGGCAGTATCCGAGTGTTGAAGGACATGTCGGGACGTATCGGAGATGAACTAGATGAGCAGTCTGTGTAAGTCATGTCACCCCCCCCCCCATTATAATATAAACCCATGACATGGTCTTGAATTTTGATATTTATATCTTGTGCATAACATTTCTGTAAACTTTTCCTCAGCATGCTTGATGGTTTTTCCCATGAGATGGATAACACTCAGACTCGCATGGACTCTGTGCTGAAGAGATTGGCCAAAGTATCCCATATGACCAGCGGTAAGCTTCTTATTGGAGAATACTTTATTAATCCCAATGGGAAATTATTAATAGGAAGGCCTTGTATGTGAAGTGATAGTGTGTAAGCTGTAATGCCTGCAACACAGTGGTGGTATTCTTAGTTGACTGCCAGTCCTCACTGTGAGGGTCTTTCATCCAGTGCTTGTCGCCATCTAGGCCAGTGATAGATGAACATTGGCACCTCAGATGTTTTGGAACTACATTTCCCATGATGCTCATGCACTCTGCAGTGTAATTGAGCATCATGGGAAATGTAGTTCCAAAACATCTGTGGTACCAAGGTCCGGGCCGGCCTTTGGGGTGTGCGAGCACACAGGGCTCCATGGGCAACGGGAGCGCCGTGCGGCCATCCATCCGCGATTGTATTACACCCGCGGTGGCAGCGCCGCGGGTTTAGTCAGCGGCACACTGGCACAGGCAGGGAGAGGCGAGCTAGCTACAGTGGCGAGGGGATGTGCGGGGGGGGGGGGGTGCAGGGTGACACCACTGCACCTACCATCCCCTCCTCTTGTGGCCATGGGCTGCCTGTCTGTGCGATCCTGGATGTCACACAGGCACAGCCGGGTGAAGCCGCCTCCCTCTCCTCTCTGTTTATGTGTAAACAGGGGGAGGGGACCTGCTGTGCATGTGCCGCCGTGCTGATCTAAGGTACTGAAGGGGGGTCTGCATTGAAGGGGTGGATACACTGAACGGGGGGGGTCTGCATTGAAGGGGTGGATACACTGAACGGGGGGGTCTGCATTGAAGGGGTGGATACACTGAACGGGGGGGTCTGCATTGAAGGGGTGGATACACTGAACGGGTGGGTCTGCATTGAAGGGGTGGATACACTGAACGGGTGGGTCTGCATTGAAGGGGTGGATACACTGAACGGGGGGGTCTGCATTGAAGGGGTGGATACACTGAACGGGGGGGTCTGCATTGAAGGGGTGGATACACTGAACGGGGGGGTCTGCATTGAAGGGGGGGTCTGCATTGAAGGGGTGGATACACTGAACGGGGGGGTCTGCATTGAAGGGGTGGATACACTGAATGGGGGTCTGCATTGAAGGGGTGGATACACTGAATGGGGGTCTGTATTGAAGGGGTGGATACACTGAATGGGGGTCTGCATTGAAGGTGTGGATACACTGAATGGGGGTCTGCATTGAAGGGGTGGATACACTGAATGGGGGGGTCTGCATTGAAGGGGTGGATACACTAAACGGGGGGGGGGGGGGGGTCTGCATTGAAGAGGTGGATACACTGAACGGGGGGGTCTGCATTGAAGAGGTGGATACACTGAACGGGGGGGTCTGCATTGAAGAGGTGGATACACTGAACGGGGGGGTCTGCATTGAAGAGGTGGATACACTGAACGGGGGGGTCTGCATTGAAGAGGTGGATACACTGAACGGGGGGGTCTGCATTGAAGAGGTGGATACACTGAACGGGGGGGTCTGCATTGAAGAGGTGGATACACTGAACGGGGGGGTCTGCATTGAAGGGGTGGATACACTGAACGGGGGGGTCTGCATTGAAGAGGTGGATACACTGAACGGGGGCGGGGTCTGCATTGAAGAGGTGGATACACTGAACGGGGGCGGGGTCTGCATTGAAGAGGTGGATACACTGAACGGGGGGGTCTGCATTGAAGAGGTGGATACACTGAACGGGGGGGTCTGCATTGAAGAGGTGGATACACTGAACGGGGGGGTCTGCATTGAAGAGGTGGATACACTGAACGGGGGGGTCTGCATTGAAGAGGTGGATACACTGAACGGGGGGGTCTGCATTGAAGGGGTGGATACACTGAATGGGGGTCTGCATTGAAGGGGTGGATACACTGAACGGGGGGGTCTGCATTGAAGGGGTGGATACACTGAACGGGGGGGTCTGCATTGAAGGGGTGGATACACTGAACGGGGGGGGTCTGCATTGAAGGGGTGGATACACTGAACGGGGGGGTCTGCATTGAAGGGGTGGATACACTGAACGGGGGGGTCTGCATTGAAGGGGTGGATACACTGAACGGGGGGGTCTGCATTGAAGAGGTGGATACACTGAACGGGGGGGGGGGGGTCTGCATTGAAGGGGTGGATACACTGAATGGGGGTCTGCATTGAAGGGGTGGATACACTGAATGGGGGTCTGCATTGAAGGGGTGGATACACTGAATGGGGGTCTGCATTGAAGGGGTGCATACACTGAATGGGGGTCTGCATTGAAGGGGTGGATACACTGAATGGGGGTCTGCATTGAAGGGGTGGATACACTGAACGGGGGGGTCTGCATTGAAGGGGTGGATACACTGAACGGGGGGGTCTGCATTGAAGGGGTGGATACACTGAACGGGGGGTCTGCATTGAAGGGGTGGATACACTGAACGGGGGGGTCTGCATTGAAGGGGTGGATACACTGAACGGGGGGGTCTGCATTGAAGGGGTGGATACACTGAACGGGGGGGTCTGCATTGAAGGGGTGGATACACTGAACGGGGGGGTCTGCATTGAAGGGGTGGATACACTGAACGGGGGGGTCTGCATTGAAGAGGTGGATACACTGAACGGGGGGGGGGTCTGCATTGAAGAGGTGGATACACTGAACGGGGGGGTCTGCATTGAAGAGGTGGATACACTGAACGGGGGGGTCTGCATTGAAGAGGTGGATACACTGAACGGGGGGGTCTGCATTGAAGAGGTGGATACACTGAACGGGGGGGTCTGCATTGAAGAGGTGGATACACTGAACGGGGGGGGGGGGGGGTCTGCATTGAAGAGGTGGATACACTGAACGGGGGGGTCTGCATTGAAGAGGTGGATACACTGAACGGGGGGGTCTGCATTGAAGAGGTGGATACACTGAACGGGGGGGTCTGCATTGAAGAGGTGAATACACTGAACGGGGGGGTCTGCATTGAAGAGGTGGATACACTGAACGGGGGGGTCTGCATTGAAGAGGTGGATACACTGAACGGGGGGGTCTGCATTGAAGGGGTGGATACACTGAACGGGGGGGGGGGGGGTCTGCATTGAAGAGGTGGATACACTGAACGGGGGGGTCTGCATTGAAGAGGTGGATACACTGAACGGGGGGGTCTGCATTGAAGAGGTGGATACACTGAACGGGGGGGTCTGCATTGAAGGGGTGGATACACTGAACGGGGGGGTCTGCATTGAAGGGGTGGATACACTGAACGGGGGGGTCTGCATTGAAGGGGTGGATACACTGAACGGGGGGGTCTGCATTGAAGAGGTGGATACACTGAACGGGGGCGGGGTCTGCATTGAAGAGGTGGATACACTGAACGGGGGGGGTCTGCATTGAAGAGGTGGATACACTGAACGGGGGGGTCTGCATTGAAGAGGTGGATACACTGAACGGGGGGGTTTGAAGGGGTGGATACATGAACGGGGGGGTGAAGGGGTGGATACACTGAACGGGGGGGGTCTGCATTGAAGAGGTGGATACACTGAACGGGGGGGTCTGCATTGAAGGGGTGGATACACTGAACGGGGGGGTCTGCATTGAAGGGGTGGATACACTGAACGGGGGGGTCTGCATTGAAGAGGTGGATACACTGAACGGGGGGGGTCTGCATTGAAGAGGTGGATACACTGAACGGGGGGGTCTGCATTGAAGAGGTGGATACACTGAACGGGGGGGTTTGCATTGAAGGGGTGGATACACTGAACGGGGGGGGTCTGCATTGAAGAGGTGGATACACTGAACGGGGGGGTCTGCATTGAAGGGGTGGATACACTGAACGGGGGGGTCTGCATTGAAGGGGTGGATACACTGAACGGGGGGGTCTGCATTGAAGAGGTGGATACACTGAACGGGGGGGGTCTGCATTGAAGGGGTGGATACACTGAATGGGGGTCTGCATTGAAAAAGGGGTCTGCACTGAAGGGGGTCTATGTAACATGCAGGGGGTCCAGAGCTGCAGGGTTCTGTGTAATGTAAAGTTAAATTAAAACAAATTATTTGTTACAAATATTTTTTTCCTCTTTGCGTATGTTTAGGTGACCGGGGGGGGGGGGGGGGGGGGCGCCACAGGATTAGCTCGCACAGTGCGCCTAAACACCCAAGGCCGGCCCTGACCAAGGTTCTAACCAAGCTTAAAATCAAATCAAAATCATCCATCACCGGTCTAGGCTGCAGTTTGTTTGTGAAATTCTAGCTGGTTCTGCTAGAATTTGATTTCATTGACGCAGATGGGCAGCCTTAGGTGGGGTACGCAGTATAAGAAGTTTCACAGCAAATCTGAACCCATGAAAGAAAACTCGTACGCAAATTCTTACGAATATTCTCAAAACAAAAAGGCTTTTTTTTTATTTTATTTTAGTGATTGATTGTACAGGTTTTTTGTTTTAGTAACATGTCATACTTGCCTGTTGATGGACCAACACAAAGTGGCACATAATTGTGACGTGGAAGGAAAATTATAAATTGCTTTCAATTCTTTTTACAAATATATGAAAAGTGTGGGGGGCATTTGTATGGCGCCCCCCTGAGTCGATGGGGTTCCTTTCTGATTACCCCATCTGAGGAAGGCAGCATCCATCTAGCTTTAGGGTACCATATATACCTTTTACACCACCATTTTATGTGTTTTATCTGTTGCGTCACACCTTGGAAGACCTATTAGCGCTGGAAGTGACTGTGTTTTTGGTCTTTAACCTCCCTGGCGGTATGATTCTGTCTGGAATTACGTACCAAAAGCGGTACAATTATTTGCATGGAAATTTGGCGTTTTATACTGTAGGCCTGCAATTTTTAGGAATAACTTGCTTAAATCTGTCCAAACAAGACATCCCGGGTATGATAAAGTTTGAAAAACAAAATCATAATTTTTTATATAATAAAAAACTATAAATAATTATAACAAATTATAATGTAATTATAATAAAAAATATTCAATAATGTAATCAACTCAAAAACACTGAAATTTGCTCAGTTGCAGAATTGTCGCTGTCATTATTTTTTTTTTTTATGACGAATTTCCCCACAAATCGCTATCACTCAATTCTGCAAGTGATTAAAATTTATTATCGCTGTTTTCTAGCTGATCTAAAACCATTTTTGACATAAAGGGACACTTTTGGTTGTTATGGACAATCTACAGTTTCCAGGCAGAAAGAACACTTTTTATTTTATAAAAGAACATGTAGGGCACTGGACAGACCACTAGGGACAAGGGGGGTGTGTATTTTTTTACATACAGTACTGTAATCTATAAGATTACAGTATACTGTATGTAAAGTGTTTGTTTACTTTTTTGAATTTGGCGCCGTTCTCCGCTTCCGTGCGTCGTAACGTCGCAGGAAACGGAGATCGGCGGCACACGGGGACGCTGTGTGAATCGAGCGAGCACTCGCTCGCTCACACAGCGGGGATGCATCGCTGGATCCAGGAAGAAGGTAAGCCAGCGCGCGCTGCAGGCTCTGCATGGCTACCCCGAGCGTGACTCGGGGATACCGTTCTTAGCAGAAAAAACCCACCCCGAGTCACGCTCGGGGATACCGCCAGGGAGGTTAAGTGGTTAACTACTTAACCCCTGGACCATATTGCTGGTCAAAGACCAGAGCACTTTTTGTGATTCGGCACTGCGTCGCTTTAACTGACAATTGCGCGGTCGTGCGATGTGGCTCCCAAACAAAATTGGCATACTTTTTTCCCCACAAATAGAGATTTTTTGGTGGTATTTGATCATCGCTGTGTTTTTTATTTTTTGCGCTATAAACAAAAATAGAGCGACTATTTTGAAAAAAAATGCATTATTTTTTACATTTTGCTATAATAAATATCCCCAAAAATATGTAAAAAATTTCCTCAGTTTAGGCCGATACGTATTCTTCTACATATTTTTCGTTAAAAAAAAATTGCAATTAGCGTTTGGTTTGCGCAAAATTTATAGCGTTTACAAAAAAGGGGGTAGTTTTATGGCATTTTTATTAATATTTTTTTTTTTTACTAGTAATGGCGGCGATCAGCGTTTTTTTTTCAGTACCGAGACATTATGGCGGACACATCGGACAATTTTGACAAATTTTTGGGACCATTGGCATTTTTATAGCGATCAGTGCTATAAAAATGCATTGGATTACTATAAAAATGCCATTGGCAGTGAAGGGGTTAACACTAGGGGGCAGGGAAGGGGTTAAGTGTGTTCCTGGGTGTGTTCTAACTGTATGGGGGGGTGGACTCACTAGGGGAAATCACTGATCTTCTATTCATACACGCGCCCCCTAGCGGCCGCTGAAGGGAGGACGTAAAACTACGTGCTCTCGCCCAGCAGTGCCACCGTCCCGCCGTATAACGACGGTGGGCGGTCGGCATCTGGTTAAAATGCCCTCATTTGCAGACCAAAGTTCATCCCTTCTAAAATTGAACCAAATGATACAATAGGGGGTTATTAACGAAAGGCAAACCCACTTTGCACTACAAGTGCACTTGAAAGTGCAGTCGCTGTAGATCTAAGGGGGACATGCAAGGAAAATAAAAAACAGCATTTTAGCTTGCATATGATTGGATAATAAAAGCAGCAGAGCTTCCCCTCATTTCAGATCTACCCCTCAGATTTATAGCGACTGCACTTCCAAGTGCACTTGTAGTACAATTTTAATTGCACTTGTAGTGAAAGTGGATTTGCCTTTAGTAAATAACCTCCTTTGTTTCTTTTTATCTTGGGACTGAGCAATGTTGTGATGAACTTTACCGTCTTTTTTTTTTTTTTTGTCCGCTCTGAGCAGAGAACAGCTCTGTGCATGTTATCTGAATCGTTGAAATGCTGAATTAAGATTGTGAGGGGGGGATTGAAGTGAGATCGCTACTTTTTTTTTTTTTTTTTTTAAAGATTAATCGTGCAGCTCTAGTATCTTCTGCAATAAAACAAACCTACCTGCCTACTCGGCCTTCTGTAGAATGTACTCAGCTGTGCATACACAGCTGTTTACATTCCTGCACAATACCAGGATGATGGCACTCCTAATGCATGTGAGTGACGTCATCCCACCACGGCCAATCAAGATGGCCAAAGACTGACGGCTGGAAAAATCAATGGAGAAGATTCTGGCATCGGCAAGGGAGATTGGGGGGAACGTTAAAGATACGTAGTAAGGCAGTTAGTTCTGCTTTTCAATTGGACATGTGGTCATAAATGTAGCCACCCTCAACCATAAATGTTATGAACGCTCAAGCGTTGCAAGCTTCATATGCTGTCAAAACAAGTTTATCTCTTTAAAGTGTGTGTGAGTATATAATAAAAAAAAAAAAAATTTTATATATATATATATATATATATATATATATATATATATATATATATATATATATATAATTAGGGCTGTTACTGATCAAAATTTTTGTGTTCGATTAATCGTTTGTTTTTTTAATCGATTAATCGACTAATTTCGATTAATTATAACGCACATACAGATCCAACTACTTTTAGCTGATCTCCTTGCAGGCCGATTCCCAGTGCAGCTCCCAACCACTGGAAAAATGGATAGCAGGATACAAAAAACACACAAAGGCAGCGCTCGATGGGAATAGCATTACAACTTTTATAGTCTTCAAGTAGGTAACAAAATAAATATTGCACTGGAGATAAAATCGATGTAGCTACATAAACTGTAAAAATGGTGCGAGTAATACCAAATGGTACCAAAATCAGTCATAAAAACATGTAGCTAAGTATGATACTGGTATAAAAATGTGTACACCGACACTACTGCTGAATCCAGATGAGGAGGGGTTAACATCAGTTCGTTGGCATGTAGATGTCCCATGAAGGGAACTATCACAACTCCCAGTGGATGGCTGTAGAATACCAGGTTGATAGAGGGAAGTGTAACAGCCCTTGCGTGTGGCAGATAGTAAGGTCCCGTCGGCATGCAGATATGAAGGCACAGCAAAGGAGCCCTTCAGATGGACACTGCAAGCCCCGCCGGTGTCCGTGACGTCACCGGATCTCCGACGAAACTCCCTAAAGGCCCGGAAGCCGGCAGAGAGGTGAGTACGAATCAAACAAATTTTAATCGATCAAAAAGATTTTGATCGATCAAAAAAATTAAAGATTAATCGATCAATTAATAGTTATTTTGCACAGCCCTAATATATATATATATAGCAAAGTCTGCAGGCATTGATTATCTCTGTAGAACACAAGTGCATATGACCCCCACTTTTATTTTTTTATTTTTTTAATATACTGGGATTTTTTTTATATATATAATTTTTTTTTTTATTTATTTTTTTTTAAAACTGGGGCCACCTCAATATTTTGCATACTTTTAAAGGGGAAATACTGGTATAGAGAATTTAGCAGCAATAACACACATTTTTATTTTTCTCCCCTTTCTCTTACAGACCGGCGGCAGTGGTGTGCAATCATCGTTTTGGTGGTTGCTCTCCTTATTTTGCTGATCGTGCTCCTTTCACAAAAAGGATAGTATTGGCCCCCAGGTGACCCTGTATATGGCGTTTTTACAAGTTACAAATTGTTATTACAGGTCAATTGCTTCCCATTGGACAGGGACTTCACCGCAGCACTGCTACATACCAGCGGATATACACAGTAATGAATAAAATATTATATTGTTTTGTTTTTTTTAATCTGAGCAACAGCGTCTAATCTTTGTGCCAGAAATACATTTAATATATTGCAGTTTACCAATCATAATGATGCTGTGGCAGTATTGGTTTACATTTTCAGGGTAAGAAAATGCCTATTGACCATGCCGATTGGCTCAATTTCCTCATCCCTAAGGCCCCTTACCCACTGGGGTGGGAGGCACAGTGGCGGTATAGCGTCGCTATACCGCTGGATTCGGCCGCTAGCGGTGCATTAAAAGCCCCCCCCCACCCCGCTAGCGCCCGATAAAGGGTTAATACTGCCCGCAATGCGCCAGTATTACCGCAGTTTCCCATTGTTTTAAATAGGAAGGAGCGGTATACTTACTGCTCCAAAGATGGTGCTTGCAGGAGATTTTTTTCTCTCCCGCCAGCGCATCGCCTCAGTGTGAATGCCCTCAGGCTTTCACGTTGAGAGGGCTGGGCAGGAGTTTTTCAAGCGGTATTTAGGTGCTATTTTTAGCGCTGTACCGCCTGAAAAACTCCTCAGTGTGAAAGGGGTTTAACATTGAGATG
Source organism: Rana kukunoris (assembly GCA_029574335.1). Classification (NCBI taxonomy): domain Eukaryota; kingdom Metazoa; phylum Chordata; class Amphibia; order Anura; family Ranidae; genus Rana; species Rana kukunoris. Next base: position 505,145,624 of record CM056051.1, on the reverse strand, counting down.
AAAGCACCCGTAGTCTGCCATTTAAAGGAGATAAAGAAAGACAGACATATTTGAAGCCCAGCCTTTGTGGCAACCATGGCTGCCTCCATAGATGCAGTGGAAGAGTCAGTGGTAGCCTCTCTTGTACCAGAAATATGTTATTTGCAGGGCCACAAAGTGAATGAAGCTACCACATCTAAGGACTGGTAAGCTGCACAATTCTACAATTTTGTTGTTTTTAGATAAACTTGCAAATAGCTGATTTATGGCATTTGAAGAACACAGATTACACATTCGAGCAACTGAAACAAACCCCCTCCCTTCCCCCCCCCCCCCACCTCCTTTGTGTGCGCGCCTGGCTCCATGATGGCATCCTCTAAAGTCCTAGCGCAAAATGGGGGTGAAACGCCTATTACCTGGCTCACCTCGCTGGTGCCAGTCTGTTAATTGGAACAATCGCCTCTTTACAATTTGCAGGAAGGTGATTTTTTTTTTTTTTTTTTAAGTAGTAGAGAGATTTTATAACAAGATTACACAATTATGAATGCAATCCTAATGGTTTTGGCAGGAGCATTACAACTTTACAGTAACTTTTCACTACCCTGTGGGGTAAACTTGGGATTCCACACTTCCTTATTATATTAGACTTGAACCCTCAATTCGGGTCTCTTATGGCAGTGGTCATCAACTGCTGTCCTCGGGGCCCACTAACAGGTCAGGTTTGCAAGATAACTAAAATACATCACAGGGGGATATCATTTGCTGCTCAGTGATTGCAGTATTCTAGTCTGCATCTCCCCAAGGTAATACATAAAACCTGGCCTGTTAGTGGGGCCTGAGGACAGGGTTGATGACCATTGTCTTATGGCAGGCATGTCCAAAGTCCGGCCCGGGGGCCAAATGCGGCCCCCCAGTTGATTTAATATGGCCCCCCTGGGGATTTGGATATATATATTGTTTGTGGCCCCAAAAGATATATACTGTATTTATTGGCGCTGCCTTGGAGGGGGCAGGACGAGCTCTGTCAGATTACACAAAGAGAATCTCCTGTTTACTCAGCAGCGTCTCTAATGGAAGTCCTGTCTCCTGGGATGCCATTGGACGACTGTTCTGTCTATCATAGGAGGCGGGACTTTGTATTAAAGAGGCCACAGAGTAAACAAGAGATTCTCCTGTTTGTAATCTGTTGGCACTCGTCCCGCCCTCTCCCTCTGCCCTCCGAGGCTGCAGATGGGGATCGATCAGGCTGCACTGATCGCAATGGTAAGGCTGCTTTTATTGCACATGTAAGGCTGCATTGGTTGCAGTGGTAAGGCTGCATTGGTTGCAATGGTAAGCCTGTGCGTGTTATACGCTGATAAATACGGTATATCCAAATAACACGCCCAAGCTCATCCTTAGTCCTGAGCAGTGCTCTGGGATTTGTTGGGGCCACAAAATAAATATATACAGTATATCCAAATAACACGCCCAAGCTCATCTCTTCACCACACACAGCCACAAAGGCAAGATAATTCTTGTTGGGCCGTGTATTAGTGCTCAGACGAACAAACTTAGACCGAATTTTAATGGTTCAAAGAATGTCAGGCAAAATAGTCGGCCCTCGCGCATGTTCACCTACTCAAATCTGGCCCTCTTTGAAAAAAGTTTGGACACCCCTGTCTTATGGCATAATGTTGCAATACAGAGAGCACCAGACGAATGTCTTTCTCTAAAGTTAAGCTATATGCGTCTTTAGTTCATCAATGCAATGTACTGAAAGCCCCCTGTCGGCAGCTTTGGCTGGCTAGCTTCTGGGTCTTGATTGCCAACTACTACCATTGGCTGGGTTTAAGGTGATGTCACTCCTGTGCATGTGTAGAAATTCCATGAACTGCAGCATTTTTAAAGTTGTGCAGCTCAATTCACAGGGGCGGATGGGCAGGTAAGTAACTTTAAGGCACAAGAGACAGAATGTCTCGTCTACATAAAAAAAAAAAAAAAAATTCTACCTTTTCACCCATTTTTATTTTTCGGCATATGATTCCACTTTATCCACTTCTGCCTGCCATAGAGCAACGTGGTTATGTTATCCTGACGTCCAGCAGAATAAGCCACTTGGGCACAGAGTGTGGCGATCGGTAATGTGGTGTGTCGCTCTGACACCCCATCGCTAATCTTGGTAGAAAGCCTATGACGTGGGCTCTTTATTATTTGATCAGCTGTGTCCAATCACATGGTAATCGGGAAGTGCCATTTGTCGGCTTTTCCCTCTACTTGCATGGACAAGGCGCAAGGAGAGGGAAATGATAAAAACATTGTTTGGGTACAGTGTTGCAGGACCGTGCAGTTGTCATTCAAAGTGCGATGGCGCTGAAAATTGGCCTGGGCAGGAAGCTGGTGAAAGTGCCTGGTATTGAAGTGGTTAAGAAACAAATGTATGCTTTATGGTCAAAGGCTTGTGGTCACCTGACCATCCCACCTCCCGATGTGGTCACCTGACCATCCCACCTCCCGATGTGGTCACCTGACCATCCCACCTCCCGATGTGGTCACCTGACCATCCTGATATGGTCAAAAACTATACAGACAACCCTCCAGATGATTAGGGGTGCTGGTAATGCTAGACCAGACCAAGACATTAGACACTGCATTTTCAGGCCATTTTTGGCATTTACACCCCCACCCCGTGTGCACAAACAGATGGTTTCTCAAGTGTAGGGTCTCGAGCAGCCTACACCGAGCACTGACCTTAACCCCACATAACGCCAAGCCAGTTCTTCTTGTCCAAAATAATTTCCTGAATGAATTGGCTGAATGAACACAAATGCCTACAGCCACACCACAAAGTCTTGTGAAATGTCTTCCGAGAAGAGTGGAGATTTTTATACCCACAAAGGAAACCACTTAGATATGAATAACACATTAACGAGACCCTGTGTGGGCAGACCGTTCATGTCCACAACAATCTTCCCATAAGATAATGTGTGTGCATTTTACACACTAAGAAAACCTCACTGGCGTCAACAAAAGTAAGAAAAAGGAGAGAGTTGCCATCTTGGAAATAACATCATTAGCACCAGCAGATTACTTTCTGAAACTTGAAGAACAAGCAGGTACAGTGGAACCTTGAATTACAAGAATAGTCTGTTCCAGGAGAATGCTCGTAATCCAAAGTACTCGCATAATAAAGAGCGTTTCCCCATTAAAGTCAATGGAAACGAAAATCATTTTGTCCGCATTGACTTCAATGGCATGCGGCCAGGGGTGGAGGGGCGCTGAAGAGCCTTGGAAATGGCTGGAAAGGCCAGAGGACAGTTTGGCTGACCTCGGAAAGACTCTGTTCTCGAGCTGTCCTCAGGCCTTTCACTGCATTTCCGAACGGTGCGATTTGGCTCGCGCGTGCCCCCCCCCCCATCTCAGGCCAAACATGGTACTGCACACTGCTTTGGCCTGAATCCTGCTTGTTTTGCGAGACAACACTCGCAAACAGAGTTAGGATATTAAAAAAAAAAACAGTGCTCGTGTTGCGAAACTGCGTTACTTGCAATCCAAGGTTCCACTGTATATACTTGTTTTAGCCCAATTCGTATCTGTGTATTAAAAGAAGGTTAACGACGGCCCCTGAGCAAGTCCCAGAAGCCATCCTTCACTTCTGACAGCTTTACTATAAGACTGCTTTCACAAAAAGTGCCAGCCGTTAGCGCTGCTCATTTTGGCCGCTAGCAGGGCAATTTTTAACCCCCAAAAAAAGACTTGCAAACTCCCGTTTTGCAACGATTTGAAAGCGCTGTCCATTCATTCAAATGGGCAGGGTGTTTTGGGAGAGATAAATGCAGCCCTCCCCAAAGATACTGCTTGCAGGACTTTTCAGAACGTCCTCTGCAAGCGCACAGCCCGAGTGTGAAAAGTCACTCTGGAATTAATAGGAGGCGGTTTTCAGGCGCTTGGCAGAGGCTATTTCCAGCACTAAAGCACCTAAACCCCGCCCCAGTGTGAAAGGGGTCTAAAAGTGTAATTTAGATAACAATACTTACCTGTACGATACAAGGCCAGTCACCCTGGCACAAAGAGAGAGCAGCCGTGACCGATGTTCATTACAGGAAGCTCCTGCACAGAAACAAAGTCTCACACTGGATTACTGCACAGATCTGGAAGAAATACACAAAGCACACCAAGATTCAAGGAAGAATACATATGATGAATGTATTTAGACCAGGGGTCTCCAAACTTTCTAAGGAAAGACTTTAGGAGGGCCGGACTGTGACCAGTGGGAGTAGAAAATGCCTCAGACATGGTAATCAGCAGGGGGAAAATAATTACATAATATGTGGTCAGTTGAAGTTATTGGTATTGGTGGGAAGAATAGTCCCCATCTTTGGTAACCGTGGAAGAAATAGTGCCCCCTCTTTGGTGTCTGTGGAAGAAATGGTGCCCCTTCTTTGGTGTCCATGGGAGGAATAGTTCCCCATCTTTTGGTGTCCGTGGGAGAAATAGTTCCCCATCTTTTGGTGTCTGTGGGAGGAAGAGCGCTCTATCTTTTGTGTCCGTGGAAGGAATAGTGTCCCATCTTTGGTGTCTGTGGGAGGAAGAGCGCTCCATCTTTGGTGTCTGTGGGAGGAAGAGCGCTCCATCTTTGGTGTCTGTGGGAGGAAGAGCGCTCCATCTTTGGTGTCTGTGGGAGGAAGAGCGCTCCATCTTTGGTGTCTGTGGGAGGAAGAGCGCTCCATCTTTGGTGTCTGTGGGAGGAAGAGCGCTCCATCTTTGGTGTCTGTGGGAGGAAGAGCGCTCCATCTTTGGTGTCTGGGGGGGAATAGTTTCCCCTCTTTTGCGTCTGTGGGAGGAAAAGCGCTCCATCTTTGGTGTCTGTGGGAGGAAGAGCGCTCCATCTTTGGTGTCTGTGGGAGGAAGAGCGCTCCATCTTTGGTGTCTGTGGGAGGAAGAGCGCTCCATCTTTGGTGTCTGTGGGAGGAAGAGCGCTCCATCTTTGGTGTCTGTGGGAGGAAGAGCGCTCCATCTTTGGTGTCTGTGGGAGGAAGAGCGCTCCATCTTTGGTGTCTGTGGGAGGAAGAGCGCTCCATCTTTGGTGTCTGTGGGAGGAAGAGCGCTCCATCTTTGGTGTCTGTGGGAGGAAGAGCGCTCCATCTTTGGTGTCTGTGGGAGGAAGAGCGCTCCATCTTTGGTGTCTGGGGGGGAATAGTTTCCCCTCTTTTGCGTCTGTGGGAGGAAAAGCGCTCCATCTTTGGTGTCTGTGGGAGGAAGAGCGCTCCATCTTTGGTGTCTGTGGGAGGAAGAGCGCTCCATCTTTGGTGTCTGTGGGAGGAAGAGCGCTCCATCTTTGGTGTCTGTGGGAGGAAGAGCGCTCCATCTTTGGTGTCTGTGGGAGGAAGAGCGCTCCATCTTTGGTGTCTGTGGGAGGAAGAGCACTCCATCTTTGGTGTCTGTGGGAGGAAGAGAGCTCCATCTTTGGTGTCTGTGGGAGGAAGAGAGCTCCATCTTTGGTGTCTGTGGGAGAAATAGTTTCCCCTCTTTGATGTCTGTGGGAGGAAGAGCGCTCCATCTTTGGTGTCTGTGGGAGGAAGAGCGCTCCATCTTTGGTGTCTGTGGGAGGAAGAGCGCTCCATCTTTGGTGTCTGTGGGAGGAAGAGCACTCCATCTTTGGTGTCTGTGGGAGGAAGAGCACTCCATCTTTGGTGTCTGTGGGAGGAAGAGCGCTCCATCTTTGGTGTCTGTGGGAGGAAGAGCGCTCCATCTTTGGTGTCTGTGGGAGGAAGAGCGCTCCATCTTTGTTGGTGTCAGAGGGAGAAATAGAGCCCTAAGGGTTGGGCAAAGGTTGCATTTTGGAGACCACCGATTTAGACAGTAGCTTTCTTTTTTTTTTAAGTAGTTTTAAAAATTGAATAAAAAGATGTCACAAAATCAACCTTGGTGTTTACATTTTGCTCTAGTCTACATTAGTCAGATGAGCCAGCACTTTGACGAGTGGTCACTCATCTGGAATGATATAATATGGTTCCAAGTTGACTATTATTCAGTTTGTGGCTTTAAGGGTTTATACCGTTACCGCTTTTTTTTTTTTTTTTTCCCAAGAGCAGATGGTCGGCTCTTTAGGGATAACAACCGATGTGGCTAAAAGCTGCTCGGCTGTTATCCTGGAGGAGCGAGAGGGAACGCCACACCCCCACCCCCTGTAGCTCTTTACCCAGGCCTTCTGTCCCACCGGGAGACGCCATCCGCAATACGGCACTTTTGCCACCTAGAGTAAGACTGGTAGGAAGCCAGAAACGGCTTTGATTGAGTTCCATTAGTGGAAGCGACGTCACTTCCGGTTTACTCAGCTGTAAATTGCGTTGTTTAAAAAAAAAAAAAACGGTATTCAGAATCGCTGTTTTTGGTGATCTGAATACTTTGAAATGCAAAGGAGGGATTTTTTTTTTTAAAGCGCCACAGCCTATGAAGTTTTTTTTAGATTTCGTAGTTTGTCACCATTCCACGAGTTTGCGAAATTTCAAAGCATGACATGTTAGGTATCCATTTACTCAGCTTAACAACATCTTTCACATTATACAAAAAAAAATTGGGCTAACTTTACCGTTTATGTGGAGAAAGAAAGTGCAGCGCTATACTAATTAGTTTTGTGAAAATGCTGCCAAATTCACATGACATAACAATGTGAAATCAAACAAAAATTGTATGTAAAAGCATAGTAAAAGACAATTGTACTCAACATGTGTGGAATACTGATATAGTCCATACATATGTTGGCAAACTGATGAGTGAAAAAACCAACCAAACAAAATAAACAAAAATGAATAGTTCATAGGTGTGTCCCAAATGGATGAATGAAATCTTCACATATGATACCAGTTCAAGGAAATTGAAACAACAATGATGGCTTGTCTGTAGCAACCTTCAGACTATCAAAATCAATGGAAATGGATACTCTTACCAGCTGTGGTGGACTCACATGTTAGTACTAACAGCAAGTCAGATCAGGCATGGTGGTCACAGCGGACCCTGGGCTCTGTGCGTGAAAGGTTTTGCAGCGATGGTTACTCCGGCTGAGATGATGGATTCAATCTTGGTCGGATACCTCACTTCAGGGACAGGAACCCGGATAACAAAAGGCCAATGGAGGGATGGCCAGGCTCATGTATCAACACAACATGTGTGGCATGGGAAAAAGAAAAAAGAAATGCTCCCAATGGTGCAGATCAAAAAACCAATGAAGGCTTTATTTAAAATAAATGAATAAAATCACGTGAAAAATATATCTAAAAGCAGTATGGGGTACTATGGATGTTACCCGACTAGTTTCGGCTCAAAGCCATCAACAGGGGCATCTGTCTGTACCCCCACACTGCTGAGTTTAAATAAGACAAGTAATCCGGAACTCCACCCCTGAAAGGGAGGAGACAGGAAGTGAACAATCTTGACAGGATATAGTACATCAAAACAAATGTTCTAATATACAAATATAAAGCAGGATCTGTCATACCAATGTTTGACATGATTGAAAAATCAAAAAGGTAAACGTATAAAGCATATACAGTATATATAATGACATATAAATAGTAATAAGCATCTAATTCAAACTTTACCGAAACATATATCCCAATGGACAGCAAAGCAGCATACAATAAAACATAAAAAAAAAAAAAAAACATGCATGCCCTATGAGTAGTGACCAGTAAGGGGCCGTGATCAACTGCCATAAGCAACACTGAGCCACTCTAATGGACCAAGGCACTACCCCATACAAAAAGGTCCTGGCACTATCCCATACAAAAAGGTAGTGCCTTGGTCCATTAGAGTGGCTCAGTGTTGCTTATGGCAGTTGATCAAGGCCCCTTACTGGTCACTACTCATAGGGCATGCATGTTTTTTTTTTTTTTTTATGTTTTATTGTATGCTGCTTTGCTGTCCATTGGGATATATGTTTCGGTAAAGTTTGAATTAGATGCTTATTACTATTTATATGTCATTATATATACTGTATATGCTTTATACGTTTACCTTTTTGATTTTTCAATCATGTCAAACATTGGTATGACAGATCCTGCTTTATATTTGTATATTAGAACATTTGTTTTGATGTACTATATCCTGTCAAGATTGTTCACTTCCTGTCTCCTCCCTTTCAGGGGTGGAGTTCCGGATTACTTGTCTTATTTAAACTCAGCAGTGTGGGGGTACAGACAGATGCCCCTGTTGATGGCTTTGAGCCGAAACTAGTCGGGTAACATCCATAGTACCCCATACTGCTTTTAGATATATTTTTCACGTGATTTTATTCATTTATTTTAAATAAAGCCTTCATTGGTTTTTTGATCTGCACCATTGGGAGCATTTCTTTTTTCTTTTTCCCATGCCACACATGTTGTGTTGATACATGAGCCTGGCCATCCCTCCATTGGCCTTTTGTTATCCGGGTTCCTGTCCCTGAAGTGAGGTATCCGACCAAGATTGAATCCATCATCTCAGCCGGAGTAACCATCGCTGCAAAACCTTTCACGCACAGAGCCCAGGGTCCGCTGTGACCACCATGCCTGATCTGACTTGCTGTTAGTACTAACATGTGAGTCCACCACAGCTGGTAAGAGTATCCATTTCCATTGATTTTGATAGTCTGAAGGTTGCTACAGACAAGCCATCATTGTTGTTTCAATTTCCTTGAACTGGTATCATATGTGAAGATTTCATTCATCCATTTGGGACACACCTATGAACTATTCATTTTTGTTTATTTTGTTTGGTTGGTTTTTTCACTCATCAGTTTGCCAACATATGTATGGACTATATCAGTATTCCACACATGTTGAGTACAATTGTCTTTTACTATGCTTTTACATACAATTTTTGTTTGATTTCACATTGTTATGTCATGTGAATTTGGCAGCATTTTCACAAAACTAATTAGTATAGCGCTGCACTTTCTTTCTCCACGTTCACTTTGACTTTGTTTGTCTGTGTGCTGGCTGCTACATTGTTTTTTGTTTTTCTTTGATAATTAGCGCAGTTGTTTTTCCCACTTTCCTAACTTTACCGTTTATTTTTATTCATGAAAGTGTTTTTTTTTTCTAAAAAAAATGTAATTGAAAGATCAATGCGCAAACAGTGTGACAAACTTTTGCAACGATCGCCATATTATTTTCTATAAAAATCTAAAAAAAATTTGGGTATTCTAAGTAATTTTCTAGCAATAAATAAGGGTTTTTTTAACTTGTAAGCAATAAATGTCAGAAATAGGCTTAGGCATGAAAGGGTTAAAACAGAGGCAAAGATGGCAGCTTCCTTGGCAGAAAATAATGGGGGGGGGTACTTATACTTTAAGTCCAGGGTTCAAATGGTTTTACCAAATATAAGTTTATAGATGTGGCTCCTGGAATCACAGAAGGAAAAAAGTACATCCTTTGTCAATGACATAGAACAGCCAGGGTTTCTGAGTGTTGTATCCGCAGTCATAAGTTCCACTAAATAGAGTCAGATTAGTAAGGCAAGTATTGTTTGGACTGATTGGGCGACAGCCCTGCACATGAATTGAACACAGTTCTCAGTGTTGCTATATTTGACCCAAATGACCAAAGTGTGGCACTTTATCATTAAGGATGGTCTAAATCAGTGGTCAACTCCTGTCCTCAGGGCCCACTAACAGGCCAGGTTTGCAAGATAACTGAAATACATCACAGGTGATATCATTTTCTGCTCAGTGATTGCAGTATTATAGTCTGCAAGGTAATACCTAAATCCTGGCCTGTTAGTGGGCCATGAGGACAGGGTTGATGACCACTCGTCTAAAGCAGGGTTCTCCAAACTTTCTAGGCAAAGGGCCAGTTTACAGCCCTTCGGGTGGCCAGTGGGAGTAAAAAGTAGAATTTTTGTACTCACCGTAGAATGTATTTCTTTGAGTTCATGGACGAACACAGCAGCATTGACCTTAGGTTTATATCTTCCTTCCTTTAGGGGAGACTAGGCAGTAAAACAGCACTTCAAGTGTTAAAAACACTTTTCTCAGTACAGCACCTCCCAGGGGGCGGGCCCCCCAGGTACATCCCACTCTCTGGCTCAAGCAGCTCCAGTTCATAACAAGCATCCCATTGACAACGTCCTACGACGAAACGCGTCTGGGTAGACGTGCGGTGACGTCATTACGCTCTGGAGGAGGGTCCTTGCTGATCTGTTTGCCGGCCGGCAACTTTGTATTTTATATGCCAGTCTAACTCATCTCCCATGTGAGTATTCTGGTTTTTACTATTTTAAATAAATGTCCCAGCGGGATTACGCTATGTCTGCCTCTATTTATCATTTACATATGATCTAACTGGTGGAGTTGCTGAGTGGAGCCCCGGTGTAAACACTGCCCTAGGATTTGGGATTCGTCCTGGTTCTCTAAAGGCCGCGGCTGGGTCACAGCCGACTGTTGATTACAGCCATTCCTCTGGTAAGCTGCTTATACTTCTGGTGGTGGGCCACATTGAAAAGCCAAGTTCGAGCACAGTGGTGTTTATTATATGTCCATCCTGATTAAAGACCAGCGGAGATTTGTCTTGGAGCCAACCTACTACTTCTCTCATGTTTGAATGATTGTTTATCTCCACATGACTGATATATGGACTCTTTTTGATTGTATCGAGTCCGGGTGACAAGGCGCAGCTCTAAATCTTTGTTTTTGTTGTATTTCCCCTTGTGTTTCGGCACAAGAGCTGCCGCCTCCCCCCTATTTTTTATTTTTATGTTAGTAACTGACCACACCGGTACTAATTGATTATTTAACTGTGACAAGCGCAATTTTTCCTCTGTATTAAAAAAGGAGGGGTGAGTGCTGTGTCCATCCATGAACTCAGAGAAATGGATTTTACGGCGAGTACAAAAAAAAACAATTTTCTCTTCCGTTCATGGACGGACACAGCAGCATTGACCTTAGGGACGTCCCCAAGCAGTGTTAAAAAATTTGGAGGGGTGGGAAATAACACAGCAAACCAAGCTTCGCCCCAAACAAAACCAGAGTTACTCAACTGAGGAACGCCAACCTTAAACTGCCACCTGTAAAACCTTGCGGCCGAAGGAGGCATCTGAAGATGCACTCACATCCACCTTGTAACATTTTGAGAAGGTGTGGATCGACGACCAGGTCGTTGCCTTACACACCTGTAAAACAGTCGCTTGATGGCGGAAAGCCCAAGAGGCACCAATCGCCCTGGTCGACTGCGGCTTAACCTGAAAGGGAGGTGCCCGCCCCTTTAGGGCATAGGCCTGAAGCACGACCTGTCTGATCCACCTGGAAATGGTGGCCGACGAGAACACCAGACCCTTCTTAGGACCAGTCACCGACACGAACAGCGAGTCCGACTTCCGAAACTAAGCCGTAGCAGACAAGTACACCTGAAGAGCTCGTACCACGTCCAAGGAATGCAAAGTGGCCTCCTTCAGGTTTTTTTAGCCGAGGACATAAGGATGGTAAAACCATGTCCTCATTAAATGTGAAAAGCCGAAACAACTTTTGGAAGGAATGACGGCTGCGGCCGCAGCACCACCACCTTATCCCTATGGATGACCAAGTAGGGAGCCTTGCAGGACAAGGCTGCCAGTTCAGATACCCGTCTGACCGAGGTAATTGCCACCAGAAAAACCACCTTCTGGGACAAAGTCAACAAAGGGATCTTCTGAATGTCTTCAAACGGGGCCTCTTGAAGCACTGAGAGGACCAGATTCAAGTCCCACGGAGGCAGTGGAGGACGCACAGGAGGGGCCACACGCCGGACCCCCTGCACAAACCTAAGCACCAGGGAGTGCGCCGCCAAGGGTCGCTGAAAGTAAACAGCTAGGGCCGGAATCTTACTCTTAGCCCTGGTTCACACTGGGCACGACTTAGTTCGATTTGAGATGCGATTTCACATGTGAAATCGCATCTCAAATCGGCGGCAATTGCCAGCAATGACACCGTCCTAATCGGTGCGACGCTGCATCTGCGGCACTGCACCGATTTCAAAAAGTAGTTCCTGTACTACTTTTTGCGATTTCAGGACGCGATTTACATTGACATCTGTGCAGAACCCTGCACACGTCTCCTAAATCGCGCCGAAATCGGGACTGCCAGAGGGAGTGAAATCGCGCAATTTCACTCCCGCAGCCCAGTGTGAGCCAGGGCTTAACCATACTTAAGACGAGAGCCTGATCCACTCCCCACTGTAAGAACAGCAGAATCCGGGACATCACGTATGTACGGGGGTGCCATTTCATCTTCACACATCGAGAGGGACGCCAGAAAATCCCCCTGGTGGAGTGCCGCCACTACAGAGCGAACCGACTCCATTCTGAATCTTTGCACTTTGACAAAACAATTGAGGGCCTTGAGGTCCAGGATTGGACGGACCCCTTCCTTCTTGGGGACTACAAACAGATTAGAGTAAAACCCCTGAAATCGTTCCCCTGAGGGAACCGGCACAATCACTCCCCTGACCAGCAGATCCTGACCAGCAGATCCTGAACAGCCCCAGACAGGGCCTCGCAGTGTTCCGGAGGAAGCTGGAGATTGGAAGGAAAAAATCTGTTTGGTGGACAAGAGAGAAACTCTATCTTGTACCCCAAGGAGACTACTTCGCAAACCCAAAGGTCGGAAAGAAAAGACCTCCACCGCGCCGTGAATTTGTGAAGCCAGCCCTTCAGACAGAGGTGAGGGCAGACCTTCATGCAGAAGCAGGCTTGTTGGCGGGTGAAAAGACTGCTTGGGGGCAGTAAAGGAGGGCCCTTGCATACGGCAAGGCTCCTTGCCCTTCCCGGATTGCGGGAGCAACGTGCTCTTACCACCCGTGGCATCCTTTATGTCATCCAGGGACGCCCCAAAAAGCCGTTCACTCTTAAAGGGTAAATCCACCAAGGCCTTTTTTGAAGACTGGTCCGCAGACCAACACTTCAGCCACACAAGGCGGCGTAGTACCACCACGTAGGCGGAGGACCTGGAAAGCAAGGGGAGCGTATCCAGGGGGGTTAACTCAGGCATGGTTGGGATAGAAGCCTCCGGTTCAGACTCCATGCTGACCCACCAAATCTGCCGCCCAGCACTGCAAGGCAGGGACCCACAGGCCACTCCCCCGGCTGCAAACAGAGAGCAGGGGACCCCCAGGGAGACTCACCACCCGACCAGGGTGTATTTTGGAAGTATTTTGTGGGCTTTTGCACCGTTTTTTCAGGCACTAGAGGCCAAAGGCCTTACCAAGATGGCCGCCGGAATGCAGACACCAGCATACGGGCCACAAGAAAATGGCCGCTGATCCATAAAACTGCAGCCCCGGCAAAATGGCGGCCATACACGCATTTTAAAAACCGCAGAAACAGCTTCAGCACACACACAGCACAAAAAAAAAAAAAAAAAAAATAGAATCTCTCAGCAGCCAGCCCCCCCCCCCCCCCCCTGGCAGTAATGGAGCCCCCCCCCCAGGTGGACCCCCCCCCCCCAGGTGGACCCCCCCCCACCTCACAGCTGCCACCCAGAACGGGGAAGGAGGGAGAGAGGAAAGCAGGACAGACCCTCAGTCGACCTTCCCAGGAACGCACCAGCCGAACCACCCTGCCAGGGCAAGGGGATACTACTTACCAGTCCTGTGACCATCGGCTGGAGGCATTCCAGACAGAACAAACGTCCGCAGGTAGATACGGCATGGCTGTCGGCCCGGCACACTGTGACACAGCCATAGAGACCGGTCATATGTATGCCCTGGAACATGTAGTTCACCGGCCACCCCTGGAGCAACGGGGCATGTCGTGGACGACTCAGAGCGTAGCTAAGGGCCGGCACACACTCAATGGCCGAACATGGGGGGACTACAAGGATCGAGGATCCAGCCTGTCACCCAGTCGGCAATTGATAGTAGATCCCAGGATCAAAAGAAAAAACTCCAGAGCACATGGACTCCAGAAAGGCCATGTCTACTCCTCACTAGGCAGAAAAAAACTGGAGCTGCTTGAGCTAGAGAGTGGGATGTACCCGGGGGCCCACCCCCTGGGAGGTGCTGTACTGAGAGAAAAAAATGTTAACGCTTGTAGTGCTGTTTTTCTGCCTAGTCTCTCCTAAAGGAAGGAAGATATAACCCCAAGGTCAATGCTGCTGTGTCTGTCCATGAACGGAAGAGAAAATGCCTCGGCATTAGTGCCCCACCATTGGTTTTAAATGGCAGGAATAGTGCCCTATTGTTGATATCAACGAGAAGAAAAGTGCCTCATTGATGATGTTAGTAGGCGGAACAGTGCTCCGTCGTTGGTGAAATAGTGTCCCAAGGGCCAGATAAAGGCAAGCAGAGAGCCGCAGTTTGGAGACCACTGGTCTAAATGCACATATCATAAAGCCATTGAAAAGATCAAGGACCCGCAGGTCCACTTACCCAGCCTTGATGTGGTAGACTCCCACTTGTGTTCCAGCCCTGGATGACCGGCTTGCTCACACTGGCAGGGTGCAGGTGATCAGTGCGAGGTCAGGGGGTCAGTATGGAAGGCTTTGATGGAGATAAGAGCGTTCAACCCCTGGTTGGGTTTCCTGAAGCAGTGACTTAGCGTGTCTAATCCAAGGTGGGTGCTGTTGTGATCAGAGTCCATTGAGCATGTGCGGGTAAGCAGACTGCATGGGATGTGACAGCAGTGCGTCATTCAGGTGGTGTCGTATTGCACGAATGATACGATTCTTACTGGTACACACAATGTTGGCGACCAATTGATTGGCATCAATGCATACAAATGATGGCGATCAATTGATTGGCATCAATGCATACAAATGTTGGCACAAAAAGTAAAGAAATACCCAAAAGTAAAAAAAAAAAAAAAAAAACACGCCGTTTTTCAGTTTTGTTAAAAATGTTTATTAATATCTGTTTTTGGAATTTTTACTCCATTATGTGCAATTCTTCTGTCTCACAGTTAAGGGAACACACAGCGATATCTTGGCACTTAAAAGAGCAGAGAGGAAGGAGACATGGAAAGGGAGAGTTTTGGAAACCACAGACCCTCCCCCCCGCTCACTGCACAGTGGGATGGGGAAATGTGGATGTGGCGCTTATCTCAAGCATTTGCCAAAGGTGCGCAATTAGTGAAAAGTCCTTTATGACCAAAAGGAAAACGTGGGCTCGTTTTTTTCAACAATTAAAAAATAAACCTATATAAAAAAATAAAAAAAAAAGAAGAAGAAAAAAAATACACCACCCACTGGCCCAGGGGGGGGGTGGGGATGGGGAAGTAAAAAACAGAAGCATAAAAAGAATAAAATGTGCAATCCTCCCTCTCTGCTAACGAGTCATTCCAAAAATTTACCAGTCTGTCTGTGAAATTGTCTATTTTATTGCCAACAAGGGAAGAATCACTTTTTTTTTTCCTTCATCAACATTACATTTTATAGGACTGGTTGAAACAACAACAAAAAAAAGGTAACTTCATCCATTAAAATTGTGCAATTTAATCAGAAAAAAACAAAACCTTTGACATATCAATTGTGGGTGTAGCACATGCTCACATTCAGAAGCTGGCACCGACGTAACTATGCAAATCATTTACAACCAGGAATGCAAGGGATAGCCAAACAAAAGCAACCAATCTGAAGAAGTCCAAAAGACGGCATAGTATCTGGCAAATCCCAATCTGCAGAACTACAAATCCCAGCACACGGTTCTCAGCAGTCCTAAACAATCCATGTGCCATCACAAAGAATTATACAGCACCATCTAGTGTTAGTGTCAGGTATTACATCCTCCTGCAATTGTAGTTTCCTGCATATGTGCTATTCCAGGCAGCACGTTGGCAGCGACATCTAGTGTTTGTGAGCAAGTACTACACAATTACCAAGCAACTGCTGCAAATTTTTATATGTAACAGAAAGGCCTATAAAATATACATGTTTAAAATATGTTGAATCTTCCTTTTTTTTTTTCTAAGCAACTACTGTGAAAATCGTGCGATGTGATCACTAGTGAAAAAAAAAATCTAATTTGGCAAAAGCAAAAATAATAATTAAAAAAAAAACACATATGCTTGTGCAGCCTTGCGCACTTCTGCATATATTAAAAAATAAAACAGATTGCCTAAGGGCTGCTTCTTTTCAGATCTCCATTCCCACCCCTTTGCCTGCAAAAATATTAATTCAAATTATTTACATCCTGTTACAGCCCAGAAGCAGGGCTCAGCTAAACTGAGAAACCTACATGTGGGAAAAAGAGAGAGGTTACTATATATACAGATATATGTACAGCAAGACATGCATGGTGCAGGCAGGTCAGTCAAACCCAATGGCAGCCCTTGTATTTTTAGAAAAAAAAAACTCAACTGCGTCTTCGGAAATTCTTAGTTGAGATGTGGCAATCTCCACGCTTTACCTTACTGAATATAGTGTTTATTAGGACTACACACGATTTCTATACATAATGCTGGAAACTGCAAAGAGAGGAAATGAATATGGATTAGTATGGGGTGATTTTAGGCTGCCTACATCATGGACAGGCCGATTCGTAAAAGAAACAGGCGCGCCCAATAAGATCGGTGGAGCTCATGTATAACAAGTGAAGGGATGGCTTCTAGGTTGCCCTTTGCAACGCGAGTCAAGACTACACTTTACAACCAGCACAGGGTGAAGACTGGCCAATTTCCTGCAAAAAAAAGTATAAATTATATATTTTTAAAATATTATATATATATATATATATATATATATATATATATATATATATATATATATATAAAAATAAAAAAAAAACACAGAAGTCTCCCAGCTTTCACCCATCAGTTGCCAAGGCCAGATTGCCCACAGCATCCGAGCAGCCACTTTTTCTAGTGCAAATAAGACACCGTGCCGACTGACTCCCATGCAGTGTTATCTGAAGAAGGGAGAGGTGACAGCTCAGTGTTGGAGAGTTTAATACTGCTTTAAGGAGGACAAGCAACTGTGACAGTTGCCATTCATGGGGCATGCGTTGAAAGTAACAGTTATAGTAAACCATTCAAATTGATGGTTTTAGTTCCGTTTTAAGGACCAGATCACAATGGAAAGTAAACATTTCCCATGCGGTCTCTCTCACGGCTCATTCATTTGAATTGTGCAAAAAAAGTATCATGCAGTTTGGTGGCAGCAAAAAAAAAAGATGCATTTGGGGAGTCCCTCTGTCATAACACAATAGCTCAGCTGAGAGTGGGAGAGGGGATTACGGTACTAACGTCAGATTGTTAATACAGCTGCTCCAATTGGAGCTGTAGTTCCCCCCCCCCCAAGAACCATTAGTGTGTACCAGGCTTAAAAGGATATCTAAAGTCTTATGGCCCCGATCCTCCTCTTCTGGAGTCCCTCAGTGGCGCTCCTCTTCTGGAGTGCCCAATCTGAGAAGCGCCTCATGGGCATTTGTGCGGGTGCGCTCCTGTGGCCTGCTGCTGCGTCCATTGACACAGACAGGACTCAGCTCCTCCCCCTGCGTCATTGGATTTGATTGACATTGGGAGCCAATGGCTGCGCTGCTATCAATCGAATGAGGACCCGAGACACCGGCTGGAGCTGCTGTGGTCGTTCCCGTTGCTGTAACAATCGGGCTAAGGTACGTAAAAGAGTGACTCTGGGGGGTTGAGGCATAGAAAGCATTGAGGTGAAAAACCTGAGGGTTTACAACCACTTTAAGGCAACAAGACTCCAACGCACTCTATTTCAGCACAAGAAAAAAAATGCACACCAATATTTGGTTGCTATGGAAGCACTTCCTACAGCCATCGCCTGCCATTATGTCAAAAATGGCATAAAAAAAATAAAATGAAAGCCATGCGACTGGTTGCTATGATAACATCGTCCATAGCAACCAGGCTCCAGCTGTGAGTTCCGTAGTGCGGGTCTAAAAGTAAAAGCAGATATCTGGTTGCCTGGGGCAACAATATCATTTTGCCATTCCTTCGGTGGTTATACATCTGCCCCAGCGTTGTTAGCTTTTGGCATACAGTAATTACAGTAGGTTCTATTTTTCAGTGGCCTTATTACTAACTGGTACCATATTATAGTGCCCCTCTCTATCCCTACTATACCTCTGTACAGAAGAACCTATATACTACAGGCTTTTCCCAACTTCCTACGAGATCAACTATACATATATTTACAAAATTAACATGTAACAGCATGCCTGGCAGGGGGCGCCGTGCTCAAACACCACAGCTGTCCAATAAACTCCTGCACTAAAAACCGCATGAAAGCTTTTGGAGATTTTTGTTTCTAAAATGCATGAAGAATAGGAGGTGGCTTATGTGAGGGAAAAAGCTGTTCCATATTAAAAAGCACAGGTCCACATAACCATGCCAAAGCCATTCTGCGTGATCCATAAAAATTCTCAAAAAACAACTTAAGGTGCCACCCGATGGTTTGATAATCCGGGAACCCCCCCACCATATGATGACATAATGAAAGCCTGGCCTCAGAGGAAGTGGGTTGGAGTGAAACTGGCCAATCATTCAACCAGGAAGACTGAGCATGTGGAAAGGAAAATCTACAGGGAAGAGCGATCAATTGAAGGTAAGTATTGCAGCAAACCTGCTTGTTTTATTTTTACCATTAATGATCAGAGTTTTATTTTTGTTATTATTTTTTTTTAGCTGTGGTTCAGCTTAAAGGGGTTGTAAAGGTAAACGTTTTTTTTACCTGAATGCATTCAATACCGGCCTCCCCAGTCCCTCCGTTTACTTACCTGACCCCTCGAAAGTCCTGCACCGTGAAACACGTTGGCATCTTGGCCGGCTTCCCGGCTCATTCATTGGTCGATTGAAGCAACGCAGCCATTGGCTCGCGCTGCTCTCAATTACAACCAATGACGCGGCGTGCCGGGGAAAGGCGGGGCCGAGTGATACAGTCGCCGGCTATGGCCATTGGTTGCATCACGGGAGCGCACCTGCAAGGACTCTACACCATGCGAGCTCGCTCACATGATTGTGTGGAGTTCTTGCAGGGAGGACCAGAGACAGCCGCCGAGGGACCCCAGAAGACCAGGTTCGGGGCCACTCTGCATAACGAGCTGCACAGTGGAGGCAAGTAGAACATGTTTGTTATTTTTTTTTAAATGAAAACATTTTCTTTACAACCCCTTTAAATCAATGTTCAGGAACTCTGCTGGTAAGACCTTTATGCCTACAGGAGAACTATAGGTTTGGATATTTTATACACCAATGCAATGCTGTGCGCATGGCCCTATTGCGTCTAATGCAGTGTACACACGATCGGAATTTCCGACAACAAATGTTCGATGTGAGCTTTTGGTCGGATATTCCAACCGTGTGTGGGCTCCATCGGACATTTGCTGTCAGAATCTCCAATAACTAATGTTTGAGAGCTGGTTCTCAATTTTTCCGACAAACGTTTTTGTGGGGAATTCTGCTCGTGTGTAGCCATTTCCGACGTGCGAAAGTGCTGCGCATGCTCGGAACCAATTAGATGCATGCTCGTCCAATTGGTTCATTGTACTTTATTTTTCTCGGCATTGTACTTTGTTTTTCTCGTCTAATTGGTTCATTGTACTTCATTTTTCCCAGCTCGTCGTAGTGTTGTACGTCACCGCGTTCTTGACCATCGGAATTTCCAAGCAACATTTGTGCGACCGTGTGCAGGCTAGACAAGTTTGAGCCAACATCCATCGGGAGAAAAAAAAAACATGGTATTGTTGTCGAAAATTCTGATAGTGTGTATGCGGCATAAGACCCCTTTCACACCCGAGCCGTTTTTCAGGTGCTTTGGCGCAAAAAAAAAAACGCATCTGTAAAGTGCCTGAAAAAAGCTTCAGCTGAAATCCCAGTGTGAAAGCCAGAGTGCTTTCACACTGGGGCGCTGCACTAGCAGGGCATCAAAAAAAAAGTCCTACAAGTAACTTCTTTGCAGCGCTTTAAGAGCAGTGTATACAACACTCATAACGTGCCCCTGCCAATTGCAATCAATGGGCAGCACTGCCAGAAAAGTGCTGCTGCAAGCGGAGCGGTTTTTAACGCTTTTTCGGCAGATAGCAGGGGTTAAAAGCGCCCTGATAGTGTCCGAAAAACAACGGTAAAGCGCCCTAAAAATAGCAGCGTTTTACCGCCGACGCCCGAGCGCTTTCAGTGTGAAATCACTCTTATAGTACCGTGTCTGGATGCATAAAGAGGATGGGAGGGCCTCAATAAGAGCTGTTGGTCCTGGGTGGATCCCCGACCATATGGGTCAGGATCTTTCCCCAGCCTGGACTGGTGAGGTGACGTCAGCCGACAGCGAGCTTCATCCCACTGTCAGCTGAAACGGGGTCACAGGAGTGCAGTTCGTTCTGCACAGCTCGCCAAGCGAGCTGTATTTCTCGTTTAGGAGTCAGTGACTCTTAGGCTTGGTTTACACCTGTGCAACTATTAGCGTGTTTAAGTGCAATAATGCACAACAAAAAACATTTTACATGTTTTCCCACTTAGCCCGTTCACATCTTTGCATTTTCCTTAAGTGTGTTTTAGGAGGAAGAGGTGCAGGCACTTTTGGTGCAGGAAGGTGCGATTTTGGCCCCATAGACTTCAATGGGTGTGCATGAAAAACTAATGTATATGCAATTTTTTTGGTGTGTTAGTAGTGTTTTAACAACCAGTCTCCTCTCCTCCAAAAAAAAAAAAAAAAAAAAAAGCATAAAGCATGAAATCGCATCAAAAAATAAATAAATTAAGCACAAGCACAGGTGTGAACCTAGCCTTAGCATTGAAACCAGTGCAAGAAAACAGCCCTGAAGCTTGAGTATGCTATAGAAGCTTCTATATTCATATGCTGACAGGTTATGGAAAACGGCTCCTGGACAGCCTCAACCTTTCACTGGCAGATCTGACCGGTCTGCAAATGCTTTCCTAAAGCAGGCTTCCACTTAAAATGATTTATCCTCATCTTCCAGTCCAGTATTGCCCTCTGTTCCTTTCACCGCCCATCTTTTAAATTGAATGACATCCAGTGTCATTTAACCCACTTCCTTGGAGCCCAGGCCGTCAAGGACACACCCCTTCGAGGTGCCATAGATTGCTGGTGTCCCATCCGATTGCTGCTACCCAGCCTACTGCACACGCGCAATGCACAGCCGAAGTGACATTGCCTAGCGGGCATCTTGGTACGCCCGCACTCGTCTGCAGTAAGCCTGGAGTTAGAAAATCGGCAAGCGGACATCTTTATACACCGACCGGAATCTTGCTTCTCACAGTTATTTTTAACAGGAAACTCAGCTTATATAGTGAAATGCAGTATTTAGAAGTCTGTAACACTGTTTTGATGTTGAATTCTAAAAGCACCGGCAAGCCTGCAGATCTGACAGGTTTGCTGATGTGACAGAACACCGCTGCTATTAAAATCAAACATCATCAAAACAGTGTTATGAACTTCTAAATACTGCATTTCACTACATAGCACTCTTGCCTAGCAGTAAAAGGGGTCGCTGGTTCGAATCGCAACCACGACACCACCACCCTGGAGTTTGCATGTTCTCCCTATGCCTGCGTGGGTTCCCTCCTATCCTCCAAAGACATGCCGATAGGTTAATTGGCTTCTGTCTAAATTGGCCGTACTATATGAATGCGAGTTATGGACATTGGATTGTTAGCTCCTTGCGGCCCCATTCACACCTGAGCGTAGCGTTTGAGCGTGTTGTTGCGCGTATTCGCGCGTTTGTATACAGCGTTGTCCGACGTTTTTGAACTTTGTCGTTTTTTATTTTAGCCAATAGGAAAAATGATCATCTCTTTCATCATTTGTTGCTATGTTTGCAGATTTTTTTTTTTTTTATCTTCTTCCTGGGTGAATATTCTATTTCACAGAACAGATTAAAGCAACAAAACGCCCGTAGAAACGCTCGTTGACGCGCTAGACGCTTGAATCGAGCGTTTCCATTACTTTCTATGGGAATACAAAAGTTCAAAAACACCCAAATCAGCCTGATTCGCGCGACAAAAAAGGGTCCAGAACTTGTTCGGCTTCAGGCGTTTTGGAGTGGAGATGTGAACCATCTCCATTGAGAATAATGGATTTTTTTCCCCCTCTAGCGTTTTATAGCTTCAGGCGACAAAATGCTCAGGTGTGAATGGGCCCTTAGGTTAGGGACTGATGTGAATGTACAATGTATATGTAAAGCGCTGTGTAAATTGACAGCGTTATACAAGTACCTTAAATAATAAACTGAGCTTACTGTTAAAAATAACTGTAAAAAGCCAGACTTCGGTGGCTGTATAAGGATGTCCGCTTGCCGATTTCTAACTCCAGGCTTACTGCATACAAGTGCGGCTGCACCAAGATGGCCGTCGGGCAATGTCACTTCGGCTGCGCATCACGCATGAGCAGTAGGCCAGGTATCGGCTATCTCATAGAACACCAGCCAAGGCCCACAAACGCTGCAGAGAACACCACTCACGTCTTACATGAACCCTGTTCTCTATGACATGTAGGCCCCTATCACACTGAGTATTTCAGGCGTTTTAGTGCTAAAAATAGCGCATAAATAACGCCCGAAATACTCCTGCCCCAGCATTCTCAATGTGAAAGCCGAGGGCTTTCACACCGAGGCGATCTCCTGCAAGCAGCATCTTTGGAGCGGTGAGAGGAGCGGTGCGTTTACCGCTCCTTCCCATTGAAAACAATGGGACACAGCGGTAAAATAGCCGGCATTGCCGTCGGTATTAGCCCTTTTTTCAGGCGCTAGTGGGGGTTAAAACCGCACCGCTAACTGGCAGAATACCGCACCGCTAACTGGCCGAATACCGCCGCTATACCGCCACCGCTCATACTGCCCCAGTGTGAAAGGGGCCTTAGGGCTGTGAACTGCCCAACACCAGGAATGAAGAGAAAGGCCAAAAGGACATCATATGACCAGCCAGAAGACTGTGGGAGGAAAAAGGGGTATGTGTAATGTGCAGGAAGACACAGGGATATTTATTTTATTTTTTGCAAGTGGGGATCAGTTTTAATTTCCACCCCCACTTTTAAAAACGAGACCTATTCATATACTGTGGATAATGGATTACATCCTTTTTAAAATCCCTAGAGAGAATTCTGTGCTCATGCAAACATAAAATCAGTAAACATGGCTGCAGATCTGTGCTCCTATACACACACACACAGATAAAACGACCTACCTAATCCTACATGCAGCTTTACCTACTGCCCCCTCTTTTATGCCCATCAGTGTAGAAGTTGTGATGGACTCGGTGAATGATTGAGACACATCGCACCAGCCAGGCATTGGTGGAAGCGCCTTAGTATATATCCTCGCTGCTAAATTCAGCAATGTATTCTGGTTGGCTTTCAGACTAACCAATCGGCAAGCAACTGTATCCATGCATGCTAATCTATTAAAAAATAAAAATACTGATCAGATCCATGCTCATAGCTGTGTGTGAAGGGTCAAATATGTGGGAGGGTTTTTTTTTTTTACACCTTTTAGACCAGGGGTCTCCAAACTTTTAAAATGAAGGGCCAGTTTATTGTCCTTCAGACTATAGGAGGGCCGGATTGTGGCCAGCGAGGGCAGAAAAAAGTCCCAGGCCAAGCATCAGTGACAATAAATATGGCCCCCAGGTTTGTGGTCAATTGCAGGAGGAGTAGTGTACCAATTAGGAGGAATAGTATCCCATGATTGGTATTGGTGGAAGAAATAGTGCCCCATTGTTGGAGCTAGTGGGAGGAATAAAAGCTAGCAACGGGCCACAGTTTGGAGACCACTGTTTTAGACCACCGTTTGGCAACTTCCTCATTTAACCACATTGAAATCAATGTATAGCAAATAAGGAGAGATTCTCAACCAGGAGGAATTTCCAAAGGATTAAAAAATCTCGCACATAGCCGCCCTCCAACAACAGATCTGAGGAATGGATTCACATACTTTGATATTCTCCTCTCTTGACTTGAGGCCTATATATATATATATATATATATATATATATATATATATATATATATATATATATATATATATATATATATATATATACACATATACACAAAAGTGTCTAAAAGTGTTGCTATGTTGGCCATAGTGACCAACCAGCTTCTCACTCTGCTACAACTAAAGCACCAATTGGCTCCTATGGGCAGACCCCAAAGTGTTACTAAACCCACAACAGTAAAAATCAGTCTGTATATGCAGTAAAGCATGCTTGTTCTAGCCACTGTGGAACCCAAGGGGTTAATCCTCTGCATTGTGTAAAAAGGCTGTCTTCTCTGATCCTTGCCTTCTGCCACTGTCCCCAATCCATCTGCTGACAGAGCAAAGGCTAGGGGACAAGTTGCACATGCTCAGTTTGGTGTGTATTGCTAGAGTTTTTTTCCCCCCATGTGATCAGCAAAGGGGCAATCAGCACTGGCCAGAAAGAGGGTCAGGGGGCATGCAGCCTTATAGGATAGTCGGAGGAGAAGTAAAACTCCTCCTACAAGCTTTAACCAGACACCGATAGAAGTCACAAAACTGCTATATATGGCTGATGAGAAAAAGGTATTTAGCAGTTTATATTTACTAAAATAAATACATTTCCATGTTCTGTGTATTGCTAAAGATTATTATTATTTTTTTTTATGTGATCGGCACAGGGCCAATCAGCATTGTCCAGAAATAGGGTCAGGGGGCATGCAGCCTTATAGGACAGTCGGAGGAGAATGAAAACTCCTCCTACAAGCTTTAACCAGACACCGATAGAAGTCACAAGACTGCTGATGAGGGTATTTAGCAGTTTCTATTTACTAAAATAAATACATTTCCATGTTCCGTGTACTGTGGGAGACCAGATATAGTGAATGCAGGGTCCTGGGTTTAGTAACACTTTAAAGGCCCTACAGCAAAAAGGACAAATCTGGCTGGTGCCCATAGAAAGCAGGTCTCTACTTTCCCTATATAACCTGCTCAGAAAAAGAAGAGAAGGATCACAAGAGCAATACGTTTGGCTGCTACAAAGCAATTGCCCCTTTCTGCAGTTTTCTAAAAAGCCAAGCAAACTTTTAAAAACCAATCAGAATCCCTCTGCCATAAAATTGTCCATGATGTTTTTGTCCATGTGATTTTGTGCTAGCATCAAACCAAGATCAAAAAAATTATCTTCCGCCCTTTCACAATCCATTGAGCCGTTTTGTAGCCTTTGTGACTATTTTTGGTAATAAATTATAAAGCAAATGTGTCAGCCATTTTTTTTTTCTTTTGAAATAAAAACAAAGTCACGTTTACCTTTATCAGCCTGATAAGCCACTTGTACGATCCCCTCTGATCACAGTTTAACCTTATAACTAAGCGCTATAACATGGCGTTTGGTATAAGCCACACCCACTTGTTGCTCCGCTATCCAATGAGAATGCCCTTATTAACTTCCATGCACTCTCGTCGGAAGAGGAAACCCCTTCAAGCCCTTAACAGAAAAGGATCAGAGGGGACGTAGTAGAGGATTCTCTGGCCGACAAGGGTAATGGTAGCAAGCCCTTCGTGGTGCCCGCTACTAAATCTTTCTTACGTTTCAAAAGGGAAAAGGACCGATGGGTTAACAGAGCGATTCCGGCCAACCCCCATGCCCTTTTTTTTAAAGTGCAAAAACAAAACCTTTGTAAATGTACAGGCCTTTAAAGTGTAAATTCACCCTTATTGAAGGTGAACTCTTACACTGGACCCCCTTCCCATTGCACCGGGTCCCGCTAACCTGGAGTCCGGCGATCCCCCGCACTGACAGATCGCACCGCCGCTGTACCGGTCCGGGGGTTTGAAATCCCAGCAGCTTTCTCTCCTCTTCACCTGCGGTGAACAGGACTGGCTACGCGGGTTCTGATTGGTCAATGGCGCAGACCAATTGGAATGCTCCTAAAAACTTACCACCTGATGAGGTAGGTTTTGGAGATTAATGGGGTTGTAAAGTTTTTTTTTTTTTCTAAATAGGTTCCTTTAAGCTAGTGCATTGTTGGTTCACTTACCCTTTCCTTCAATTTCCCTTCTAAATGTTTTTTTTTCTTCCTTTGTCTGAATTTCTCACTTTGTTTCTCATGTCAGCATGCCCCACATCATCCGAGCCATTCTGGCTGGGGGTTAGTCAGCGTGCTCGCCCCCTCCCTTGGGTCTACCATCATCCGAGACATTCTGGCTGGGGGTTAGTCAGTGTGCTTGCCCCCTCTCTTGGGACTACATCCCTGCTGGGAGTCGCTGTGTTCACATCGAAGGAAAGGGTAAGTGAACCAACAATGCACTAGCTTAAAAGGAACCAATTTAGAAAATAAAAAACAAACCTTTACAAACCCTTTAAAGTGGATGTAAACCCTCCATACACCCAGTGAAGTGAACAGCCTCAGATGATACACAGAGATGAACCAAATCTCCCTACATAAGTTTTACATGTATATCTGCTGTCTTCACATTTATATACGGTTTATAAATGAACTTCATGTTAGGAGATTTCCTCTTGTGTGAAGTCTGGGCATACAGACAACATTGCCGATTGGATGAAAGGCACACACCCCCTCTCCTCATAGGCAGAGGTGTTTTGTAATAGAACCAGCTCCCTGTTCATCCATTTTACCAACCTCCCTTGACAGAAATTTCAGGCTGCTTTTATCTAAAGCGTCAGAGAATTTGTCAGGAGTTATCAGGCTGATAACAGAGGAACGGTTCAGGAGAGAGCTACAGGACTTAGAGCCGGTTCACACCGGGGTGGCACGACTTCGGGGGCGACTCGGCAAAGGCATCCTGAATACAACTTGCAAAATTACTTCTGTATAGAAGTCAATGCAAGTTGCCCCCGAAGTCGTACAAGAACCTTTTTCTAAATCGGAGCGACTTGCGTCACACCTATTAGAACGGTTCTATTGAATACAATGGGAGGGGACTTGTCAGGCGTCTCAGCAGCCTGACGAGTCGCTCCAGTGTGAACCGGCTCTTAGCTTTTCGAAGAGAGATAACAAAACACTGCAGATATATTTGCCCAGCTCACATTTCATGAATTGGGTTTACATCCACTTTAAAGTGGATGTAAAGCCACTCTCATCCTTTCTAAACTACTGCTATAGTGCTGATCTATAAGGATATAGATGCCTCCTGCATGTATCCTTACCTATGAAATGTCTCCCCTCTGTCTGTTATAAGAACTGAAAAACTGCAGATTCTGTGGGTGGATCTGTTGTCTGGAGCTCGGTGGGTGGAGTCCTGATGTCAGTAAACTCCCCTTACACCAAATTCAGCTATGATCACCAACATCCAGTCAAAATCCAGAAAAGTAACCACATGACTTCAGAAAAGGAGTGGGGGTGGGAGTTACAAAATAATGCCTGTCTCCAGGCTAGTGCATGAGATATGTAAATAACCTGTCACTCACAGCAAGGGGGCGGAACAGACTAAGGTTTTTCTCTGTAAGTCCATTTTATTTCACTGAACAATAAAAGAGTATTGCTCAGAGCTGGAGTAACTGTGTGGCAGACTGGGCACAGATGATAGGAAATCTTATACTCTACATTGTGACAGCAAAGAATTTCTTTTTTTTCTGGGTTTACATCCACTTTAAAGCAGAGGTTCACACAAAAAGTGAACCTCCGCTTTTTGGATCCCTCCCCCATCCAGTGTCACATTTGACACCTTTTAGGGGGAGGCGGGTGCAGATACCGGTCTGAGAGAGGTATTTGCACCACTTCCTGGTTATGATCCCCGTGGGAAATCCAGCCTGCCACGTCCCCTTCCCCCCCGCTGTCTTCTGGGAAACACTGTTCCCAGGAGAGAGCGGAGACCAGTGACGGCACGCTGCGAAACTCGCGCATGCGCAGTAGGGAATCGGGCAGTGAAGCCGCAAAGCTTCACTTCCCAATTCCTTCACCGAGGTTGGCGGCGGAAGCAGCCGAGGACCGAACGATTGCTCAGCCTCAGCTGCCGACATCGCAGGCGCGATGGACAGGTAAGTGTCCATTTTTTAAAAGTCAGCAGCTGCCGTATTTTGTAGCTGCTGGCTTTAAAAAAAAAAATATTTGGCAGAACCTCTGCTTTAAGCTGTGGTGGGATTTCTAAGCCCCGGAGGGTGAGGCGCTGGCTATCCGACGGGTGATCGCCGTGAGACTGGGTGAGGTGGGGGTCCCCGAGGAAGTCCACCTTACAGATTTTCCCGTAAAAGGCGAACTTACCCTTTAAGAAAATGAAGCCCAAAGATATAAGACAAAATCATACACCCAGGAACCCGTTTATCATTATCTGCAGCCTTAATGCTTAGCCATCTTTGCGCCTGAGCACAAAATTCGCCAACCCTAAAAATTTTCACTCACAAGCCACGCATACATAAAATTCATCAATGGTTTGCGAGATTACACCATGACCAGTCAAGGTGTTTGTGCTGCGACAATCTCGGGAACAAAAAGGCAACAGAGACAAAATGTAAAAACAAGGGAAGGGAAGGAAGCTCATTTAAGAGAAAAACCAAGAAACGATGGATCATAAAAGAATAAAGTTGTATTCTATAAAATATTGGTTTTGCCAAGAAAAAAAAAAAAAAAAAGGGATCTGGCTCCCGTGGGATGACTGGTTCACTTCAAGCAAGGTGCTGGCAAAAAATCAAAACTAGGATAAAGGAAATCACCAAAAACTTGAAAAAAAGGCAAACAGTTATTAAAAATGTTTTCAACGCTTTAAAAAAAAAAAAAGAAAAAAAGTGAGCTACCTCTGCTTGCAAGACCCAAGAAGAGGCCTGGAGATCATCATTCGAACCCTGGAGCTCAGTATAAAGAGAGCAACAAGCGAGCGTCTAGCTCTCTCTTCTAGTGCAGTTAAGAAAATTAAGTCTATGGAGCTACATCAACTAAAGTACGGTGACCCACAGCAACCAATCAGAAGAAATCGTTCAGTGATTTGACTAACAAAAAAAAAAAAAAAGGGTGGAAATCTGGCTGCTTCAGGTGGGGAGCGCTCTGTCCATATTTCTTATTGAAAGAGCTTGTGCAACACCAGTATTGACCTTGCAAGCTAAAGCATAATATACGGGTAGCTGGTTTCAGGCCCGAGCACGCCAGGCTTTTTGTGCGCAGCCAGCATGCTCAGGGGCGACCTTCGACTCCTTGGGGTGTGGCAGGAGGGGCTTGAAAAAAACAAAAAAAGCAAATACAAAAAAACAAACAAAAAACGCTAAATCTCGCAGCAGGGATGCAGGACTTATCGGTTGGCCCGTGAGAATACCGTACTTCTACCTCGACTGCACTATAAAATGACGCAAAGGATCTATTTACAAGTGAATCTCACTTTCAGCTCTACGACCTTTGATGTGCTGTATGACGATGCGGAGTATCTCTATACACTGATAATGTACACGCGGCGCTATATAATGACACTGCGTATAACTCTATACTGATAATGGAACACGGGGCGCTAAATGATACCGAGTACCTCATGCAGCAGTGTATAGTGATACCGAGTACCTCCACACCAGTCTAGTCCGTGCAGCAGCAGCAGCAGCACACAGTCATACTTAGCACCTCCTACTGCGGCGTTTTCCATTACAGTCCACCTCCTGAGTGCCACATTGTCCTCTACACCCTCGTCCCTCGGCCAAGACAAGAGGGCGGTATTTACATGTGTGGGCCCCGTACAGAAGGGTCATCAGGGCATCCCCTCGCCTGGCTCACCGTCGAAGCCGGTGCCGTGATCTCCACCGGTGGCCGCTCCCATCAGGTCGGGCTCCATTTTGCCGGTGTCGTTGATGAAAGACGTGTAAGCGTCTCCTTCGGCCATCAGCAGCTTCAGCTTTGGGATCCAGCTCTTGCGCACCACGCGCCGGGCGTTTGTGCACATGTCCGCTGCAATGGCGTTCATCTCGCTCTCCTTAAAATTCGGGGCAAAATTCTGACAGTAAACTGTGGAAGACAAGAGAGGTCAAATGAAGGGATGACATGAACAATCAGGTCTGTACCATCCATGCAAGACTTTCCCACGATAAATCACAAACCGCTACAGAGATCTGACATCATTAAAGTGGTTGTAATAGTAAGAATTCAAAACAAAAAAAATACCATTTAAATGTGCGCCAGTTTAACATATAGGGCCAGATTCAGGTAGAGTTAGGCTGGAGTATCAGTGATACTCCAGCCTGTCACTTTAAGCCGGCGTTTTTGTTTTCTATAACCAGAAAACAAGAAACGCCGGGTTGGAGTTCCGATGCGAGCGGCGTATTTGAATTTCGCCATCGCATCGCAACTTTAATTTAAAAATGGCGCTGGGGGCGTTCCCGCTGATTAACACCGAAAATATGTTAATCAGCGGGAATCGGCAATTCACAATCGTATTCGGACGCGACGCAGTGACTTTCCGACGTTTCCGTAAGAGATACGCGGCGTAAAGATAAAGCAGCCCCCTAGTGGAGTATCCTATGTTAAGTATAGCCGTCGTCATCGCGTCGAAAAAAATAAAAATTTGCGTCGCTTGCATAAAACGTCCATGAATGGGGATTTGACGTCATTGACGTTCAATGACAGAATTTGGAGCATGCGCACTGGGATGCATTGACAGTCGACGCATGCGCAGTACGTTCGCCGTGGGATCGCGCTTAGTTTAAATAATACACGCACCGTACCCGCCCAATTTAAATTCCGCCGGCTCATTTTCGATACGCTGCCGCAACTTTAGGAGCAAGTGCTTCATGAATAACAGCACTTGCTCCTAAAATTTCGCCAGAGTAACGTAAATGAGAAACGTTACTCCAGAGCACAGATGCTCCCATCTACCTGAATCTGGCCCATAGTGTGTATTTTTCCCCAATTGATCTTCCTGACAAAGCTCATTGCGAAGCGCGTTAAAGAACAAGATACCATCTTTATTTACTCAGTTCAAAGAACCATTTTTCTGCTGGAATTACAAAAAAAAAAAAAAAAATGGAGCTATGCAAGTGTATTTATGTTAGGAAAAGGGTGTAGGAGATGGTAATCTACTAGGGAAAGAAAAATATTTGTTACTTAAAAGGGGTTGTAAAGGAAACATTTTTTCCCTAAATAGCTTCCTTTACCTTAGTGCAGTCCTCCTTCACTTACCTCATCCTTCCATTTTGGTTTTAAATGTCCTTATTTCTTCTGAGAAATCCTCAATTCCTGTTCTTCTGTCTGTAAACTACACACAGTAATGCAAGGCTTTCTCCCTGGTGTGGAGTGTCATGCTTGCCCCTCCCTTGGACTACAGGAGAGTCAAGACCCCACTAACACACAGCTCCTTTCACTATCTGCAATGTAGAGAGCGTCCTGACTCTCCTGTAGTCCAAGGGAGGGGGCGAGCACGACACTCCACACCAGGGAGAAAGCCTCACATTACTGTGTAGTTAGCGTTAGAAGAACAGGAAGTGAGGATTTCTCAGAAGAAATAAGGACATTTAAAAGCAAAATGGAAGGATGAGGTAAGTGAAGGAGGACTGCACTAGGGTAAAGGAAGATATTTAAAAAAAAAAATAAGAAAATTGTACTTTTACACCCTCTTTAACCACTTAAGACCTGGACCAAAATGCAGGTAAAAGACCTGGCCCCTTTTTGCGATTCGGCACTGCGTCGCTTTAACTGACAATCGCGCAGTCGTGTGACATGGCTCCCAAACAAAATTGGCGTCCTTTTTTCCCCACAAACAGAGCTTTCTTTTGGTGGTATTTGATCACCTCTGCGATTTTTATGTTTTTGCGTTAAACAAAAATAGAGCGACAATTTTGAAAAAAAAGGCAATATTTTTCCTTTTTGCTATAATAAATATCCCCCAATTTTTTTTTTATATATATATAAGTTTAGCCCGATACATTCTTCTACCTATTTTTGGTAAAAAAAACAAAAAAAAAAACTGAATAAGCGTTTATCAATTGGTTTGCGCAAAATGTATAGTGTTTACAAAAAAGGGGATAGTTTTATTGCATTTTTGATAATTTTTTTTTTTTTTACTACTAATGGTGGCGATCATTGATATTTTTTTTAGTGACCGTGACATTATGGCGGACACATCGGACAATTTTGACACATTTTTAGGATGATTGCAAAAAATGCTATATAAATGCATTGTTTACTGTGAAAATGACAATTTTAGTTTAGGAGTTAACCACTAGGGGGCGCTGTAGCTATTATGTGTGACCTCATGTGTGTTTCTAACTGTTTCTTTTCTGGCACATAAAACGTCCCAAAT
The DNA here is from genome assembly GCA_029574335.1 of Rana kukunoris. NCBI lineage: Eukaryota > Metazoa > Chordata > Amphibia > Anura > Ranidae > Rana > Rana kukunoris. The sequence continues at coordinate 505,113,564 of CM056051.1, read as the reverse complement.
GTTTGTTGGGCTGCTTTCGCATTGGGCAGTGGAGCCGTGGTGGCGGTATTTTTATTGCTGCTATAGCATCGTATTTACCGCGGTATTCGGCCGCTAGTGGTGCGATTTTAACCCCCGCTAGCGGCCGAAAAAGGGTTAATACCGCCCGCAATGCGCCTCTGTAGAGGCGCATTGCGATCGGTATTACCGCGGTTTCCCATTGATTTCAATGGGAAGGAGCGGTGAACACCCCGCTCCTATACCGCTGCAAAGATGCGGCTAGCAGGACTTTTGGAGCAGTCCTGCTAGTGCACAGCTTCAGTGTGAAAGCTTTCGGGCTTTCACATTGAAGACTACAGGGCAGGCTTTTTTCAGGCGGTGTACCGCGTGAAAAAGGCCTCAATGTGAAAGGGGCCTTAAGGATGTGGTGTCAGTTGATCCCCTAATATTGCCCTCTTTCATAGATTAAAAAATAAAAAATTCACAATGCAGTTCATGAAAACACTTGTTTCTCCTAATATCCCAGAAGACAAAAGTACTCCAGAATCGACTATTTTTTTCTCTCCCAGGCGGACCTAGCCCTTCTCCAGCACTCCACAATAGAACCGATGTTTTTATCGGATCATCACCCGATCAGTGTCACCCTGGCTTTTCCCGAAACCCTCTCTAGAACGAAATCCTGGCGTTTGAATTCCTCCTTGCTTAAGGACCTATCCGTGACTGATCGAATCCGCACGCGCATTCAACAATATTTCGCAGAAAACTCTGATCCAGATATCTCGCCGGTCTCCCTATGGGAGGCACATAAATGTGTGATCCGTGGAGAACTGATTGCTCTGGCTACAAAGGCCAAGAAACAACATCAGGCAGATATAAACTCCCTTATTGCGATGGTTAAGTCCCTGGAAGTGTCTCACAAGAGGTCCCGTGCCCTGGCCACCCTACAAGACTTGACACGTGCTAGGACATCCCTTATGGAAGAGCTAGGCAAACGCTCTAAGAGACGATACATCCTCGGGCAGAGGATCTTTTATGAACAGGGTAACAAAAGTAGGCGCCTCTTGGCGCGCACGGTACAAAACTCAAATCCTACCTCTACAATACACCATGTACATAGTCATGGTGGCGTTCGCCTAGTCAAGAATGAGGATATTGCCAGGGAATTTGAGGATTTTTACTTTAAACTATATAATCTCCATTCCCAAGACCTCTCTCAGTCCAGGGCTGCCTCGAGGAAGTCACAGATTAAAGAATTCCTTTCACGTTATAGCCCCAAACCAATTTCCCCACAACAATCACTTGCCCTGGAAGGCCCCATATCGACGACGGAAGTGGACTTGGCTATTAAGCAAAGGAAGTCTGGGAAGGCCCCGGGTCCGGATGGCTTTTCCCTACAGTACTATAAGTCTTTTGGCGATGTGCTTGCCTCTAGACTTCTGAACATATTTAATGCCCTATCAGACCCTCAGAATAAGCCTGGCAACATGCTGACAGCCCACATAGCGGTAATCCCTAAGGAGGGCAAAGATCCTTCCTCGGTGGCCAATTACCGTCCGATTTCGCTCTTAAATGTGGACATAAAAATTTACGCGAAGGTCCTTGCGAATAGACTGGCTCCTTTGATCCCCGGACTTGTCTCGCTGGATCAGGTGGGATTTGTCCCTGGCCGAGAGGCCAGGGCAATACCATTCGTACTTTGAACTAGCACCACTGGCTCACGACCTCAGAGACGCAGGGCTTCTTTCTTTCCCTCGACGCTGAAAAGGCGTTCGACAGGGTGGCCTGGGACTACATGCAGGAGGTACTCGTAGCTTTGGGTCTAGGACCCCGCTTGCTGTCGCACATTTTAGCCCTGTATGCAGGCCCCTCGGCCGCGGTCAAGGTTAATGGTCACCTGTCGGACGTCTTTCCCATCAGCAACGGGACGCGCCAGGGATGCCCTCTGTCACCTCTGATATACATTCTCACACTAGAGCCCCTCCTTAATATACAAAAACAAAATTGCGCTAAAAACTGCAAATATCACTAAGCAGTGTAATGTTAAGCCATAAGTATAGTCCATATACATAAAAAGAGGTGAATGCACAGGATCAATTGTGTTCTTAAAGTTCAATTATAGGATAAATGTCCATAGTAAGGATCTCCCAGGTGTGAACATTGATGACAAACTTTAGGAAAAAGTGTTGAAAGTAAACACCTCCACCATAGGTATGAGTGGCCTCTTACCAGATCCAAAATACAAATGAGCCTTATGCCAAAACCCAGAAATCACCGTCAACACCTCCAACGTCCAGATCATCTATACACAGACCATCCTCGGTGTCATCAGTATGCGTCAGGATGTATGAAAGGACAGAAAGGCTCTCATAGTGTAAAATCGTCAGGTTTTTAATAAAATAAAAAATGGTATGCACTTACAAGAGATCGTTCAAAAGCAGGCATCCAATACAAATAAGCCGCCCGTGTCTTCCGGGTAGAGAGAAATTTTTCGCGGTGACGTCAGCACGTCGCCTCCCTACGTTTCGTCACTAGAAGGACGTGTTCACGGGATACAGGCGGCGCGCTGAATCACCGCATATGTACACAGAGCGTGACGCGCAGCCTCGATGTCAGTCACACCAAACAAAAGCGGCACTACCCCATTTCAGGTAATACAGTGTGTCTTGTCCAAAAATAGTTGGGGCTCACATCGAGACTGCTCCCACACCGAGGTATTACAAATAGAGGTAAGAAAACTTTAATGCGATCTCCATATATAATCCTATACAGACATGACACATATATTAGTGGTTTACACAAAAAATAATACACAGAAAAAAATGACCTTACATTACTATTCTGATGTTGGAAAAATGCTCAAAGGAGATAATCTATGGTTGGTGAGCCTGTTTCTTATGAATTGGCTATAAAACAGTTCACATCCACTTCTATGTTGAGGCCAAAGGGAGTGTAACATTTTAGTTTATGGACCCATGACATTTCTAACTTGGAGATGGTTCTCACAAGATGGCTGCCTCTCCAGTGGGGATCAAATTTGTCAATACCCAAGAAAATAGTATTCTTCGGATCCATGCTATGAGCTAGTAGGTAGTGTTTTGACACAGAATGTTTGGTATATCCCAACCTAATATTTTTTATGAGTTCATTTAAGCGTACCTGTAGGGGGCGCTTCGTCCTGCCCACATATTGCAGACCACACGGGCACTGCAACATGTAGACCACCCCCTTGGTGCTACACGTGATGAAAGGTTTGATGGAATAATCCTTGGAGGTACAGGAGGAACTAAAGTTGGTGGTTCTCCTTGAGCTGCGAACATTAAGGCTACAAACTTGGCACCTGCCGCATTTGTAATAGCCCGTAAGTTCTGCTAGAAATCTAGACTCCATGTTAGGCGGATTCAAAATATTAGGGGCTATTTTGTCTTTGAGAGACGATGCTCCACGAAAGACAAGGATTATTCCATCAAACCTTTCATCACGTGTAGCACCAAGGGGGTGGTCTACATGTTGCAGTGCCCGTGTGGTCTGCAATATGTGGGCAGGACGAAGCGCCCCCTACAGGTACGCTTAAATGAACACATAAAAAATATTAGGTTGGGATATACCAAACATTCTGTGTCAAAACACTACCTACTAGCTCATAGCATGGATCCGAAGAATACTATTTTCTTGGGTATTGACAAATTTGATCCCCACTGGAGAGGCAGCCATCTTGTGAGAACCATCTCCAAGTTAGAAATGTCATGGGTCCATAAACTAAAATGTTACACTCCCTTTGGCCTCAACATAGAAGTGGATGTGAACTGTTTTATAGCCAATTCATAAGAAACAGGCTCACCAACCATAGATTATCTCCTTTGAGCATTTTTCCAACATCAGAATAGTAATGTAAGGTCATTTTTTTCTGTGTATTATTTTTTGTGTAAACCACTAATATATGTGTCATGTCTGTATAGGATTATATATGGAGATCGCATTAAAGTTTTCTTACCTCTATTTGTAATACCTCGGTGTGGGAGCAGTCTCGACGTGAGCCCCAACTATTTTTGGACAAGACACACTGTACTTACCCGAAATGGGGTAGTGCCGCTTTTGTTTTCCTCTTTTTTCCTTTTTTTTTCATTTTTTCCAACTAAGGGTATCAATGCTTAAACTCTTGGTGGTATGACCCCTTTAAGGCCTGACCTGGAAGGTGAATATATTGCATTTATTTTTATCAGCCACCTATTTCTTTTTAGTATTTAAGATGGCGGGGGTGTGGCCCGGTGTGACTGACATCGAGGCTGCACGTCACACAATTGGTATATACTTATCCATTTTTTGTGTAAACCATTAATTTATGTTTCATTTGTGTATAACAGCACATATGGATGACATGTGAAAATTTCTTGTATTTCATTTGTATTGGATGGAGGCGTGGGCTGAGTACACTGGATGTGAGCTCCACCCACGTTCAGAATGGATACGCTGTGCTTACCATCATTAGGGGAGTGCTGCTATGCGAGTTCATTCTGTCCGTTTTTCAAATAGTGTTAATGAGTAATACTGTCGATATAGATTTCTGCGATTCTAGTGGTATGATAAACTTAAAAATATTGTCAGCTTTGGCAAGGGAAATTTTTCCCCGTCGCCAACATTAGTAATCATAAGAGGTCTTTTTCCAGTACCTAAGATGGCGGGCGGGCGGCCTGGTGTGACTGACATCGAGGCTGCGCGTCACGCTCTGTGTACATATGCGGTGATTCAGCGCGCCGCCTGTATCCCGTGAACACGTCCTTCTAGTGACGAAACGTAGGGAGGCGACGTGCTGACGTCACCGCGAAAAATTTCTCTCTACCCGGAAGACACGGGCGGAAAGTGCTAGCCGGCCGGCTTATTTGTATTGGATGCCTGCTTTTGAACGATCTCTTGTAAGTGCATACCATTTTTTATTTTATTAAAAACCTGACGATTTTACACTATGAGAGCCTTTCTGTCCTTTCATACATCCTGACGCATACTGATGACACCGAGGATGGTCTGTGTATAGATGATCTGGACGTTGGAGGTGTTGACGGTGATTTCTGGGTTTTGGCATAAGGCTCATTTGTATTTTGGATCTGGTAAGAGGCCACTCATACCTATGGTGGAGGTGTTTACTTTCAACACTTTTTCCTAAAGTTTGTCATCAATGTTCACACCTGGGAGATCCTTACTATGGACATTTATCCTATAATTGAACTTTAAGAACACAATTGATCCTGTGCATTCACCTCTTTTTATGTATATGGACTATACTTATGGCTTAACATTACACTGCTTAGTGATATTTGCAGTTTTTAGCGCAATTTTGTTTTTGTATATCATGTTTTAGGTTGTATAACCTTTTTATTATTGCAGCTTTCACTTTTTTGATTATTATTTTTTATAACGAGCGCTATATAATTCTCACATTGTACCCCCTCCTTAATAGGCTGAGGGAAAACCCAGACATTCTGGGGATTACTGTGGGAGGGAGAGAGTTCAAAGTTGCCGCTTTTGCAGATGATGTTCTTCTGTCCTTGCGCTCCCCTAGGATCTCCCTGCCCAATCTCCTCAATGATCTTGACCATTTCGGCACCCTCTCAAACCTCAAGATTAACCACGCGAAATCACAGGCGCTGAGCGTCTCCCTTCCCTCTCAGGAGGTGTCTCATTGTCAGGAGTTCTTTCCTTTTAGATGGACACAGGACTCGCTTACCTATCTCGGTATCCGCATCCCCACCAGTCTGGCAGATCTGTATTCTAAAAACTTCCACCCAGCCCTTCTTCAGGCTCAAAAGTGCCTTAGGCGCCGTACACACGGCAGAGAACCTCGACGGGCAGAACACATCGTTCCGCCCGTCGAGGTTCTCTCCCGGCCGTCGAATTCGGCGACCCGCCCGTCGGGAATGGCAACCAGCCATTCTTCCAGGCGGGCCGTCGAAGGAAATAGAGAGCGTGCTCTCTATTTCGGCTCGACGGGCTTCCCGACGGGAAGCTCCCTGAGACCGTACACACGGCCGAGGTCCTCGCTGGAATGTGCATTCCAGCGAGGTTCTCGCTGATTTTCAGCGAGAACCTCGGCCGTGTGTACGGCGCCTGAGGGATTGGTTGGGTCTGAATGTTTCCTGGTTTGGCCGCTCAGCCCTGATTAAAATGATAATTTTGCCAAGCTTACTTTATCTTATGCAATCAATCCCCATCTCCTTGCCCACGGGTTTCTTCACGTCATATAAGAAGGCCTGTTCGACCTTCCTCTGGAGGGGTTCTCAGCCCCGTATAAAGCACTACCGACTCACTCTGCCGAAATCCGGGGGCGGGATTGGTCTCCCAGACCTTCAGAAATATCACAGTGCGTGTCATCTCACCAGGATAGCGGATTGGAATATCCACGCCTCCGAGAAGCTGTGGGTCCGCTTGGAGGGGAGCTTCTCTCCCGGTCTCCTGCACTTACTTCCATGGTTACCCTCGAGGAATTGGCCTCAATCCTTATTAACCCATCCATTCATTTACCCCTCGCTCTTGGCTTTTAAGAAGGCCTCGTCGCTAGGGCCCCCATCCTCTCAGCCGAACCCTTTGACGTCCCTGCGGGGGAATCTAGACTTTCCGCCTGGTATGTCGGGAGATTTTTTGGGCCAGGATTGGCCCTATGAGGATGTTCTAGCTCTCCAGTTTTACTCAGCTGGAAGGCTCCTATCTTTTGAGGCCGTGAAATCTTTCACTAGGACGTCTTTCTTCTCAATCTGGACCTACAGGCAAGTGCGGCACTTTCTCACGTCTACTGCCGATCAATCCCTTTGGACACGACATCTCACGCCCTTTGAATCTCTGTGCCACCGTAAAGTACCGCAGAGACACCTGATCTCCCTTTTGTACTCCCTTTTGGTGGGGGACCCATCACAAACACCCACCCCACCGCAGCTTTCATGGAACAAAGACCTCCAGGTGCCCTTGACTGTAGGGGATTGGAACACTATCTATGAATATGCCCATAAGGGCTCAGCGAATGTGGCAGTCCAGGAGAACGACTACAAAGTGATCACTAAATGGTACAGGACCCCGTCGCGCCTCCATAAATTTTCCCCTGCTATCCCTGACACCTGCTGGAGATGTGGCGCGGAGGTGGGGACTATGCTCCATGTGTGGTGGGACTGTGGCACCCTCCAGCCCTTTTGGAGGGGTGTCCACGATCTCATCTCACATATCACTACTTACACCCTGGATTACACCCCATCCCAATTCCTTCTACATCATACGTCGCTTCCCAAGAAAGACTATTTCAAATCCCTAGCCATGTATATGGTCAATGCTGCTAGAGTTTGCGTTCCCAGACATTGGCGCTCTACCACCGTCCCGACAATCAGAGAATGGCTCGCACAGGTCTCTTCAATAAAAGAAATGGAGGAGCCGATTCACATTTCCCAAGATAGAGTGCAGAAATTCTCCTTTACTTGGGCTTGCTGGAACCATTTTGTTACCACTGATCGATACCATCAATGTGTTTGAGTCGCCTGAGACACCGGGTGTGTATCCCCCCCCCCCCCCCAACAGGTTTGCAGGGGAGGGGGGGCGGTCGCGGATCCACTCCCCTTCACTCCGTCTTTCTTTTTTCTTCTTCCTCTCTGCCCCTCTCCCTTCCTTCCTTTCTCTCCCCCCTTTCTCTTATCTCCTCTTTCCCTCTCATTATGGGCACCTGATCCCATCGCTTCCACGTTACAGTGCACTCTAAATACTGACCAAGATTGAGGCCTTGCACCGCTTCCCCCCCTCTGCACTTGGCGAGGGGGGGGTGTGGGGGAGGGGAAAATTTGAAATTTGAGATCCTCCGCCCTCCTCCGCTTAATTCAACTTCCTACACCTTGTCTATGGTCTGAACATGTTAATGGTTGCCTTTTAATTGTATTCTGTGGCGTGTTCTTTTCATGATTCTCTGTTATGTAATAATTACCTTGTCATGTACGGTATCTCACGCTATGTTTTGAATAAATAAAACTTTTGTGGAAAAAAAAATATCCCAGAAGACAACTCACACTTCACAGCGTGCAACACTCGGCTGTCCAGAGGCTTCCTACTGGGGTCATTGGTGGACGAGCGGATTCCTGTTCCACAACTGTTTGCTAAAGTGTTCCTGAAAAATAAGAAATAAAGCACTGCTCAAAAACTCCAAACAATATTTCTAAATGGGACCACCCAATGCAATTCAGGACACTTCTATTGAAAAATCTTAATGTGGTCACCAGTCATTTACATGTGGAAGGACAGTTTGCAACTACTTGTCTGTAGCCTGTCCCCGAAGCTGGGTCATAGAACAAAAACTATTTCTACTTAATTACATGTCCTGGCTACCAGAGATTGCTAATGATCCTAAAGAAGTTTCCTTCTTCCACCCTGAATGCACCATCACCACCCTGTCCTAGTACAGCTTGCAATGCTTAAAAGGCGAAGTTCACCTTTCAGAACATATTACACCCGTATCCAGGGTGTATCCGGTTACTAAATGAGAAGCCTCTGCACCCTTCAGAGTCCCATTGTAACAGTGGGCCGGGGATCTTCTTCCACGCACCCCTTGTCGTAATTTAAAAAGAAAGAAAAAAAAACAAAACACACACACGGCTCTGCCCACCCAGCCACTTTATTCATTCTGTGAAAGGGAGAACTACAACTACCATCATCCATTGCGGCTGATGGATTGTAGTTCTCATTGATGGATGCTGTTGAGGGTTCTACATAGTTCAGAGAGTCTCCCGGTCATTCAGTAACTGCCTGCCCGTACCAGGTACAGGCAGACAGCTACACTGAGTCTGCAGGAGCCTAAGGCCCCATGCACACGAGACGCTGGTAAACTCGAGTTCAGAGGCGTTTGGGCATTTTTTTCAACTGCCCCTGAACCCATTTAATGTTATCCTATGTGTCCATGCACACAATCACGTTTTTTGGCGGTTAAAAGCAGTTGGGTTTAGGGCCGTTTTTTCAAACGCAAAATTTTGGGTTCAGAAGCGTTTGCTTTTGCATTGTAAACGCTAAATGCCGCTAAACGCGTCTAAACGCGCCTAAACGCGGCACCCGCGTTTAGCCGCGTTTGCGTTTATAAGCGTTTTTAAAGGAACCCTATTTTTAACATAATAAAATAGGGAAATATCATTAAAAAATGTTAAAAAAATTATTTTAATCGTTTTAAATTATGTCTATCATTCAGATAATTCAAAGATGATATATATTCATTCAATAATTCAATACACCACCAGCATTGCACTTTCCAAAATTTTCCTTTTGAATTTAAACCTATATGTTGTACTTTCAACAACGTCTGTCCACCTGCATTTCCATTCAGCCCAACTAATCTAATCAGTGTCTAATTTGCATAGGAATGCCTGGCATGCTGTCTAGCCAGCAGACAAATTTAGAAAAATTCGAAATTTTCGAAAATTCGAATTTTCACATTTCGAATTTTCACATTTCGAATTTTCACATTTCGAATTTTCGAAATTTCGAATTTTGACATTTCGAATTTTCGAAAATTCGAATATTTAAAAATTCGAATATTTAAAAATTCGAATATTTAAAAATTCGAATATTTAAAAATTCGAATATTTAAAAATTCGAATATTTAAAAATTCGAATATTTAAAAATTCGAATATTCAAAAATTCGAATTTTCAAAAATGACTTCTGATGTTACTTTAGTACAACTTATAGAGGCAGTCCAGGTTTATCCCCAAATATGGGACAAGTCCCATGAACTATATTCAGACAGGACAGCCAAGCAAAGGACTTGGCAAGAAATTGGAAAAGAATTAACATCTAACTGGAACCAGTTGAACCCATATCACCCAGAAAAAAGGTAAGATTAATACAGCTTTGGGCTTGGTTGGGATGTAAACTAGTTACAATGTCTGACATATTCTTATTTTTCCTTGTACAGTGAAAGATTTTCAGAAGAGATGGAAGTCTGTATCAGAGTCAAAAAATACTTATTGGAAAAATCGAATTTTGAAATTTCGAATTTTCGAAAATTCGAAAATTTGAATTTTCGAAAATTCGAAATATTGAAAAATTTGAATTTTGAAAATTCAAAATGTTAAAAATTCGAAATGTTAAAAATTCGAAATGTTAAAAATTCGAAATGTTAAAAATTCGAAATGTTAAAAATTCGAAATGTTAAAAATTCGAAATGTTAAAAATTCGAAATGTTAAAAATTCGAAATGTTAAAAATTCGAAATGTTAAAAATTCAAAATGTTAAAAATTCAAAATGTTAAAAATTCAAAATGTTAAAAATTCAAAATGTTAAAAATTCGAAATGTTAAAAATTCGAAATGTTAAAAATTCGAAATGTTAAAAATTCGAAATGTTATAAATTCGAAATGTTAAAAATTCGAATTTTCAAAAATTCGAATTTTCAAAAATTCGAAATTTAGAAAAATTCGAATTTTGGAAAATTCGAATTTTGGAAAATTCGAATTTTGAAAATTCGAAATGTAAAATACCCAACTGAAAATCTCTGTGCCATCAACGGATGGGTCCAATAGCGACGACGAGCTCTGCGAACGGGTCGTCCACATAGTTTGCGACGGCGTTGAAGCCTCATCAAGTGCAAAGTAAGAACAATTTCTTGGCATATATTCATTATGGGATCCATTTCACAAAGGAGAATAATGAATGTATGCAAGTGCTCTCTCTGCTGCTGCTGCTCTCTCTGTTGAAAATTGCAGAAATGGTTAAATATATAAGCTTTGGGAGGGTCTACAATTCAGTGGTTCTGAACGCTGATAGCCGCAATCGCGGTAAAACGCCGCTAAACGCGGCAAAACGCCGCGAAATTCGCGGCAAAAACGGGCGTTTTGAACGCCGGTTTTTGCGTTTGAAAACTTGAGTTTAGAAGTGTTTGCTTTTGCTTCTCGTGTGCATGGGGCCTAAGATTGCACCCGTAATCTGCTGATCATAGGTGCAAGGTTTCTAATAAAAATAAATGCACTTTTTTTTTTTACCTGCAAAGAGATGTGCATTTATTATCTTTTTTTTTTTTTTTTTTTTAAAGGTAACTTATCCTTTAAAAGTGTATGTAAACCTCCAGTAATGAACTTCTATTATTTGCTTTTTTGGGCTATGTGTATGTATGTATAGAGGGAGAGGGAGAGAGATAAAATTGAAAGCCCAGAGATATTTTCAAAGTAAAAAAAAAAAAAGGAAGAACAACTGTTAGGGCTCTTTCACGCGCTGATCCCCGCTGAACATGCGGATGACAGGTCTATCTCCTCTCACTGTGCCTGCTGTTCCATGTACTTGTATGAAAAAGTATCCCGTTGCCTTTTGTATTGCTTCCTTCCTGTAAAATTCCCGGTGTTCCTGCCAGTTCCTCTGCTTTCCTATCAAAAACGTCCAACGCCAGGCAGGAGAGCACAGAGTGTAATTTCCCTAGCTATGCTAGGAACATGGTGTGCTCTCCTCCAATGATCAGACTTGTCCTGACAAGCACCCCCCTCCAGACAGCCTTTCACTAGGAAGATCAGTGTCCTGGTGTTTCTCCTCCCCCAGCTCTTATGCAGCTGAGAACAGAGGGAATGTGATTACTTATTTAAAAAAAAAAAAGTATTTTGTGTTTTGTTTTTTTATCTATATACAAATGTTTTGCCTTTAATTTCTATGTTAAACCTCACTGGTTGTTTTACAAGGTGAGGGTTTACATATACTTTAAAGGGATACAAGTAAAGGGAAATGTAAATGTATTGCAGATCTCCTGTATATGTTCTTCAGGCACAACATCTGCATATATTCTGCATGTTCTACCTTTGCTTGTGTGCAGCTCCTCACACAGTCCAAGAACATACTGGTAACTAACTGGCCCTATAGGGCAGGGGTAGGCAATCTGGAGGCCCTCCAGCTGTAGAACTACAAGTCCCATCATGCCTCTGGGAGCAATTGTAACTGCCAGCCTTGCAGGAAATGTAGTTCCACAATGGCTAGGGGGGGCCGCAGGTTGCCTACCCCTGCTATAGGATGTGCAATAGCATGACTGTAGCAGGGAAATTAGGCCACGTGACCATGTAGAGGTGGGGCTGAAATGGACAGTTCTATATTAATGTAAATACAGGGAATAACATTTTTTCATTATGACCATTAACCTCTTCTACACATGAAGAAGCCAAATGTAACGTTCCATCATAACAACCCATCCCGCTCCTAACCTGTCAAAGAAGGAGGCCAGTAACCGGCGAAGTAGGACCTTGTGGCGTGTTCCGGCGCTGATATGGCAGTTCATCAGCTGAGCACGGGTGATAAACACATTGGTTCCTGAGATGGGAAGAAAGCAGAAATGATTACCACAAATTTTAACAGGCCAAAATATGAATTTTTGTACCAATCCCAAGGGTTTAGCCACCAGAGTATGGACTTAGATTTATTTTCTTCATCATCACCAACACACTATTGGAGCACCTTAGAAACCGATATAATTTAGCTTTGGTCACCCCAGTAGTAGCAGGAAGTGCCCCTGTGTCCAGACTACAGGGCATTAAATTACATTACAAAAATGTATTGTTAACAAGCAGGAGAAGAGCTTTAAGGCAAGCCATCACCAACCTCTCTAACTGCAGCCACTGTGAAGTGATTCATTCTCGAAGATCACAACAAAGACTCCAAGATTTTCGTTTCTAAAGGCTTAGAAACATCTGGTTGGCAGACTGCCAAGATTCTGCTTTCAATGGAAAAATAGCAGAGATTCCTGTGCCACTGTTGTGAGCTTTGAAGAGGAATTTATCCACAATGCCTATAGATACAGAAGTGAATGAGGGCTTTATAGGGGGCATACAATTTATGGGACTGTTCTGAGCCCAATGGACCCGTGCAGAACCTCAGTTCAGCTACATCATCTTAGAACATGGTGGGGCTAACATGTAGTCAACCCAAGTAGAAACATAGCAGCTTGTTGTTAGAAAACAGAGGAGCATATAAAAAGCCGGCAGTACATACCCGTCACCAGTTCAATCTTCTCAGCAGGATCTCCTTCTTCGTAGAGTTTTGGATGACAGCGGTTCCCGATCTGGCTGATGAGCTCAGCCGGTAGTGTGGCCAGGTCCTGCTTGACGCGAACGCGGTTCCTCGAGTCTGAGAAGACCGGATCAGGCAAAGCCTCCACCTTCTCAGCTGAAGAATTCAAAGAATATTCTAATGGTAAGAGGACAAGGCACACAGGTTATACATTGCACAGTCAAGGAAAGGCGTTCTGCACACCGAGACCGACAACGATGGACTTGAACTCACTAAAACCGACAAGACCACACAACAATCAACTGATTTATAAGGGACAACACACACACCAAGTACAACAACCAGCACCACATACAAATGCACAAAAAGATATGCAAAGCTCCCATGTTCTACTGAGTCTCTAAGTGCAAGGAGGTCTTCATCACCCCCACAGGCATTAGATTTGTTTCTGCAAATTAATGGGCATTACTACCCACCCAGTTTAACCAACAGGAAAGTTTGGCACCCTATTTAAAAAATAAAATATTTATTTTACCTTCTGAAGTATATTATACTTCAGATATTATATATATTATAAGCAAAGTTCCACCAATAATTTATTTTTTAAAGTCAGCAGCTACAAATACAGCAGTTGCTGACTTAATATATGGACACTTACCTGTCCAGGGCGCCCACGATGTAGGCAGGCACCCGAAGCCGATTCTTTCCCTCGGCTCTCAGGTCCTGCCGCCGCCATCTTCAGTAAGGGAATCAGGAAGTGAAGCCTCTCTGCTTCACTTCCTGCTTTCCTACTGAGCAAGCTTAAAGTGGATTTTTTTTGTTGATGTCACAATGTAGAGTATAAGATTTCCTATTATCTGTGCCCAGTCTTGCCACACAGAGAAATCCAGCGCTGAGAAATCCTCTTTTAATGTTCAGTGAAAATTAACACAATTCCAGATAAAAAACCTGCCAAATTATAAAGTCCGTTTCTGTCTTCTTGCTTTCAATGACAGGTTATTTACATATCTAGCTTGGACATGTTTATCATATGTTATGTTTATCATAACATGAGGTGATCCAAAGTTCATTGTATATTACCAGGATGTGTTATCTGGGGGAGGGGTGGATTTCTCACTTTTTATACCTCATGTTATGATAAACATGTCCTAGCTAGATATGTAAATAACCTGTCACTCAAAGCAAGAATAGAGAAAACTGACTTTTTATTTAGGCAGGTTTTTATCTGGAAGGCTGTTCATTTTCACTGAACATTAAAAGAGGATTACTCAGAGCTGGATTAACTCTGTGTGGCAAGACTGGGCACAAATCATAGGAAATCTTAGACTCTACATTGTGAGATCAATCAGTGGGTTTACATCCACTTTAAGTCGAGCTGCACTATTCCACTGGTCCCTGCTGTGTTCTGGGACCTCTGCGTCTCCCAGAAGACAGCAGGGGGTCCAGAGTAGGCGCCGAACATGGCGTAGGTCACCGTGGTGATCTATGCCCGGAAGTGGGAGCAAATAACTGGATTGAAGTAAACTGGACAAATGGAGAGGGGGATACTTCCGAACAGGGAGCACAGACAGCAATAAAAACTGACAGGGGTTCTAATCCATCTCCACTATTCAAAAAATAAGTTTTGTCTTTAGTTATACTTTTAGCTTTAAATTAATTTCTTTACCTGACTTTTCCTTTATAAGCTCTTTATACTGCCAGGTACAGCCTCTATTGTTATGGTCTTAGGATGGCAACACTACCTGGTTGGCTTCCTATGCAAAAATAGGGTTGTCACCTTTAGAAAGCAAGTAGGCATGCTCAGCTAGTAAGAACAAGTAAAGGGCTGACCTTCCTTCCTGCAGGGTTCCCAGGCTTGAGCTCATACATCATTACAATTGAAAGTGCGCCCACAACCAGACTGGGTCTGGGAAGGTAGGAAGGTAGGTATGTATGTATGTATGTATGTATGTATGTATGTATGTATGTATATAATAATAATAATAATAATAATAACCTGATCTGTAAAATAACATCCAGCCAGGGCTGTTCACATGCTGTGCCATTAAACTGTTATATTCTAATACTGATAATACTAATAATTTTTCTCAACAGTTCACTTCTATTTCATGGTTCCAGGTTGTCTTGCATGCAATAATTACAAGCGTCCAGACAGAAATATTTATGCATTAACTGCTGGCCGACCGCCTCACGTAGGAGTACGGAGGTAGAGTGGCCGTCGTGTGCTGGATCACTTTCAGGTAAGGGGGCGCATGCTGGCTGTGCCGTGATTAGTCACAGCACGAGCCAATCAGCTGGTGCTAGTCAATGATTGACCACTGTCACCCGCTGATCGGCAAACAGGATGACTGAGATCTGTGAAAGTATATAGAGCTATGTCCTGTCAGGGAAAGCCACCAATGATGTATACACTTACCAAGACATTGCACAATATTGTCAAAGGTACAGAACCGGTATATTGTGGCATCTAACACATTCACCATTGCCACGTGGAGGCCACACAAGCAGCGATTGTACGTCCGAACGTTCCTGGCACTGGGTGGGTTTTGGATACTTTGCTCCTGGCTGGGCTTTCCCTCTGGTTGGAAGTTTGCTATCAACTTTACTTTTTGTTTCTAATAGCTTGAAAACAACCAAGCCTCTTTAAAGCGGTTGTAAACCGCATATACAATTTTTTTTTTTTTTAAACCTGCAAGGCAAAGGGCATAATCAGCTAGTATGCACCGCATACTAGCTGATTATTAAATACTTACCTCGGAACGAGGTAAAGAGCACTTACCTGGTCCACGCCAAGCTAAATGTCATCTTGCTCTGGCGTGTCTTCTGGGTATCGCAGCTCCAGCGCTGTGATTGGCTGGAGCGGCGATGACGTCACTCCCGCACGCGAGATTTCAAATCGGCAAGGTTCGGCGGCTGCCGGTCCTTTCGCCGTGGATTCCCCCTGCGCATGCGCCGCTGCAATCAGCGGCGCATTGCGAGGGGGAATATATCCTAAACTGTACAGGTTTAGGAGATATTCTTTATACCTACAGGTAAGCCTTATTATAGGCCTTATTATAGGCTTACCTGTAGGTAAAAGTGAAAAAGTGGGGTTTACAACCACTTTAGGTTCTTACGATATTGGTAACCTGAAAACTATACTACTTTTGGGTTATTTACTCTTAAAACTGTATCCTCCGAATTGATTCGTTTGGGTGGTCATGTCTTCATCACCTTCCTAAAGGCTTAATATACTGGTTGTGTACTTTTGACACTATTGTGCAATGTCTTGGTAAGTGCATACATCATTACCGTGTTTCCTTGAAAATAAGAACTACCCCAAAAATAAGACCTAGCGTTATTTTCCAGGAAGGCTGCAATATAAGCCCTACCCTGAAAATAAGTGCCTAGTTTAAAATTAGGGTTGTCCAGATACCGATACTAGTATCGGTATCGGGACCGATACCGAGTATTTGCGGTAGTACTTGTACTCGCGCAAATGCTCCCGATACCTAAATAGAATACTTTTTTTGTATTTATCAACATGTTCTGTGAAAATTCTTTGAGTTTTTTACTACGGCGTGACAAGCAAATAAAACATTTTTATTCATTTTTATTCTTTTATAATGTCTTGAGTTAGAGTTCTTCATAATTCTAAAGAAAATATCCTTAGTCGGTATTGTGGTTTGAAAACTGTCACATGACATTTAAAAAAAGTATCGGTATTCGGTATCGGCGAGTACATGAAAAAAAGTATCGGTACTTGTACTCGGTCCTAAAAAAGTGGTATCAGGACAACCCTATTTAAAATGGTTGTAAAGTCCTTTAACTGCTTGCCGACCAGCCGCCACAGTTATACAGCGGCAGGTTGGCTCTGCTGGGCGAGATCACATAGTATAATGTCACCTCACCCAGCAGCCCCCCGCTCGCCCCCGACTTCCGTGCCCGGTGGGCGCGATCGCTGCCGGGCACACGCGATCGTTTGTTACAGAGCGAGGACCGGGAACTGTGTTTGTAAACACACAGCTCCCGGTCCTGTCAGGGGAGAAATGCCTGATCGTCTGTTCATACAATGTATGAACAGCTTTCTGTAATTTCCCCTAGTGAGTCCACCCCCCCCTCTTCAGTTAGAAAACACCTAGGGAACATAATTAAACCCCTTCCCTGCCCCCTAGTGTTAACCCCTTCCCTGCCAGTGGCATTTTTATAGTAATCCAATGCATTTTTATAGCACTGATCACTATAAAAATAACAATGGTCCCAAAAATTTGTCAAAAGTGTCCGCCATAATGTCGTAGTACTGAAAAGCCGCCATTACTAGTAAAAAAAAAATATGAATAAAAATGCCATAAAACTATCCCCTATTTTGTAAACGCTATAACTTTTGCGCAGACCAAACGCTTATTGCGTTTTTTTTTACGAAAAATAGGTAGAAGAATAAGTATCGGCCTAACCAGAGGAAAGAACTTTTTTTATATATTTTTGGGGGATATTTATTAAAGCAAAAAATATTCATTTTGTTCAAAATTGTCGTTCTATTTTTGTTTATAGCGCAAAACCTAAAAACCGCAGCGGTGATCAAATACCACCAAAAGAAAGCTCTATTTGTACTAAAAAAAAAATTTTTGTTTGGGAGCCACGTCACACAACCGTGCAATTGTCAGTTAAAGTGACACAGTGCCGAATCGCAAAAAGTGGCCCGGTCTTTGACCAGCAATATGGTCCGGGGGTTAACCCACTCTTTTATATAGTATATAAATGTAAAATGTGTGCGTTTCTGTAATATAATTGTGCAAAAATACCTTCGGTACAGTCCTCCATCTGCAGTGCTCGGTGTGGGGGAAGAGCGCTCTGGCGGGTCACGGAAGTAATGAGTGGCGCTATAACAGATATTTGGCACATTTATATTACAGAAACGCACACATTGTACATTATATAATACTGTAACAGAGTGGATTATAGGATTTTACAAGCATTTTAACTCTGTTCACACTGGGGATTCCTAACAGGCAGGGAGATAGAGGAGGAGAGAAGACATTACATGGTAAGACCTACTCCGAAAATAAGCCCTACTGTCTTTTGTTGCCAAAATTAAATACAAGACCCGGCCCTATTTTCGGGGAAACACAGTAGTGTCTATAGAGATACTAGCGGCACTATATACATATAATACACACCGAGACACACTATTTCTTTTATAGATATACTCTAGAATTATCTTCAAAGATACTTGGACAGCCGTGGTGGTTTTGTGCTATCCGTTTTTATGCTTTACTGCTGACGTTATCGCGTTTATTACATTGTAAGTGTTACCTTTTATAAGAAAATATATTCTATATTACCTATACCAGGGGTGTCAAACTCAATTTCATTGAGGGCCGCATCAGCATTACAATTTCCCTCAAAAGAACCGGTTGTATCTGTAAGGCTAGATGTCCAGCGCATCCTCTCCACTTACATTAGATGTAAAATGCCACCCCACTATTAGATGTTGAGTCCCCCACTCTCCCTTATATCGCAGTGCAACCCCCTTTCCTTAAGCTGCTGCTGGGAAGAAGCTGGATGCATTGCTTGAAAGTAAGGGTTTTGAGGACCAGAGGAGGGCGAGGGCCACATGAAATGGCTTGGAGGGCCGCATTCAGCCTGTGGGCCTTGTGTTCGACACCCCTGACCTATACCATTTTTAGGTATAAATTAAGAGTACAATGTTACACACACCCATAACTAGGCTGTTCTTCTCTGCAGCCGGGCAAGGTTGTTTAGGGACCATCTACACATTGGGTTATGAACAATCACCATGTAAATTTACCATTATTATTATTAAACAATGCTTATAAAATGCAGTCTTAACCGTGGGCATCGATGCGTTCCAACCTTATCTATGGCTTGTTTTTTCATTTGTAAAACCCTTACATCTACTTTTTGCTACAGGTAAGCCTATAATAAGGCTTAGCTGTAGCTACCCTGGATATCTCCTAAACCGTGCAGGTCCCCTCCATCTTCATGAGCCAACGTCATCGGCACATGCGCACTGAAGCAATGGCACGGACGTGCCATTGCTTCAGCTAGTGTGCCGTTACCAGCGGCGCATGTGCGAAAGTGACGTCATCGCAGCTCCGGAGCCCGCGATCCACTCCGAGAGCGATGTCGCCGGGCGGATTGTGTACGAGGTCCGCTGCGGGCCTCTCATGCGCCTGAAGAAGCGCAGACGCGTGCAACATGTAGTGCAAACCCACAATGTGCCTCAACCATAAATCGCATCAAATTACTCAGAACACCATTTGTCCACTACAGGATGTTCTTTATTCCCATATATGGAACTATTGATGCAAGTGCTATGTAGGCAATTGTCATAATTTTAATCTTATAATTAATAAATATATATATATATATATATATATATATATATATATATTATACACACACACACGGTTTGACAAATTTGCTTGGAGTCTAGGAGCCAGCTAATAAAGTTAGGAGCCAGAAAACGCGCCCGTCCCGCCGAGTTTGCGTGCAGAAGCGAACACATACGTGAGTAGCGCCCGGTATTCAAACCACAAGTGAGGTATCGCCGCGATCGTTAGAGCAATACTTATAGCTCTAGACCTCCTCTGTAACTCAAAACATGCAACCTGTATTTTTTTTTAAACGTCGCCTATGGAGATTTTAAAGGGTAAAAGTTTGTCGCCATTCCACGAGCGGACGCAATTTTGAAGCGTGACATATTGGGTATCAATTTACTCGGCGTAACATTATCTTTCACAATATACAAAAAAAATTGGCATAACTTTACCGTTGTCTTATTTTTTAATTTAAAAAAAGTGTATTTTTTTCCCCCCCCAAAAAAGTGCCCTTTTAAGACCGATGCGCAAATACGGCGTGACAGAAAGTATTGCAATGATCGCCATTTTATTCTCTGGGGTGGTAGAATCAAAAATATATATAATGTTTGGGGGTTCTAATTATAGGGAAGGAGATGGCAGTGAAAATTGTCATTTTTCACTCAGAATTGCTGTTTAACATGTAATGCCAACGGCCACCACCAGATGGCGCCAGCTCACAGAAGGGAGAGCTTGGGACTTCACAAAACCGCAAAGCTGGGGCCTCAATTACCGGTGGACGCAGGCGCCAGGTCACAATTGCAAACTGGCGCCCGGATACTGTCGACGTGTTTGTTATGTATGCGATTCCACATGTGTTAATTCATAGTTTTGATGCCTTCAGTGTGAATCTACAATTTTCATAGTCATGAAAATAAAACTCTTGGAATGAGAAGGTGTGTGTATATATATATATATATATATATATATATATATATATATATATATATATATATATATATATATATATATATATATATATATATATATATATATATATATATATACATACATACACATACACACACACACACACACACACACACACACCCCTTTAAACTGGCCACCTGACTTTTTTAAAACATTTAAAAGTGTTTTTCTACTTTTGCAGCCAAACAATTAATAAAAATGCCTCTATACGTTTATATGTTTTTTATGTGTTCACACAGTTAAAAAAAAAATGTTCTTACAACTACCACTTTCTTAGGAGAAGGTGTCATGGCTGACTGTAAGCATTTTTCAGTTCTTTAAGTGCAGACAGGATTATTTATGGCAAACATCTCCCCAGCCCCCTCAAACAAGGAGTACTAGTGGGATTTTTCATTGCTGGAATTTCCAGCAAAGAGAATCTGAAAAAAGGCAAGCAGCAGCTCTTTTTGAATACGGTATTTTTTTTTTTCTTTAATTATATGCCATTTAAATTTTGGACATGTAACAAACATAAAAAGTGTTATCCCAAATTGGCTGCAAAATTGGAAATACACTTTAAGTGTATGTAAACCCATATTACATTTTGATCTCGCTTGCCATCATGCATGATAGTATTCTTATCCACTTCCCTACCAGGCCAATTCCGATGAGTGGAAATTCCACTATAGGGTGGAGCTCCGCTTTAAAGCATTTTCTGCATCTGTTGTAAAGTTACTACCTAGAGGTCCTGCCAGAATTTCTGTTGCAGGCTGACAACACTAATCCACTGGCTTGTAATTAGCAGTAGCGTTGTCGGCCCGCCACACAAGCTTGTTTAGTTGACAGGTACGCCGCCTTTCATATCTATCAGATAGGCAGCCCAAAGATTAACCGAAGACGTGGGCACGCCAGGCTGACAATGACGCTGTTAACTGCAAGGCAACAGTGTAGAGCTGTCCGCCTACACCAGCAATGCCAGCAGAATCTCTAGATAAAAAAACTTTGCAACAGTCACAAAGACTGATTTGCTTAAAACGGTTGTATACCTAATTTCTTTTTTTTTTACACCTGAAAAGGAAAAACCATAATGAGCTGGTATGCACCGGATCTTCCGGGTATCGCCGCTCCAGCGCTGTGATGGGCTCGCGGGAGTTTTCAATTCGGCAAGGTCCGGCGGCTGCCGGCCCTTCAGCCGAGGGACCCCCTGCGCATGCGCCACTGCAATTGGCGGCGCATTTCGAGGGGAATATCTCCTAAACCATGGGTCTTCAAACTACGGCCCTCCAGGTGTTCAGGAACTACAATTCCCATCATGCTTAGTCATGTCTGTGAATGTCAGAGTTTTACAATGCCTCATGGGAAGTGTAGTTCCGCAACAGCTGGAGGGCCGTAGTTTGAGGATCCCTGTCCTAAACCATACAGGTTTAGGAGATATTCTTTATAACTACAGGTAAGCCTTATTATAGGCTTACCTGTAGGTAAAAGTGGTAGTATAGAGTATACTACCACTTTAACCACTTCAGACCCGCGCTATAGACGAATGACGGCTACAGCGCGTGTCTGAATATATCCAACCCGCCGTCTTTTGACAGCCGCCCCTTTGGGCGTTCCCAGCACGCGCTCCAGAGCACGCAGCGGGAAAGCTCTGTGTTGGCCGTGTCCCTTGGACACAGCCAAACACAGATCGCGGCGAACGGACAATCAGAGTGGCTGTTTGCGATGCGATCTGTGTGGCGAATGAGAGATGATCTCATATAGATCATCTCTCATTGCCGTTTTACACAGAGACAGCGTCCTGTCTCTGGAGAGGAGGAGACCGATCTGTGTTCCTTGCACATAGGGACACAGATCGGTCACCCCCCAGTCACCCCCCCCTCCCCCCACAGTTAGAAAACTATGTAGGGAATACATTTAGCCCCTTCCTCACCCCCTAGTGTTAACCCCTTAGATGCCAGTCACATTTATATAGTATCTAGTGCATATTTATAGCACTGATCGCAGTATAAATGTGAATGGCGCCAAAAATGTGTCAAAAGTGTCCGATGTGTCCGCCATAACGTCGCAATCCCAAAAAAAATCCTGTCCCCTATTTTGTAAGCGCTATAAAACCAGTCGCTTATTGCGATTTTTTTTTTTTTTTTTACCAAAAATATGTAGAAGAATACGTATCGGCCTAGACTGAGGAAAAAAAATGTTTTTTTTTTTTTTA
This sequence comes from Rana kukunoris, assembly GCA_029574335.1. Classification (NCBI taxonomy): domain Eukaryota; kingdom Metazoa; phylum Chordata; class Amphibia; order Anura; family Ranidae; genus Rana; species Rana kukunoris. Next base: position 505,091,123 of record CM056051.1, on the reverse strand, counting down.
AATTGGGATATTTATTATAGCGACAAGTAAAAAATATTGTATTTTTTTTCAAAATTGTCGCTCCTTTTTGTTTATAGCGCAAAAAATAAAAACCTCACAGGCGATCAAATACCACCAAAAGAAAACTACTTGTGGGGAAAAAAGGACGTCAATTTTGTTTTGGAGCCACATCGCACGACCGCGCAATTGTCAGTTAAAGTGACGCAGTGCCGGAAGCTGAAATTTCACCTGGGCAGGAGGGGGGTATATGTGCCCAGTAAGCAAGTGGTTAAGGAAATTATATAGAACAGTAACATAATGCCAAAAAGATACTTAAAGACAAATTAGGGGGAGATGTATGCATGCAGTTATTTTTTCTCGTCGTTTTTCTCGTCATGAAAAACGGTCGTGTATAGGCTTTAACGACGGAGAATAAAAACGTGCATGCTCAGAAGCAAGTTATGAGAAGGGAAATTTGCATAATCAGCCCAAAGGTTGGCGCCAATAGAATGGAACTTCCCCTTTAAAGCAGAGGTTAACCCTAAAACTACTCTGTCCCATAGCATCCAGCATACTGGCGCCAGCGCCAGTATGCTGTTTTTTTTTATTTTTATCGTTGTACTTACTGTTAAATGAAGAATTTTCATTTCTGTCCACCGCGGGTGAATGGCGCGGCTATGTCACGTCACGCTTTCCGAAAATAGCCAATTTAGGACTCGGCTCCTTCCGGCGCTTTTTTTCACAATCGTGTTTAGGCAAGGCAGGATTGATAAGAATCACGTCGAGAAAAACTTCCATGACATTAAAAACGGTCGTGTGTAAGACCAAAAAAATATATAACATACAGCAATCAGTGGCAACACCATTACTGACACATGGAAAGCACATATGGCGCATATTAACCATCCATATCACCAATTTACTCAAGCATGTCTTTATGGACCTTACTTTGTGCACTGGTGTGCAGTCATGTTGAAACAGGAAGGGGCCATCCCTAAACTCTTCCCAAAAAGTGGGAAGAATGAAATGGTCTTGGCATTCCAACGTTTAAGAGACCTTTCACACTGAGGCAATTTTCAGTTTTTCTAGCACTATAAATAGTGCTTTCACACTGGAGCGGTTTGCTAATGTTCCACAAAGCAAAAGTCCCACAAGCAGCATCTTTGGGGCAATTTGGGAGCGCTGCATACAGCGCTCCCAAAACGCCCCTGCCCATTGCAATGAATAGGAAGCGCCACGACATGGGTGATTGAAAAAGCACCGCTAAAATGAGCGGTGCGTTGGCGCCATTGCGCGGGCGTCCCCAGTGTGAGAGGGGTCCAAGAGTTCCCTTCAATGGAACCAAGGGACTGAACCTAACCCCTGAAAAACAACCCCACACCATAATCCCACCTCCACCAAATGATTTGGACCAGTGCACAATGCAAGGTCCATAAAGACACGGATGAGAGAGTTTGGGGTGAAGAAACTTGACTGGCCTGCACAGTCTTGGCTGCATCAAAAAATCTGTGTTCCGCCCGTACCTGGCTCTCAACCTTACTCTGGGGGGAGCCGTAGGATGAGGATGTTTTCTATTATGTGACCATCAGTTTATACTTGGGGTACTATAACCGTTTCAAGGCCCTCTTCTCCAAATGGAGAGGTGCCCTTGATTCAACCCTACCTACCAACAGTCTTCAGATGATTTATACTTTCTACCCTGATACATAGTCATAGCTATTATAGATTGTTGCAACATTTTTCTACTTGGTCTCCTTCCATTTGGTCTTACTGTTGAACATGCCTAGATGCGGTTTGTTGGAATATAGAAATGGGGCAAGACTATGGAGATTGTTAGTACTGCGTCTAACGCTTTATACCCCAATTTCTGCGACTTTAACCACTTGCCGACCAGCCGCCGCAGTTATACGGCGGCAGGTCGGCACGGGTGCGCGAGAGCCCGTAGCTCTACGTCGCGCTTTTCGCGGCCACTAGGGGGCGCGTGCGCGCCGCCGGCGGCCCGCGCGCGCCCCCCGCTCGCCCCCGAGTCCCGTGCGTGTGCCCGGCGGGCGCGATCGCCGCCGGGCACACGCGATCGCTCGTTACAGAGCGGGGAACGGGAGCTGTGTGTGAAAACACACAGCGCTCGTTCCTGTCAGCGGGGGAAACGCTGATTTTCTGTTCATACAATGTATGAACAGAAAATCAGTGATTCCCCCTAGTAAGTCCACCCCCCCCATACAGTTAGAACACACTAGGAACACACTTAAGCCCTTCCCCGCCCCCTAGTGTTAACCCCTTCACTGCCAATGGCATTTTTATAGTAATCCAATGCATTTTTATAGCATTGATCGCTAAAAAAATGCCAACGGTCCCAAAAATGTGTCAAAAGTGTCCGAAGTGTCCGCCATAATATCGCAGTACCGAAAAAAAACGCTGATCGCCGCCATTACTAGTAAAAAAAAAAAAAAATAATAAAAATGCCATAAAACTACCCCCTATTTTGTAAACGCTATAACTTTTGCGCAAACCAATCAAACGCTAATTGCGATTTTTTTTACGAAAAATATGTAGAAGAATACGTATCGGCCTAAACTGAGGAAAAAATATTTTTTTTTATATATTTTTGGGGATATTTATTATAGAAAAAAGTAAAAAATATTGCATTTTTTTCAAAATAGTCGCTCTGTTTTTGTTTATAGCGCAAAAAATAAAAACCGCAGAGATGATCAAATACCACCAAAAGAAAGCTCTATTTGTGGGAAAAAAAAGGACGCCAATTTTGTTTGGGAGCCACGTCGCACGACCGCGCAATTGTCAGTTAAAGCGACGCAGCGCCGAATCTCAAAAAGTGCTCTGGTCTTTGGACAGCAATATGGTCCGGGGCTGAAGTGGTTAAATAGCCTTTAAAAGTAGACCCGAACTTAAACAGAGAAGATCCAATATATTCTAAGAAACATAAAAAATGTAAATTTTCCCAAAAATACTAATTGTCTCATCTCTACTGAAAATATAATGGTAGTGCACTTCTGGTGAGGGTGCCCGTCCTGTATCCTCACTGTTCTGCTTGCTAAAGAGGAATCTGTACCTGAGGATCTGCAGTACAAGGTTCTCCCTGTTTATACTTCATTTTATTCTGGGGATCCTTGCTTCCTACATCCCTCCAGCTGCTTCAGGTTTACTACCCCACTAGTCGTCTGGTGACCCGTCCAATACCAAGATGACTTCTTCCACACAGACACCGTATAGAAGGCATGGTAGGGAATGGGGGAAAAGATCATCTGCAGGGAGACCACGAGTAATACCTGCGCCTAGTCCTTTGTCCTCTGCTAATCTTTTGTTTTTGGACACAAAACAAAAAACGGAGTTCCGCCACAATTTTTTATTCTTTTTTTAAAGTCAGCAGCTACAAATACTGCAGTTGCTGACTTAAAATAAGGACACTTACCTGTCCAAGGTGCCCGCGATGTCGGCACCCGAAGCCGATCTCTCCCTCGGCTGCCGCCACCGCCATCTTCAGTAAGGGAATCTGGGAGTGAAGCCTTTTGTGGCTTCAATTCCTGGTTCCCTACTGCACATGCGCGAGTCGCGCTGCACTATTTGAATGATCCCTGCTGTCTTCTGGGACCTGTGTGTCTAACAGAAGACAGCAGGGGGACGAAGGAGGAGCCGGGCGTGGCATAGATACCCGCCCCGCAGGTGATGCGTATATCTATGCCCGGAAGTAGAAGCAAAGTACCTGTATTAAACAGGCATCTGCTCCCTCAAACCCTTGCAAGGAGGCGCCGGATGTGGCATAGATACCTGCAGGTGATGCGGATATTTATGCCCGGAAGTAGGAGCAATGTACCTGTATTTAACAGGTATCTGCTTCTTCCAACCCTTGCAAGGAGGCGCCGGACGTGGCATAGATACCCGCAGGTGATGCAGATATCTATGCCCGGAAGTAGGAGCAAAGTACCTGTAACAAACAGGTATCTGCTCCCTCCAACCCCTGCACAGACACAGAGATGCACTTAAATTTCGGTGGGCGAAAATTGTGTTTTTTGGCAGTTTGCAGATAAAGAAAAAAGGTGCCAATAATGGTGCAGAAAGCGTGTGTGATTTTTCTGTGCTTATGGTGTGTTTTTCATAGGTCACGTGACTCAAAAACCGCATTAAACAAGTAACAAGTGCGTTATTGATGTGTTCTTGCTACGTTTTTAATGCATTTTAATGGGGAGGTGTGTTTTTGGTGTGGTTTTTTTTAACTGACCAAGATTTTTAACATCACAAAGGAAGTGCAACAACAGTCGAGTTGAATTTTTCTTGTGCTAAAAAGGTGGCGATAATTTATATTTCTTTAAATTCACGAGAATAAAAAGTAGAATACAATTCCAAAAAAAATGTAAATTTTTTTTTTTATATTTTTATAAATTTTTTATTATTGTTTTTATACTGTAATTTTCAGTTTTGGATTTCGGCCAAGTGCTTCCTGATTTTTTGGTACCAAAATGTTCTATTCGGTGCACCTCTACCTTTAAGGCCTTTATCTATACTCTGACAGCTGTGTCATTTTCCTCTTAAGTTAATTTTTAGACCTGGAGAATTTGTAGAGGAAATTACTCTTTTCCAATATCAAAAACTTTTATTGATCTTTAACCATTTTAGTTCTCACCCCCCTGAAATCTTGAAGTCGCAAATTATACATATTTCAGAGGAAACAAAAATGTCTGTTAAAGACCAACAAAGGCTTTTGCCATTCTAAAATGTTGCCACCGTTCTTAAGCACATACATCACACAAAGACCAACCATAACCAAAATCACAAAGACCAACCATAACCAAAATCACACATACCGCTACTGATGCCACCATTGGGTCGCTCACCGGCCTGGTTGACGTTCATCATGCTGTACATTGTATACATGTTGCAGATTTGTCGGTACTGTTCTTCTGTCCCATCCTCTCCAACCTCCTCTTCTTCATCCTCCTCATTGTGATAAGACCCTGGGCTGTCACTCGTGTAAGCGCTGGATGTTCCTGGGCTGGTCCTCTCCGAACCCATTGCAGCCGTTCCTGCTCCCCCTGATGGCCCACCAGGTCCAGTACCGGCTCCTTGGGAAAAACGTGCCACCTTCCTATTGGCTCCTCCTGCGTCTTTCTGTCCCCCATCCCACAGTCTCTTGGCCACGGGGGTGCACTGAACGGCTTCTGACTCCTGGCTCTCCGTCTTAACCCGGGTAGGCCGTGAAGTGTTGTAAGATGTAGTTGAGGACAGAGGCATCATGACCGTACCTGCTGCTGCAACTGCTGCTGTTGTGGCGGGGCTTGGTGGCTCAGAACTGGGAGTTTCTTCAGGATGGAGACCCTGCGAGTCACAGCTGGGTGAGCTGACCTTCAGGAAGAACTCTGTTCCCTTTTCCATGATCTCCTGGATCTGCAGGAAGCCAGCCGTGTACATCAGCAGGAACTGGTCTCCTACATTCATACTGAGCCGTCCGGTGTAGCAGAAGCTCAGGATCTGCTGGAAAGACTGCGGCTGGACAGAACCAGGTAACTCCACCACCGGGTTCTTGCTGTTGTGGAACAGGTCTCTGAAATAAGAGCTGCTGGCGGCCAGGACGGCCCGGTGGGCTTTAAACTGGTGACCGCGGACCACCACAGAGACATCGCAGTACAGACCCTGGAGGCGTTGCTCGTTCAAGCATTCCAGAATGCTGTTCCCAAAGTTGGGAATCTCCATTTGCAGAGTCTGAGACATGATGACAAGCCAAGGTGGGAAGAGACAGACGGAGGGGGAGGATACAGAGGCTAAAATGACACAGAAGAAAAAGGAAAGACAATGGATGTTAAAGGATAACAAACAAAATAGGTCACTTTAAAGTGATTGTAAAGTCTCATTTTTCTTTTATTTTTAAATAACAAACATGTTATACTTACCTCCTCTGTGCAGTTGGTTTTGCACGGAACAGCCTGGATCCTTCTTTTCTTAGATCCCTCTTTGCTGCTTCTGGCCCCTCCCTCCTATCAAGTGCCCCCTCCGCCAGCAGCTCTCTATGGGGAAACCCAGGCTGAGTCAGAGCTCTGTGTATCCATTTAGACATGGAGCGCGACCTGACCTGAAAGGCTGACTGACTTTGATTGACAGCTGTGGGAGCCAATGGCTGCTGCTGTGTCTTAGCCAATCAGGAGTGGCCCAGATGGCTAAGACACTAATAGACATCGCTGGAGAGAAATGGGGCTCAGGTAAGTAATTGGGGGTGCTGGGGAGGCTGCTACACACAAGGTTTTATATCTAAGGGGTTGTAAAGGTACAATTTTTTCCCCCCTAAATAGCTTCCTTTACCTCATCCTTTGATTTTGCTTTTAAATGTCCTTATTTCTTCTGAGAAATCCTCACTTCCTGTTCTTCTGTATGTAACTCCACACAGTAATGCAAGGATTTCTCCCTGGTGTGGAGTGTCATGTTTGCCCCCTCCCTTGAAGGGAAGAGCCAAAACACTCTACATTGCAGATAGAGAAAGGAGCTGTGTGTAAGTGGGCATCTTGACTCTCCTGCTCGCCCCCTCCCCCCTCAAGGGAGGGGGAGCATGACACTCCACACCAGGGAGAAAGCCTTGCATTCCGGTGTGTAGTTACAGGCAGAAGAACAGGACAGAAATAAGGACATTTAATAACAAAATGGAAGGATGAGGTAAAGTCAGGGGTGCCCAACATTTTGAAGAGCGAGGGCCACTTAAGCAACTTGGTAACCAGTTGAGGGCCACAATGAGCGGAGCGGGCGGATGACAGGTCACGGCTACTATATAGGCCCTCTGATCTGCCCAGATGAAAGAGGACAAATTCCCTACTGTTTTTCAGATTGGAGGTAGGCGGGCATAAACGGACATCTGTCGCTTTCTTTCTCTACCACCAGCTTCATTCACAACACTGATTTTGTGGTATGGCGGGTCGGCAACCTATGATCTGGGCTTGTCAACCCACCATTCCAGAGTAGGAGGTCGCGGGCCACATCAAAGGGCTCCGCGGGCCACATGTGGCCCCCGGGCCACTGGTTGGCCACACCTGAGGTAAGTGAAGGAGGACTGCACTAAGGTAAAGGAAGCTATTTAGGGAAAAACATTTTTTACATTTACAACCCCTTTACGATTAAAAAAAAAAAAAAAAAAAAAAAAAAAAACTTCTGCCTTTACAACTTAAAGATTCAAGTAGTCATTCTACCCAGAAGTGATATTTTAATAAAGCCTGGTGCATCGAGAGCCCCTGGCTATATATAACAGCTCCCTGTCATTCCCAACTCTTTTACGGTCTACTTGGAAGTTGCTGACCACCTTTGTCTGTTCCAGCCCCACCCGTTACATCCTCCAAAACTTAAAATAAAAAAACAAGGAGAGCGGGAACCCCTTATAAAAAAAACGGTCAAAACAGGTTAGCAGATCAGAAAACTAAGTACAGAGATCTCGCCAATAGAGTCCCCAAGAGATTGGAGAAACTGTTGGGTGATTTAACCCTCCAATAGAAGACAAACTGAAATATCTGTTCTGTGACAATTCTTTAAATGTGGAATTTTGCTCAATTAAAGCTGAAGTGTAGTCGTGGCGTTTTTACATAGTTACGTTGGTCCAGCTTAGACCAATGCAAATACGTATATACCATCTTGGTACACCCGGCGGCGGCCCTCCTCTCTGTTCACACCCACAGAGGAGGAGCCCGCGCTCGAGGGAAACACACGTCGCTGTCTGAGGTCTGCACTACTACCGTGGGGGTTACTGTCTGAGGTCTGCAATACTACTAGGGTTGTCCCGATGCCTCTTTTTTAGGACCGAGTACAAGTACCGATACTTTTTTTCATGTACTCGCCGATACCGAATACCGATACTTTTTTTACATGTGTCCCCAAATGCAGCCATGTCCCCCACATATTCAGCCATGTCCCTCACATATTCAGCCATGTCACATGTCCCTCACATATGCAACCATGTCCCTCACATATGCAGCCATGTCCCTTCAGCCATGTCCCTCACATATGCAGCCATGTCCCTTCAGCCATGTCCCTCACATATGCAGCCATGTCTCTTCAGCCATGTCCCTCACATATGCAGCCATGTCCCTCACATATGCAGCCATGTCCCTCACATATGCAGCCATGTCCCTCACATATGCAGCCATGTCCCTTCAGCCATGTCCCTCACATATGCAGCAATGTCCCATGTCCCTCACATATGCAGCAATGTCCGTTCAGCCATGTCCCTCTAGCCATGCCGAAAGCCGCATAGAGAAAACCACAGGATTCATTTGAATAGCCCGCCCGTATAGACACTCCCCCTTGCTCGGGATTGGACAGATCACGATCACCCATCCAATCCAGAGCAAGGGGGAGTGTCTATACGGGCGGGAACACTACAGCTATTCAAATGAATGCTGTGATGTTCCCGCACAGCGTTTAACCCCTTGCAGCAGCGGCACGATGCGATTGGCTCTTGATTCGGCAGCGCGATGCGGCGGGCGTATTTAGGCATCGGGAGTATTTGCGCGAGTACAAGTACTAGCGCAAATACTCGGCATCGGTTCCGATACCGATAATAGTATTGGTATCGGGACAACCCTAACTACTACTGTGGGGGTTACTGTCTGAGGTCTGCACTGTGGGGTGTCTGTACTGAGGAGGGGGGGTGACACCATTTTTATTATTTATTTTTTGCACCGAGTGACGCCACTGCAGTGGGGGGGGGGGGGTGATATGGATATTATAGTGGGGAAGATTTTTTATTCCCAATCTGAAAAATGTTCCGATCCGTGACTCCTGATCCGAGGAACGATCCGAACCGTGAGTTTTTTGATCCGCTGCACCCCTACTGCTGACTGACAGTAAATTGGTACTTTGTTTGGAAACTCCTGTTCCAGAGGGATACCACAGGTATGGCGCATGCATATATATTACCAAAAGTATTGGGACGCCTGCCTTTACACGCACATGAACTTTAATGGCACCCCAGTCTTAGTCCGTAGGGTTCAATACTGAGTTGGCCCACTCTTTGCAGCTATAACAGCTTCAACTCTTCTGGGAAGACTCCACAAGGTTTAGGAGTGTCTATGGGAATGTTTGACCATTCTTCCAGAAGTGCATTTGTGAGGTCAGGCACTGATGTTGGAACATCAGTTTCCACTCCAATTCAATTCCAAAGATGTTTATCTGGCCGAGGTCAAGCCAGTCAAGTTTCTCCACCCCAAACTCGCTCATCCATGTCTGATGGACCTTGCTTTCTGCACTGGTGCGCAGTGATGTTGGAACAGGAAGGGGTCATCCCCAAACTGTTCCCACAAAGTTGGGAGCATGAAATTGTACAAAATGTCTTGGTATGCCGACCCTTAAAAGCAACCTCAAACTATAATCCCCCCTTCATCAAATAATTTGGACCCGTGCACAAAGCAAGGTCCATAAAGACATAGATGGATGAGTTTGGGGTGGAGAACTTGACTGGCCTGACCTCCACCCCCCCATAGAAAACCTTTGGGATGAATTAGAGCGGAGACTGTGAGCCAGCCCTTGGCCAACATCTGTGCCTAACCTCACAAATGCACTTCTGGAAAAATGGTCAAACATTCCCATAGACACTCCTAAACCTTGTGGACAGCCTTCCCAGAAGAGTTGAAGCTGTTATAGCTGCAAAGAGTGGGCAACTCAATATTGAACCCTACGAAATAAGACTGGGATGTCATTAAAGTTCATATGCGTGTAAAAGCAGGTGTCCCAATACTTTTGGTAATATAGTGTACTTATATTAGTCCAAGGTAGACTAATGTAACAAAGTAAAAAATTGCAATATTTACACTTTAGCCTTAAAGAGGAAGTCCAGCCCCCCCTCAAAAAATTCAAAGTCAGCAGCTACAAATACTGCAGCTGATGATTTTTAATATAAAGGACACTTACGGTACCTGTCCAGGGAGCCAATGATATCAGCACCCAAGCCGATCTTCTGAAAGGCAGTCTTGTGCAGCCACCACCATTCCTGGTAAGGGAACCTGGCAGTGAAGCCTTTCGGCTTCAGTGCCGGCATGTTGTCATATTCGGCTCCCGATCGCAGAATGCTACGGAAGTCACATGGCGGCCAACTGCGCATGCGCGATGCGTTCCAACCGCAAGTGCGATGCGTTCCAATGGATTTACACCAGTACACACCAGTGAAACCTCGGTCAGGATCCAGGCTCATTCCTTACCATCCCCGTGGATTAGAGGATGTTAAAAAAAAAGAGCCAGGAGGCCGAGCAAGCGTCGCCCTGAATGCCGGGTTCACTGGAGTGTACTATCGTAAATCTATTGGAATGCATCGCACATGTGCAGTTGGCCGCCATGTGACTTCCGTAGCATTCTGCTATAGGGAGCAGAATATGGCAACACACCGGTTCCCTACTGTGCATGAGCGAAGCACGCTGCGCTTTCCAATTGGCCCAGCGGTGGGGAAAGGAGGAGGAGGAAGGGCCAACCTTCCGAGAGATCGGGCCGCTGTTCTGTATTTCAGAAATGGGGAATGGTACCTGTCAAAAACAGGTACCCATTCCCCTATGAAAGATGCCAAATGTGGTACTGGAGGGGAAGGAGACGTACAAACGGAAGTTCCACTTTTGAGTGAAACTCTGCTTTAAAAAAAAAAAAAAAAAAAAACGCAAACAAAGCTATTAAATCGCAAAAGAAACTTGCCTGTCCAGTCCAATCAGAGAGCGCTTTGCATTCGTTCATAGAATACAAAACTACTCTCTGCACAGCGCCCCCTCCTGTCCTCTGTATGCAGCAGCCCAGCTGCTCAACAAGGGAGCCGAAAGAAAGTGGAAAGCCCAGTAGTAGCGGTGTATACTCCAGTGCTCTCCAGGGGCATCGCCAGGCACGATATATTCAGAGTTACATTGATTTCAGCTGGACCAACATAATGTATAAAATATTCATACCTGGAATATGTTGCAAAGCAGACTGCTCTATTTCCCCATCAGCACAGTCAGACTTAATGGGGGAATCCCTCCTGTAGGGCTATGGAGTTCTGCAAGTGGGGGAAGCCTTCCCTGTGCTGGCAGCATTAATCTTTTAGGATAAACCCAACAGGCTGGTTGTACACAATTCGATAGTTCGACTTGTGCCCATACATGAAGTGAAATTTGGCTGGTACCTGCTGAACCGGCAGAATTTTGATCCATGTTTGACCGGCTTTACTCCAAAATGAACTCAGGTTATATCTTTACACACATTATAAAAGGAATGTGTTCACAACCGTACTGTATGGCATGACAATGCCCCTCACCCACCCCGGTCTGCCAGCTATGCTGCTTCCTCCTGCCAAGATCTCATTATCATGGAGCTAAGTAGAAAGGCAAACAATAAGTGTTTACAGGGACACATTACAAGGCCTGCGAGTCCCGGCTCTGCACTCCGTACAAAGAGGGGCCTCAGCTAAAAACAAAAGACGTGTTTCAGGAAGAAAACAAGTCATTGCGGAATACAGGAGCTGCCCAAATACATCAGATCGTTTCTATCACGGATTACGTACATAAACCACAAAAAGCGAAATGTAAGTGATGTGTTTTCTACAGGTCTGACATCTCCAAAAATAAATAAAAAATACAATAAATAAAAATAAAAGTCAAACAATGCGTGAATAGACAAATCCTTGCATTTCTGCGATTCTGTCAACAATCCAAAAAGAACTTAAATGTATTAAGCCCAACTGAACCCTTTTGATTCATTAATATATGGAATTAGGCTGCAAATAATTCTGTGCTTTTTTTTTTTTTTTTTACACTGCTATTGCAGGTTAAAAGGGGTTGTAAAGGTAATTTTTTTCCCCCTAAATAGCTTCCTTTACCTTAGTGCAGTCATTTTTAGCAGTGCTTTACTGTCAGTTTCGCGGCGCTATTCAGCCGCTAGAGGGGTGGTTTTACCCCCCTCCTGCTAGTGGCCGAGAGGCGCTTTGCCGGCGGTATACCCGCGGTGCCCCATTAATTTCAATGGGCAGGAAACCATACACACTGCTCCAAAGATGCGACTAGGAGGACCTTTTTTTTTTACCATCCTGCTAGTGCACCACTCCAGGGCTTTCACACTGGAGAGACATCAGCGGCTGTTTTGCAGGCACTATTTTTAGTGTTATAGCGCCTGCAAACCGACCCAGTGTGAAAAGGGGTCTAAATCAGGGGTCTCCAAACTTTCTAAGCAAAGGGCCACTTTACTATTCATCAGGCTTTAGGGGGGCCAGACTGTGGCCATCGGGAGTAGAAAAAGATCCCAGCATCAGTTAGAATAAACCATGCTCCATCTTCAGTATCGGTGAGAGGAATTGTGCCCCATCACTTGTGTCATTGGGAGGAATTATGCCCCAATCATTGGTGTCTTTGGTAGAAATTGTGCCCCATCATTGGGCCCCATTGATGATGTCATTGGGAGGAATTGTGCCCCATCTTTAGAGTCTTTGGTAGGAATTGTGCCCCCTCATTGGGCCCCATCTTTTGTGTCTTTGGTAGGAATTGTGCCTCATCTTTGGTGTCTTTAGTAGGAATTGTGCCCCATCATTGGGCCTCAGTTTTGATGTCATTGGGAGGAATTGATCCCCATCTTTAGTGTCTTTGGTAGGAATTGTGCCCCATCGTTGATGTCATTAGATGGAATTGTGCCCTATCTTTGGTGTCATTGGTCCCAATTTTTGGTGTCATTATGAGTAACTGTGTACCATTGTTGGTGTCAGTGAATGAAATAGTGCCCCAAGGGCCAGATAAAAGCAAGCAAAGGGCCACATCCGGCCCCCGGGCCACAGTTTGGAGACCACTGGTCTAAATAGTCCCACTAACAGCATCTTTGGAGCGGTGTGTATACCGCTCCTACCCATTGAAATCAATGGGGCACTGCAGCTATACCGCTGGCAAAACACCTCTGCAGAGGTGCTTTGCTGTGTTTTTTACACTTTCTCTGCCACTAGCGGGGGTAAAACCGCCCACTAGTGGCAAAATGGCGCAGCAAAATTGACAGTAAAGCGACGCTTTACCGCCGCGCAAGTGTGAAAGGGGCATGAGAGCAAGGGGTCTGACTCTCTGGTATGCTGCCAGGGTATGTTAAAGGGGTTGTAAAGGTACAATTATTGTTTTACCTAAATAGCTTCCTTTACCTCAGTACAGTCCTCCTTCACTTATCTCACCCTTCCATTTTGCTTTTAAATGTCCTTATTTCTTCTAAGAAATCCTCACTTCCTGTTCTTCTGTCTGTAACTCCACACAGTAATACAAGGCTTTCTCCCTGGTGTGGAGAAAGCCTCCTGAAGGAGTGTCAGGACACCCACTTACACACAGCTCCTTTCTATATCTGCAAAGTAGAGAGTGTCCTGACCCTCCTGCTTTACCAAAAATATGAAGAAGAATACGTATCGGCCTAAACTGAGAAAAATAAATGTTTTTTTAACCCCTTCCATACAGGGCATTTTCACCCCCTTCCTGCCCAGACCAATTTTTAGTTTTCAGAGCTTTTGCAATTTGAATGACAATTGCGCGGTCATGCAACACTGTACCCAAATTAAATCGTTATGTTTTTTTTCCCCACACAAATAGAGCTTTCTTTTAGTGGTATTTGATCATCTCTGCTGTTTTTATTTTTTGCGCTATAAACAAAAGAAGAGTGACAATTTAAAAAAAACACAATATTTTTTACTTTTTTATTTAATACATATCACAATTTATAAAAAAAAAAAAATTTCCTCAGTTTAGACCGATACGTATTCTTCTACGTATTTTTGGTAAAAAAAAAAACACAATAATCGTATATTGATTGGTTTGCGCAAAAGTTATAGCGTCTACAAAATAGGTGATAGATTTATGGCATTTTTATTAAAAATTTTTTACTAGTAATGGCGGCGATCTGCTTTTTTTTTTTTGTGACCGTGACATTGCGGCGGCCATATCTGACACTTTTGACACGTTTTTGGGACCATTCACATTTACACAGCGATTAGTGCTATAAAACTGCACTGATTACTGTGCAAATGTGACTGTCAGGGAAGGGGTTAACACTAGGGGGCGCTGAAGGTTAAAATGTTCCCTAAAGTGTGTTCTAACTGTAGGGGGAGGAGACCGATGTGTGTTCCTCTGTACTGGGAACACATGAGTCATCAGTCTCCTCACCGCTGATAGGAGGTGGATCTGTGTGTTTACACCAGGGATCCTCAAACTACGGCCCTCCAGATGTTGCGGAACTACAAGTCCCATGAGGCATTGTAAAACTCTGACATTCACAGACATGACTAGGGCATGATGGGAATTGTAGTTCCTGAACAGCTGGAGGGCCATAGTTTGAGGACCCATGGTTTACACACACAGATCCACACTCCTGCCGTGATCAGCGGCAATCGCGGCCGTCGGGCACGCGCGCGGGATCGCGAGTCGTGCCGCGGGTGCGCGCGCCCTAGAACGCCGTGAAGAAAAGACGTGTGACGTCCACTCTCATCGGCGAGGGGTTGGCACTGACGTCAATCCCCTATGGCCCGGTATTGAAGTGGTTAATTGGGCTATTTATTATAGCAACAAGTAAAACATTTTGTATTTTTTTCAAAATTGTCGCACTTTTTTGTTTATAGCGCAAAAAATAAAAACCGCAGAGGTGATAAAATACCATCAAAATTAAAATCATAAAAAAAAAACACCAAAAGAAAGCTCTACTTGTGGGGGGAAAAAATAAAAAAGACGTCAATTTTATTTGGGAGCCACGGCACACGACCGCGCAATTGTCAGTTAAAGCGACGCAGTGCCAGAAGCTGAAATTTCACCTGGGCAGGAGGGGGGTATATGTGCCCAGTAAGCAAGTGGTTAAAGTGCAGGTATAGCCAAAATTTGCAGAAGGCTTTGCTGGATTATTTTTGCTGAGAGGGGGGGGGGGTACTCTTTTCCCCCTGAACAAGTGTCCCCATCGAGAGGTTTCCCCTCAGCTCTTGTTCTAGGGACAACTCTCAAATTTTGGATTCCCCCCTCACTTGGGATGACCATGGGCACCAGCACAAAGGGGTAAACCAATAAAAACTTGACTGGGGGTCCAAACTTGCCCCCACTCTACCAAAAACTAAATCAACCTTAGGGTATAACCACGTGTGTATAAAATAAGCATTAAGCTGAAAAACTTTTTTGGGGTTCAGGGATGGTAAATTATACCCTGTTCTTATAAAGTACTGCAGGAGTAAAGTCTTTATAAGAAAAAGTTATAAATAAGCCTGAGCCCTAATTTTTCAGAGTCGGTTTCAATGTCAAAATAAGCTGCTGCCTGCCTCTAAGGCCCCTTTTCACATTGGCTGTCCAATCAGGTCAGTCTCTCAGTTTTTCAGGTGGATCCAATTGGACCCTTCAATCTCTTCTATAGAGCAGCGAATGCCAGCAGACACATGTCCGCTGATATTTGATCCGATCCTGTCCACCAAAAACATGGATGGTGGTCCTATTTCCCATCCATCCGGCAGATCGAATTGAAACAGACAGACGGTCCGTTTCCATCTAACTGCCCAAAGAGTAGAGCAGGCCTGTGTCCCTGTCCGCTCTGCATAGTGGAGCAGACACGGACCTGTCATCCGCCTGCTTAGTGAGGGACTTTGAAACGCTCAGGTGTGAATGCAGCCTTAGACCCCTTTCACACTGAGGCACTTTACAGGCACTATAGTGCTAAAAATAACACCTGTAAAACGCCTTTAATCTCACTCCAATGTGAAAGCCCGAGGGCTTTTACACTGGAGAGCTGCGCTGGCAGGGCGCAAAAAAAAAAAAAAAGTCCCGAAAGCAGCATCTTTAAGGCGCTGTAGGATCTGTGAATACACCACTCCTAAAGCACCGGCAAAGCGCTGCTGCAGTGGCGCTTTTAACCCTTTTTCAGCTGCTAGCGGAAAATTTGGGATGTTCTTTTACTTTTGATGATAGCAGTAAACAGGATAAATAGAGAGGATGAATCTCCTTAAAGGGGTGTTCCAGCCAAATGTTATGTTTATTAAAAGTCAGCAGCTACAAAAAGTGTAGCTGCTGGCTTTTTATAAACATTCACTTACCTGATCCAGCGTTGCAGCAACGCGACGGCCGGGGCTCCGCTCCTCCCCCCCCCCTCCCCGGCAAGCGTCTTCATTCTAAGTGTGGGCACCCGGCCGTCACAGCCTTCGGCTTCACTGCCAGGCACCCACTGCGCATGCGCGCGCGGCTTGCCGCTGATTGGACAGGCAATCGTCTAGGACCTGTCAGTGTCCTAGGCGGTCGCCTACAGGGAGGGGCTGCTGTAGGCGATTAAGCTTAATCGCCTAACCAGCCCCTCGGCAGAAGCAGGAAGTGGGACAGGAAGTCCCACTACTCCTGAAGCCCCCACTCCCCCTCCAAAAAAATTATATGCCAAATGTGGCATGTAAGGGGGTGAGGAGTGGATTAAGCGGAAGTTGCATTTTTGGGTGGAACTCCGCTGTAGCAGCTGTCTTAATATGGACACTTACCTGTCCTATTCGCCCGCAATGTCGGCCAGCCGAGGTCGATCCCTCGATCCTGGCAGCTCCCGGCGCTGCCATCCTCACTAAGGAAAACAGGCAGTAAAGCCTTGTGGCTTCACTGCCCGTTTCCTACTGCACATGTGCGAGTCTCGTGGCGCTGTATGAATGGGCGGGCCGCCCCATTTACCAGAAGACAACACAAGGACGAAGAGGAAGAGTCAGATTGGAAAATTCCGCATAGCAATCGCCTTTTCTGGAGAGTAAAAAACATTTTCTATTTTTTTGCAGGATTTTTTCGTCTATTTTTATGGGGGTGGAACTCCACCTAAAGGGGGGAGGGGGGCACAGACCAGTCGGTGTTCTAAT
>CM056051.1:504986846-505066846 GCA_029574335.1 Rana kukunoris | reverse complement strand
CAGTATATGGCAGTCTTGTGACTTCTATCAGTGTCTGGTTAACCAGTTGCTGCCTGCCCACCATCGAATGATGGCGGGGCAGTGTGACTCTCGTTCTGGGATGCCCACTCTTGTGTGCCCGCGGGGTGCGCAGCACGGTAATCTCGCCTGTGACATGTTGCTACCCCAATCACAGCCCAATCCAATCACAGCCGGTCACGCGTAAACACAGATATGCTGGTAATCGGTGCTCCTCATCTCACACTGACAAAGTGTGGGGCGAGGAGAGCCAATCAGCAGCATCTTCTCGTAAGGGCGACGTCTACACATGTAATTAGGGCACTGATCTTTAGTGCCCCGATTACAATATAGCGGCAACAGTGTCTTCAATCAAAGACTGGAGAAAAGACTGGACAACCGCACTTCCACTAAATTCTTTTAAAAAGTTGCATTTAATGGTGAAAAATGAAAACAGCACTACAAGTCACAGCAGACAGTGGGGTGGATAATTGACGCGTTTCGCACTGGGGTATCAGCGCTTAATCAGAAGGGTGCACCCACGCTTCTGAGAGGACACCGATTGCTGAGTGCACTCACCTGGAGCGGCAGATTCCCTTTTCTCTAAGTGTCTCCAATCAGTGCCCACTATTACCACCAATCAGTGCCCACCACTGCCCACAAGTGCTGGCTATCAGTGCTGCCCCATCAACGCCCATCACTGCTGTCCATCAATGCCACCCAATGCGGTATATATTAGTGCCTCCTAATCGGTGCCCACCTCTTCAGGGAAGCCTATCACGTGTAGGGTTGTCCCGATACCACTTTTTTAGGACCGAGTACAAGTACCGATACTTTTTTTCATGTACTCGCCGATACCGAATACCGATACTTTTTTTAAATGTCATGTGACAGTTTTCAAACCACAATACAGACTAAGGATATTTTCTTTAGAATTATAAAGAAATCTAACTCAAGACATTATAAAAGAATAAAAATGAGTAAAAATGAATAAAAAAAATGTATTTGCTTGTCACGCAGTAGTAAAAAAACTCAAAGAATTTTCACAGAACATGTTGATAAATACAAAAAAAGTATTCTATTTAGGTATCGGGAGCATTTGCGCGAGTACAAGTACTCCCGCAAATACTCGGTATCGGTATCTGGACAACCCTAATCACGTGTCCAACTAATCTTTTACCACTTCTAGGGGTGCAACGGATCAAAAAAAATAAAAAAATCACGGTTCGGATCGTTCCTCGGATCAGGAGTCACGGATCAGCAAAAAAAAATAAAAAATATCCACAGACATCTCCCCCCCACTGTAATAATATCCACCATTGCCCCCACCTCACTGTAACATCCAGTCATCCACCATTGCCCCCACTCATCACTGTAATCTAATGTCCACCATTGCCCCCCACCAGTCACTGTAATGTCCACCATTGTCCCTCACTCGTCATCATCACCATCACTGTTCCAGTCCAACATTGCCCCCACACTAGTAAACAGTCAGTAACACTGTAATAATAGCCATTTTCCCCCACTGTAATAGCCAACATTGCCCCCACACTAGTGAACAGTAACAAACTACATATGATGAATGAACTCACTGTACTATTGTACCTCTCAGTACTGCACGCTCTTGCAGAATAGAATAGATCCACGTGCAGAGGGAGGGGCGATGACGTCAGCGTGCACCGCCACCGGGTGTACCAAGATGGCCGACCGCTCCAGAGCTAGGCCAAAGTCGCAGTCTTTCCTAAGGCCGCGGCATCTGTGCGATCCGCGGATCGCATTCTGTGCCGATCCGAACAGGTCAGCCCGTTCGGATCGGGCATGATCTATTGCACCCCTAACCACTTCCATCAGCTCATTCCCCACAGTTACAACCTTTTGTACCACCTGCCCCACCCTATTAGATTGGAAGCTCTTCTGAGCAGGGCCCTGTATTGTCTCCCTTTTATATTGTAAAGCGCTGCATAAACTGTTGGCGCTATATAAATCCTGTATAATAATAATAATAATAATGTGCCACCTCAATGCCCACCATTTCAGGCTATTAGTGCCCATCAGTGCTGCCTCATCAGTGCACATCAGTCAAGGAGGAATATTAATTGGTTACAAAATATACTGACAGAAACTAAGTAAAAAAAAATATTTTCTTCAACATTTTTGATGGGGGAAGTATGTTGCTGTGTAATTCTCCAGTATAACATGACTCAGAGTCTGGGGGGGGGGGGGGGGTTCACTGTGTGTCCCCTGGTCTGGACTCTGCATATTTTTCCATATAATAGCATGTCTCAGAGTCTGGAAAAGGAAGGGGGTGATGGGGGAAGTATGTTGCATTCCCCTTTTGTAATTCTCCAGTATAACATGACTCTAAGGCCCCTTTCACATTTATACGACTTGCCTCACAATTTTGTACAGCAAAATCGTATGAAAAGTCATTCTCCATGATTTTCAATGAACACCATTCATACTGGCACGACTTTAAAGTCATACAAGTGTGAAAGGGACCTAAGGGACCCTACATTGTATGTTGTGTGTCCCTTAGTCTGGACTCTGCATATCATTCCATATAATAGTACGGCTTAAAGTTTAGAGAGGCAAAGAAAGGCGGAGGGGTGGTGTTGTCTAAGAAATCCTACACTGTGTGCCCCCTGGTCTGGATTCTGTATACTACTCCATATAATGGTATGGCTCAGAGTCAGGAAGGGGAGGAGGGGGGTCTCTATATTATACACTGTATACTACTCCAGTATAATGGGAGTCAGTCTGAGGGGACCCTGCATTGCATGCTGTGCCCTCACCCATGGATAAACCCTGTATACACATCCGCCAGCTGGCCGAAGACCCGAACAAACCCGATGCTTCATTCAGGTCTTGGATCTTGTTACCCGGAAGCGATGTCATGACATCACTTCCTGGATTACTGGCAGCTTAAAGGCGCCAGTTTAAAAAAAAAAAAATCTATTCAAAAACCAGATCTTGACGTTTTGAATACTTTCAGGTGCAGAGGAAGGGCTTGGAGTCGTATAGAGCCTCAATCTCTCCATAAAGAGGACCTGTCACTGCCTATTACTGTCACAAGTGATGTTTACATTCCTTGTGACAGCAATAACTGATAAAAAAAATAAATAAAAGAAGTGTAAAACATTTTTTTTTTAATGTACAGAATAAAATCGGCAGACAATATCAGCCATCGGCATGAGAGGTGGCCGAAATGTCGGTACAGAAAAAACGATATTGGTCGATCCCTTATATATAACTCCAATATAATAAGTCTCAGAATCTGGGGGTCTCTATAACATACACTGTGTGCCCCCTGTATACTGATCCGATTCAGTCTGGGGGGTCCCTATAACATATGCTGTGTGGCCCCTGTATACTGATATGATCCAGTCTGGTGGGTCCCTATAACATACAATGTGTGGCCCCTGTATACTGATATGATTCAGTCTGGTGGGTCCCTATAACATACAATGTGTGGCCCCTGTATACGGATATGATTCAGTCTGGGGGGTCCCTATAACATACACTGTGTGGCCCCTGTCTACTGATATGATTCAGTCTGGGGGGTCCCTATTACATACACTGTGTGGCCCCTGTCTACGGATATGATTCAGTCTGGGGGGTCCCTATACCATACACTGTGTGGCCCCTGTATACCGATATGATTCAGTCTGGGGGTCCCTATACCATACACTGTGTGGCCCTTGTATACCGATATAATTCAGTCTGGGGGACCCTATAACATACACTGTGTGGCCCCTGTCTACTGATATGATTCAGTCTGGGGGGTCCCTATAACATACACTGTGTGGCCCCTGTCTACTGATATGATTCAGTCTGGGGGGTCCCTATAACATACACTGTGTGGCCCCTGTCTACTGATATGATTCAGTCTGGGGGGTCCCTATAAACATACACTGTGTGGCCCCTGTATACTGATATGATTCAGTCTGAGGGTCCCTATAACATACACTGTGTGGCCCCTGTCTACTGATATGATTCAGTCTGGGGGGTCCCTATTACATACACTGTGTGGCCCCTGTCTACGGATATGATTCAGTCTGGGGGGTCCCTATAACATACACTGTGTGGCCCCTGTCTACTGATATGATTCAGTCTGGGGGTCCCTATACCATACACTGTGTGGCCCCTGTATACCGATATGATTCAGTCTGGGGGTCCCTATACCATACACTGTGTGGCCCTGTATACCGATATAATTCAGTCTGGGGGTCCCTATACCATACACTGTGTGGCCCCTGTATACCGATATAATTCAGTCTGGGGGTCCCTATAACATACACTTTGTGGCCCCTGTATACTGATATGATTCAGTCTGGGGGGTCCCTATAACATACACTGTGTGGCCCCTGTATACGGATATGATTCAGTCTGAGGGTCCCTATAACATACACTGTGTGGCCCCTGTCTACTGATATGACTTAGATTCTGGAGGGACCTACCTTGTATGCTCCCCATGGATAGACCCTGTATACAAGACTAATATGGGGGTCCCTATAATTTATATTGGGGTGCAATTATCAAAACTGGAGCAGCCGTGCATGGGAACCAGATTCTACCATCAGCTTGCTGAGTTAAGCTTTTAAAACAAAACTTAGAATCCGATTGGTTGCCAGGTATAGGACTCAGGGTGTGGGTTGGGGGTCCCCCATCCTGTGTCAGGGGGTGGGGTGTCACCTGTACCCGGTGCTCCCCCCTCCTACAGAGTCACAGGAGTTCTCCAGCCGACCACTGCAAGCAGGAGAGGGGGAGAAGTAAAGATGGCGGCTCTGGACTCACTCCTGCCACCCACACGCACACCACAGGCCTTCACTCACCCGCTGTTTGGTCCTCCTGTTCTCACCGCGGTCCGCTGTCCCCGGTTCCCGCCTCCGGTGCTCGGCTCTTAGCGGCTCCGCCAGCAGCCATTCATCGCCAGTTAAGGAGAGACGCAGCGATCGCCGATCACACTGAGCCAGACTGTGGAGAGATAGGCAAGGCCGCGTTAAAGGAGAGCCGATCACAGCGAGCCAGACAGTATAAGAAAAGATAGGCAGGCAGCATTAGAAGAGCGAGGAGCGCCAGACTATAGGGGGGACTAGCCAGTCAAGGTTAATAGCAAGCCGAGCGCATCGAGCCAGACAGTGGATGAGACGGCGGACAGGGGAGAGCAGCCGAGCGCCGATATGAATGAGATAGACGGCGGGCGACCGTGATGAATAGAGATGGTCTCGGCGGTGTAGTTACGGTATAAATGTGCAGCTGAATTGAGAGGTGGGATGGTCGGAAAAGAGACGGCGAGTGATTGACAGCAGAGAAAAGAAATGGTCTAAAACAGTCGCCGATACATGGGGCGGACGAGCTGGGGTCTACGGAAGGAAGAAACCAACACGGGGCGCTACGTACCGAGCACGTTACCCCGACTGAGGGACAATCAGGTGAACCCCGGATAAGGCAGACGGCTGATCGGAGCCCCAGACTATGGATCGCATAGGTAGACTGAAGAGAACAATCGCCGAATCATCGACCAGACAGACTACCCAGGAGAGCCAATGGAACGCCGAGCCGGGGCCAGCTCAGGACCTGCACTGGAGGAGGGAGGAATGGAGGGCCGAGATCATCGAGCCGCCTGCGGTGGGAAGGAGCGCCGAGCTTAGCGAGCAGACAATGGGCTAGATAGGCAGGGCGGCGAGCAGATCGCAGAATCACGGAGCAGACACCCAGGGGAGACGAGTGGAACCTCGAGCTTCCAAGAATAGACAGAAAGGGAATCCAAACAAAGGAGAGAAAGCCGATGGTCGAGCGATCGATTCAGACAACGCTGAACGGACAGAGAAATCGATAAAGACGCGAAGAGAATATCCGGGGACTGTTATTATCCACCATCACTATTATTATTATTAATAAAATTGTATTATTATTGGAGCAAATGTGACGTCATTGTTATCATTTAGATAGAGAAGATCCAACAGAACCCACTAATGGGTGAAATCCTGTCCTGAGACCTCCAGAAAATGCTATTTGCCTGGCTGCTTCTGCCTTACAGACGAGGACACATGTCCGCTAAACATGTCAGATGGACCGTTTCCAGCGGACATGTCTCCTCGGATATTTGGTCTAATGGCGTGTACAAGGGGTCGCGGGACTAGAAGGTTGAGAACCACTGCTCTGGAGGTTGCTAAGGGTTCCTTGATCTGTGAACCACCTATTTGATGATGCCTACAGAGTTCAAAGCTCAGTACCACTTAGCAACGCCAGTAACATGACACCAAATATCTTTTTAGGGTGGCATTCTGAGCACCACTTTAAGGGGGACATTCTTTATATTTACCACCAATATAGGGAACATTGTTCCTATTGGGTGCTGATTAATTGGCTTTAGTAAGAGTTCCTTGAGGCATGAAAATTATTTTTCGGGTTTCTCTAGTCTATGGTAAAATGTTGAGAAAGCCTGCTGTAGTATCTTCCTCAAACGTCACCCCTGCTTCTCTGCTGGGTCCCTAGCTTGGCACTCCAGATACTTCTCAAACTTCACCCCTCTGGCCTGCTCATTCCCTGGCTTGGCACACAAGGCTTGCTCTGCAAGCTTCACCTCCGCTGGCTGGGTCCCTGGCTTGACACCTGCTGAAGTTTCCCAATTCTTCACCGTGCCATTCGGTGAGAATATTACTCCAGTACTTGTTTCAGTTACTCACGGTGGTATGGTCCCTTTGTGGCGACAGCTTCCCCTCTACCTCCGACCACGAAGGGTTCTCTGGCCGACAGAACTGTCACTTCTGGTTGGACTGCAAGCTGCAGTCCCAACCCTGCGCTGCTCTACTGCTTCTGGATAGGCCCTCAGACAGCCAAGCAGCCAGATGTCCCCGGGATAGTCCTCAGGTTTCCGTCCGGCCTAGAAGCCCGGGCAATACAACACACGTCCACCCAGACAGCCATCCAGGTGGCACAAAACCAGGATCACCTGACTCCACCCAAATATATAGGTTTCCCAAGCAGGCCAAGGGATATAAGAAAACCTCTGCCCATTGGCTGAGACACCCCATACAATCATAATCTGTCCTTGTTTTGCCCTTGTCTTATCTAATGCCACCAGGTACCCGGCCACCTAGAGGCAGAAGAGAGAAGTGCAGCAATTCCAGACTTAGACCCCTTTCACACTGGGTCGTTTGGAAGGCACTATTGCGCTAAAAATAGCACCTGCAAACTGACCCTAAACACCCGCTGCTGTGTCTCCAGTGTGAAAGCCCTGAGAGTTAGCAGGACGGTAAAAAAAAAGTCCTGCTAGCCGCATCTTTGGAGCGGTGTGTATACCGCTCCTCCACCGCTCCTGCCCATTGAAATCAATGCGGCACCGCGGCTATACCGCCGGCAAAGCACCTCTGATGCAGTGGTTTTTAACCCTTTCTCGGCCGCTAGTGGGGGGTAAAACCACCCCCGCTAGCAGCCGAATAGTGCTGCAAAATTGGCGGTAAAGTGCTGCGAAAAATAGTGGCGCTTTACCGCCCCCGCCCCAGCCTTAGGGTGAACTCAATTGATCCCTAACAATGAGCCAAGGTAACTACACTGGGCAGGTAAATTTAGGAGCAACCCTGCCTAAACTTCAGGGTGCTACACATGCATGATAAAATGCACCTCTTACCCTACATTCAAACCAGCGATTGAAGCCGGTGCAAATTGTAGCAGCAGCTCTCAGCGGCTAGGTGCGGCTGCTGACCCCATTCACTATAATGACTGGTCGCCGGTGGCTGCAGCTATTTGCAGCTCTCGGAGAATAGCGATTACCTGCAGTGATCACTGCTGGACAACTGGGAGCAGCAGCAAGAATCAGAAGATTCCTGCCACTACAATTCACACCGGCCTTAATCGCTGGTGTGAATGTAGCCTTAGGTCTGAAGATTACTTGAAACACCCATATTTTCCAAGAGCAGAGACCCTGTAGAATAACAATCATTGTACTGCTGCTTATCAATCTTTTCAAGTGATTGTAAAGCCTAGTTTTTTTTTTATTATTATTAACCACTTAAGACCCGGACCAAAATGCAGGTAAAGGACCTTGCCCCTTTTTGCGATTCGGCACTGTGTCGTTTTAACTGACAATTGCACGGTCATGCGACGTGACTCCCAAACAAAATTGACGTCCTTTTTTCCCCACAAATAGAGCTTTCTTTTGGTGGTATTTGATCACCTCTGCAGTTTTTATTTTTTGCGCTATAAACAAAAATAGAGCGACAATTTTGAAAAAAAATGCAATATTTTTTACTTTTTGCTATAATAAATATCCCCCAAAATAAATATAACATATTTTTTTTTCCCTCAGTTTAGGCCGATACGTATTCTTCTACCTATTTTTGGTCAAAAAAAAAATCGCAATAAGCATTTATCGGTTGGTTTTCGCAAAATTTATAGCGCCTACAAAATAGGGGATAGTTTTATTGCATTTTTATTTTTTTTTATTTTTTTTACTACTAATAGCGGCGATCAGCGATTTTTTTCATGACTGCGACATTATGGCGGACACTTCAGACAATTTTGACAAATTTTTGGGACAATTGTCATTTTCACAGCAAAAAATGCATTTAAATTGCATTGTTTACTGTGAAAATGACAGTTGCAGTTTGGGAGTTAACCACAAGGGGGCGCTGTAGGATTTGAGTGTCCCCTGTGTGTGTTTACAACTGTAGGGGGGTGTGGCTGTAGGTGTGACGTCATCAATCACGTCCCCCTATAACAGGGATGACGTGATCGATGCTGCGGCCACAGTGAAGCACGGGGAAGCCATGTTTACACACGGCTCTCCCCGTTCTTCAGCTCCGGGGACCGATCGCCGCACTGCAGCGGCGATCGGGTCCGCGAGTCCCGTGGTCCCGGTCCTGGAGCTTCGGACCGGGTCACGGGAGCCACGGCTGGGCACTAGAACCAACGTATATATACGTTGATGTGCCCAGCCGTGCCACTCTGCCGACGTAAATGTGCAGTAGGCGGTCCAAGTGGTTAAAATAACAAACATGTAGTTAACTCCAACTTACCTTTTATACCAAGAGATAACTCCAACCTACCTTTATAGCAAAAGATAACTCCAACCTACCTTTTATACCAAGAGATAACTCCAACCTACCTTTATAGCAAGAGATAACTCCAACCTACCTTTATAGCAAGAGAACCCCAACCTACCTTTTATACCAAGAGATAACTCCAACCTACCTTTATAGCAAGAGATAACTCCAACCTACCTTTATAGTAAGAGATAACTCCAACCTACCCTTATAGCAAGAGATAACTCCAACCTACCTTTATAGTAAGAGATAACTCCAACCTACCTTTTATACCAAGGGATAACTCCAACCTACCTTTATAGCAAGAGATAACTCCACCCAACCTTTATAAAAAAAGGTTCCCTAGGGAAATCCCTAGGAAAAACACTGCGCTAACAAGTGGTAAATATAGTGAAAATATTGTGAATGAAAAAGCGGCCGGTACCTGTTGCTCAAAATACCCAAAGCAAAAAACACATAAATACAAAAAAGGTACAGCGCTGTAGAATACGTGATAAACCCAAATTAATAAAAAAAATGGAGAAAATATAGGAGGGTTATGGTGAAATGTTCAAAAAATTTTAAATAAATCAAAGTTCAAAAAAGTAATAAGTCCATAAAGTGTTGAAGGCAATAGAGTTGGTTCTCTTCCACCAAAAGGAAAACACCCGAGTGATGAATATAGTCTGCTTACCAGATCCACTGACTGTTAATAAAGCGGTCAAACGGGCTCAGAGATGTTTATAGTCCTCTCAATCAGACCCAAATCCAGCAGATGGAACCAGGGGGTTAGATCCTCAGCAGCAGTCACCAGCATATAAGAGGTTTACGCTCATATATTAAAGGAAAGAAAATAGGAACGTTCTATAGTGAAATACTGTAAGATTAAGGCTTTTTAAATAAGATAGATTACCTTTATAGCAAGAGATAACTCCAACCTACCTTTATAGCAAGAGATAACTCCAACCTACCTTTATACCAAGAGATAACTCCAACCTACCTTTATACCAAGAGATAACTCCAACCTACCTTTATACCAAGAGATAACTCCAACCTACCTTTATACCCAGAGATAACTCCAACCTACCTTATACCAAGAGATAACTCCAACCTACCTTATACCAAGAGATAACTCCAACCTACCTTTATACCCAGAGATAACTCCAACCTACCTTTATACCCAGAGATAACTCCAACCTACCTTTATACCAAGAGATAACTCCAACCTACCTTTATAGCAAGAGATAACTCCAACCTACCTTTATACCAAGAGATAACTCCAACCTACCTTTATACCAAGAGATAACTCCAACCTACCTTTATACCAAGAGATAACTCCAACCTACCTTTATACCAAGAGATAACTCCAACCTACCTTTATACCAAGAGATAACTCCAACCTACCTTTATACCAAGAGATAACTCCAACCTACCTTTATACCCAGAGATAACTCCAACCTACCTTATACCAAGAGATAACTCCAACCTACCTTTATACCCAGAGATAACTCCAACCTACCTTATACCAAGAGATAACTCCAACCTACCTTTATACCCAGAGATAACTCCAACCTACCTTTATAGCAAGAGATAACTCCAACCTACCTTTATAGCAAGAGTTAATGTGGCAGTAAACTGCAAAAAAAAATTGGGCCCCTGCAGGATAATAGCATAATGTGCTAGTATGCATCACATACTAGCACATCATGAAAGACCTTAGAACTGAAGCCCTCCAGCGACGCACTGTCATGGCTCCCTGGCTTCCATATACACCCGATCTTTCTTCCAGGTTTGTGGGCTTTAGCTGTTTGACTGGCTTAGCCACGTACGAAAGTCACAGCCACGGCATGGCTCACTCTCTACAGCAGGCCATTTCATTAAGAGCGCAGTGCTCATGCGCCAGCAATGGCCCCGGCTGCTACTCTATAGTAAATATCTCCTAAACGGTGCTGGTTTAGGAGATATTTACTGTACCTACAGGTAAGCTTTATTATAGGCTTACTTGTAGGTACAAGTAAACCTGGGGACTTTACTTATGACATCATGCACAGCTCTCTCTTGTGAGAGTTTGCCAGGAGGGGAAGGGGATTAGTCATAAGAGGGCCAATGAAAGCTGCAGAGCTGGAGGTGTGCCTCTGTGTAAATCCAGGAAGTGAACAGGCAGCAGTTTCAGCTGCCCACAGTTAAAAATGGATGCAGCCAGACTCAGTGGAGGGAGATTCCTGCAGCAAATTTGGCAAGTACAGTATCACAGTATACCGTATTTATCGGCATATACCGCACACTTTTTTCCCCTTGAAATAAGGGGAAAATCGTGGGTGCGCGATATACGCCGATTCCCGTGCTTAGTTTGAATGCCTCCGCCGACATATACCGAGTGCAGTACACTCGGGTACATTCGGCCAGGCTCGGCTTCACTCGCAGTCACGCTCCTAGCCTCTATGCGTGAGAAGCCGAGCATGGCCGAGCATGCCCGAGTGTACTGCGCTCGGTATATGTCGGCAGGGGCGTTCAAACTAAGCGCGGGAAGCGGGGATTCGACTCGGAGACATCGCGGGAGAAGTGAGGAGGACACCACTGAGGCCGCAGACGGACGCCGGACCGGACAAGGCCGCCGATGGACGCCGGGCAAGACACCGACGAGGGGCATCTAAACTGTAAGTATATTCTTTTTTTTTTCAGGATTTTCTCTTCTAGGTTGGGGGTGCGCGCTATACGCAGGTGCGCGCAATACCCCGATAAATACGGTATATAAAGTAATATGCAAAGTGGTTGGAGGGAAGCATCAGAATAGAAAATACGTTTTTATTACAAATATGTGAGTAGATTGCAGTTCCTTAAGGGGTTGTAAAGGTACAATTTTTTTTCCTAAATAGCTTCCTTTACCTTAGTGCAGTCCTCCTTCACTTACCTCATCCTTCCATTTTGCTTTTAAATGTCCTTATTTCTTTTGAGAAATCGTCACTTCCTGTTTTTCTGTCTGTAACTCCACACAGTAATGCAAGGCTTTTGCCCTGGTGTGGAGTGTAATGCTCGCCCCCTCCCTTGTGCTTCAGGAGAGTCAGGACGCCCACTAACACCCAGCTCCTTTCTCTGTCTGCAACGTAGAGAGCTTCCTGACTCCCCAGTAGTCCACGGGAGGGGGCGAGCATGACACTCCACACCAGGAAGAAAGCCTCGCATTACTGTGTGGAGTTACAGACAGAAGAACAGGAAGTGAGGATTTCTCAGAAGAAATAAGGACATTTAAAAGCAAAGTGGAAGGATGAGGTAAGTGAAGGAGGACTGCACTAAGGTAAAGGAAGCTATTTAGGGGGGGGGGGGGGAATTGTACCTTTAATACACCTTAAAGTGGATGGCCCCTTTAAAGAAAAATATTAAAAGCCAGCAGCTACAAATACTGCAGCTGCTGACTTTTAATTTTAGGACACTTACCTGTCCAGGAGTCCAGCGGCGTCCGCAGCAGAGGACGAGCGTTCGCTCGTCACCCTGCTGCTCCCCCCTCCATCCATAGTGAGGGAACCAGGAAGTGAAGCGCTGCGGCTTCACTGCCCGGTTCCCTACGGTGCATGCGCGAGTCGCACTGCGCCCGCCGATTGGGTCCCGCTGTGTGCTGGGAGCCGAGAGTTCCCAGCACACAACGGGAAAAACCTGTCTTTTGCCCGAGACTGCGGGCCGGAAGTGGGTGCAAATACCTGTCTTTAGACAGGTATCTGCACCCCCCTCTCCCTAAAGATGTCAAATGTGACACCGGAGGGGGGGAGGGTTCCGATCAACTTCACTTTAGGGTAGGGTGACCAGACATCCCCAGTTTCAGGGGACAGTCCCCTGATTGAGGACACTGTCCCCGGACCAAGTCTGTCCCTGGTTTTGTCCCCAGATTGGATTTAATAAGGGGCAGGGCCGCAGGGGCAATTTCAAAGAAAGTGCAGAATTAAAATAAAAAAAATTGAATTACACCCCCCCGCTCCGCCGTGCCTACTAGCATGGGGGGTGTATTTTTCCATTATCTGTGCCCCTTTCTAATGATCATGTGCTGGTTGAAATATTTCTTCAGTTTTGGGTGCATGCCCATTCAGCTTCGCTCTCATGTTCTTCTGCATTGGCTCCTTGCCTTCCCTGGCGGAGTGATCTTCCTCCGCTCCCCATCCAGTAGTAGCCGGGGCCCGAAGAGTAATGCCGCGTACACACGATCATTTTTTTTGCGATGAAAAAAAATGACGTTTTTTAAAACGTCATTTAAATTGATCGTGTGTGGGCAAAACGTTGTTTTTTGAAGAAAAAAAACGACCCCAAAAAAATTCCAACATGCTTGAATTTTTTGTGTCGTTTTTCAAAACGTCGTTTTTTGTGTCATAAAAAATGATGGTGTGTGGGCAAAACGATGTTGAAAACGACGTTTTTAAACCCGCGCATGCTCAGAAACAAGTTATGAGACGGAGCTTCAATGGAAAAGAGTGCCATCGAACGTGGTGTACGTCACCGCGCTTTGCTAGAGCTTTGTAGAAAAACTATGGTGTGTACGCAACGTCGTTTTGGAAAATGAAGTTTGAAAAACTTAGTTTTTTCTCATGATTGAAAACGTCGTTTTTTTTCATCGCAAAAAATTATCGTGTGTACGCGGCATAAGACTTGAGAGGCTGTGAGGCGGGCGACGACGGGCAGAGAGTCGCTGATTGTTGCCATTACTAGTAAAGAAAAAAATATGTCCCTGGATTTCATTTTAAAAATCTGGTCACCTTGGGTGGAGTTCCACTTTAAAGCAGGGCTGAGGGCTCTTGGGATGAGTGTATTGCATAGAGATGTTCAGAGATCCAGTGGTGACATCATGGAGTCTAAAATAAGATGTGTAAAATAAATAAATAAATAAATATAGATTTAATTAAAAATGTAATTGACATGTTGATGACGGGGTAAAGGAGGAACCAGGGAAGGAGAACGATAAACAGATTGAACTTCAGTTTTCGTTTCTTTTTTTTTTTAAGTGTTGCATTTGTAATACTACATCTGTCATTCATAAGCTGTATTTTGCTGCATTGGTAGCTAAATTTATGTTTATTCCTCAATTCTAAAATGCAAGTTACCTTGGAACCGCTTTTATGGCATTATGGCTTCTTTAGACTCTCTGCACTCCCGCTGATCTGTGCCAGTTCCACCTTTTGACATTATTTTTCTTCCGCATGGCAGAGCCAAGATCAATAGAGAAGTGTGCAGTCATCCAGGTTTCCTTGTCACCACAAGTGCTGCAGAACCGGCAGAACAAGCTGTGAATAATACATGCATTACATGTTTATAAAGACTTATTGTGTAAAAGGAGGATGTGTTCTGAAGCAACTCATATCTATTACAGTAAAACCTTGGTTTGAGAGTAACTTGGTTTGAGAGCGTTTTGCAAGATGAGCAAAATATTTTATAAAATTTTGCCTTGATATACAAGCGATGTCTTGATATAAAAATAGCGTCATGTCCCAACTGAGTAGAAAAGAGAAGAGAGGTGCCTTTAAGTGTAGCAATATGGGGCCAGATTTAGGTAGACTTACGACGGCGTCTGAATGTCCGCCGTCGTATCCCGGCGCCTGATTCAAAGAATCAGATACGCCGGGATTGAGCTAAGATAAGAGCGGCGTAAGTCTCTTACGCCTTCGTATCTTAGTTGCATATTTACGCTGGCCGCTAGGTGGCGCTTCCGTCGATTTACGTGTCGAATATGTAAATTAGCTAGATACGCCGATTCACGAATGTACGCCCGGCCGTCGCAGTACTAATACGCCGTTTACGTAAGGTGTTTTCAGGCGTAAAGATATTCCAACAAAAAGATGGCGCAGCCAATGTTAAGTATGGACGTCGGGAGCGCGTTGAATTTTATAAATTTTACGTCGTTTGCGTAACTCGTCCGTGAATGGGGCTGGACCGGAATCCGACACTCCCAAAAGTTTCAAATTTCCTACGCTTCTTCGCGTTTATCTTAACCACTTAAGACCCGGACCAAAATGCAGGCAAAGGACCTTGCCCCTTTTTGCGATTCGGCACTGCGTCGCTTTAACTGATAATTGCACGGTCGTGCGACGTGGCTCCCAAACAAAATTGGCGTCCTTTTTTCCCCACAAATAGAGCTTTCTTTTGGTGTTATTTGATCACCTCTGCGGTTTTTATTTTTTGCGCTATAAACAAAAATAGAGCGACAATTTTAAAAAAAATGCAATATTTTTTAATTTTTGCTATAATAAAAATCCCCCAAAAATATATAAAAAAACATTTTTTTTCCTCAGTTTAGGCCGATACGTATTCTTCTACCTATTTTTGGTAAAAAAAATCACAATAAGCGTTTATCGGTTGGTTTTCGCAAAATTTATAGCGTTTACAAAATAAGGAATAGTTTTATTGCATTTTTATTATTATTTTTTTTTTTACTACTAATAGCGGCGATCAGCGATTTTTTTTTTCGTGACTGCGACATTATGGCGGACACTTCGGACAATTTTGACACATTTTTGGGACAATTGTCATTTTCACAGAAAAAAATGCATTTAAATTTGCATTGTTTACTGTGGAAATGACAGTTGCAGTTTGGGAGTTAACCACAGGGGGCGCTGTAGGGGATGTGTGCCTATGTGTGTTTGTTTACAACTGTAGGGGGTGTGGCTGTAGGTGTGACGTCATTGATCGCGTCCCCCTATCACAGGGATGACGCGATCGATGCTGCAGCCACAGAGAAGCACGGGGAAGCCGTGTGTACACACGGCTCTCCCCGTTCTTCCGCTCCAGGGACGGATCGCCGCACTGCAGCGGCGATCGGGTCCGCGAATCCCGCGGTCCCGGTCCTGGAGCTTCGGACCGGGTCGCGGGCGCGCGCCCGCGGGCGCGCGCCCGCGACCCACGGCTGGGTACTAAAATCAACGTATATATACGTTGATGTGCCCAGCCGTGCCATTCTGCCGACGTAAATGTGCAGTAGGCGGTCCTTAAGTGGTTAAAGCTGCACTCCAGGCCTCCTTTTATTCTTGCAGAGTTGTACAGGCTCCTGAAATGGCTTACCGTATATACTCGAGTATAAGCCGACATGAATATAAGCCGAGGCACCTAATTTTACCACAAAAAAATGGGAAAACTAATTGACTCGAGTATAAGCCTAGGGTGCGAAATGCAGCAGCTACTGTAAGTGGAACAGAGGGTCAACAATGCCTATCTGCAGCCTCACTGTGCCCATCTGCAGCCTCACTGTGCCCATCTCGCTCATCAGTGCTCATCTGCAGCCTCACTGTGCCCATCTGCAGCCTCACTGTGCCCATCTGCAGCCTCACTGTGCCCATCTGCAGCCTCACTGTGCCCATCTCTCTCATCAGTGCTCATCTGCAGCCACACTGAGCCCATCTCTCTCATCAGTGCTCATCTGCAGCCTCACTGTGCCCATCTGCAGCCTCACTGTGCCCATCTCTCTCATCAGTGCTCATCTGCAGCCTCACTGTTCCCATCTGCAGCCTCACTGTGCCCATCTGCAGCCTCACTGTGCCCATCTCTCTCATCAGTGCTCATCTGCAGCCACACTGAGCCCATCTCTCTCATCAGTGCTCATCTGCAGCCTCACTGTGCCCATCTGCAGCCTCACTGTGCAGATCTCTCTCATCAGTGCTCATCTGCAGCCACACTGAGCCCATCCCTCTCATCAGTGCCTATCTGCAGCCTCACTGTGCCCATCTGCAGCCTCATGTACCTTTGATCTCCCGCTGTGTCATGCAACTGCAGTCAGTGGCCATCCACTGTAATAAAGCCCTGCCTCCTTTTCGTAATGATAGACGGAACACTGATTCAGTTTCCTGGGATTGTATCAGTGTTCAGTTTTTCATCCATCACGGACAAGGAGGAGGTGGGGCTTTGTTACAGTGGATGGCCGCCGACTGACATTAAGACTGCTTGACACAGCGGGAGACTCGAGTATAAGCCGAGGGGGGCTTTTCCAGCATAAAAAAAGTGCTGAATAAGTTGGCTTATACTTGAGTATATGCGCTACTTGGATTTCACGGCACACTGTGAGCTCCTCACAGTGTGCATTAGAAGCTGCAGCAAATCAGATAAAGCCCACCTAATTTCCCAGCTAAAGGATGTTCAGCATCATCTACCTTTTTCCTTCACAGCCGAAAACTGGCCATACATTATACAATTTTCTTGTTCAATTTCCTTTAGATTTAACATCAACTATGTAGTGAAAGGGTCTGGCTGACTGCATACAAAATTAAAGTGTTTAGGTCTGAGCTTATATTATATGGCTTTAGTAAATGTAAAGTAAAATTGTACAAGAAAATTGTATAATGTATGGCCATCCTTACTCTCCATGACCCGCCCCTTTCATTCACTGGATTTCAGTTTTTTTAATCATGGAGGCTTAGGACGCTGTACTTTTCCCTGCAACCCCCAGGTGAAAATGGAGTATAAAGAAGTTACTCCAACAGGTGCAGTAATGACATATTTAACAGATGTTAGAATCTGCCATGGACCCAATTGATTTCAATGTGTATCCTCCAATTAAGCAATAACTAAAATGTGCAGCAAGGTGAGGAAATTGCTGGAGGAACTTTACAGTTATCTGCCTATGTCTGTTCACCATACGACGGTTATTAGCACAAATCAAATGGTGACCATTAGGGATGAGCTCCGCGTTCGATTCGAACGTATGTTCGACTTGAACATTGTCTGTTCGTATGTTTGACAAAATTCGAACAAAACGGGTCGTCCGCGCCAAATTCGAGTGACGCGCAACGGCCCATAATTCACTGCGGCATTGCGCGCTGATGATTGACCAAACATGCACTATGACCCTGCATGCTTGGCCAATCACAGCGCGCAAAAAACGGAGAGCCATAATTGGCAAAAGCCAGGGTGGCTTTGGCCAATTATGGCTCAGGGCTTTAGAACACGCCCCACGCTATATAAGGCCACCTGCTGGGCGGCCTCGTGTAGTGTGTACCAGCGCTGAACAGAGAGCAGTCAGAGAGACAGAGAGATAGTATTTTTATATAGCTCTCGCTCCTGCACCACCACTGAATACAATACACAGATTCATGTATTGCCGATGCCGCGGACTATTCAGATGGCCGGCCCCCTGGTGAGTGCCGGCCATCTGAATAACGGCAGCTGGTTGGCTATGGAAGTGCCTATCAGAGCCAGCGGCTCCAATAGACTTTCCGATTACAGCCCTCAGGCTGTAATAGGCTTCCAAATACTTATCCAGGGATGCACGGGGGTGCGTTCCTTGGATAAAACTGATCGGCTTGGAGGTAGGACACAAGTCTGTTTACATCTGCCATTCCTTAGAGGTGAATGGAAAGTCCAATTGGTAGGACTGTCGGACTGACCACGTGAAAGGGGTCCATGGCTGCGGGTGCAACACAGTGTACCTCTGGCTTTTCTGCACTTTGCAATAGACTTCTATTATATTCTGCAGGTTTGGTGCACTAAGTCATCTTGCCGCTCAGCCAATAAGAGGCGTGCGCAGCCCCCACTCGCCCCTGATGCCGACGGGCACCTGCGATCGCTCGTTACAGAGCGAGAACCAGGAGCTGTGTGTGTAAAATCACAGCTCCTGGTCCTGTCAGAGGGAGAAACTACCTATTGTCTGTTTATACAATGTATGAACAACGATCTGTCATTTCCCCCATGTCAGTCCCTTCAGTTAGAACACACCCAGGGAACATACTTAACCCCTTCCCTGCCAGTGCCATTTTTATAGTAATCAATGCATTTTTATAGCACTGATCGCTATAAAAATGCCAATGATCCCAAAAATGTGTCAAAAGTGTCCGAAGTGTCCGCCATAATGTCGCAGTCACAATAAAAATCGCTGATCGCCACCATTACTAGTAAAAAAAATAATAAAAATGCATAAAACTATTCCCTATTTTTTAAACGCTCTAACTTTTGCGCAAACCAATCAATAAACGCTTATTGCAATTTTTTTTACGAAAAATATGTAGAATACATATCGGCCTAAAATGAGGAAAAACTATTTTTTTATATATATTTTTGGGGGATATTTATTATAGCAAAAAGTAAAAAATGGGAGCCACATCGCACAACCGCGCAATTGTCAGTTAAAGCGGCGCAGTGCCGAATCGCAAAAAGTGGCCCGGTCATTGACCAGCAATATGGTCCGGGGCTGAAGTTGTTAATAACAGTACTCTATTCCATTCCATCCCAAAGCAGGAGGTCTCGGGCCACATCAAAGGGGTTTGTGGGCTACATGTGGCCCCCGGCAACTGGTTGGGCACCCCTGCTGTAAACAAAGGTCAGTTTTGAATTTTTGCACCATTGATTTCTTACTTTTGTAAGTTCCACACATGCTCAGGGCAGCACGAGCAGTGTAATAGGTTGAAAGTCGGATTTACATAGCAACAGGAAGTTGCCGCCCCTTAGCTATGGAAACCTCTCCTCCCCCTCGGGGAACTAGGAAATGTATATACATTTACAAAGATTATAAACCTAGAAATATAAATAGCTCCATTTAAAAAATATGCCAATTCTTTTCTTGTGAAAAAAAAAAAAATATGCCAATTCTAAATGATATCCCTTATTTCTGTGCAGAGTATTATATATATATATATATATATATATATATATATATATATATATATATCGCTCTCTATCTCTCTCTTGTATGACCCCTTTCACACTGAGGTGCCCATAGTCCCAAAATGCTGCTTGTTTTACCGACGATGCTATGGGCGGATTTGCGGAGCATTTCGGCCGCTAGCAGAGCACTTTTAACCCCCGCCAGCGGCCGAGAAAGGGTTAAAACCGCCCGCAATGCGCTGCTGAAGCAGCGCTTTTCCGGCGGTATAGCCGTGCTGTCTCTTTGATTTCAATGGGCAAGAGCGGTGGAGGAGCAGTAAACACATCGCTCCTTCACCACTCCAAAGATGCAGCTGGCAGGGCGTTTTTTACCGTCCTTCTAGCGCAACACTCCAGTGTGAAAGCCCTCAGACTTTCACACTGGAGTGAATAAAGCGGTTGTTTAAGGGTGGTTTGCAGGCGCTTTTTTTAACGCTATAGGGCCTGCAAAATGCTCCAGTGGGAAAGTGGTCTTAGAGTTAGAGATGGATATAGAGATAGATATATATATAATATATATATTATCTCATCTGCACAGAAAGAGGGATATAATTTACAATTAGCATTGTTTAAAAAGTAAATATCTTTTCCAGAAGCTGAAACTAATAATAAAAAAAAAAAACATTTGGGGGGGGGGGAATATTTTTAAGATTTTTTTTTTTTTTTAGAAAAAATCTTTAAAAAAAAATTGAAAAAAAAAAACACACATTAACCCCTTAAGGACCATTCCTACTTTTTAAACTATTCTCACGTAGCTTTTCTAGTTATCAATACAATTCTACAAACAAAAACAACAACCATGCATTCAGTATGCAAGCTCGATGCTGATTGGTTGAGTGGTGTCACATGACCTAAGGTCACACGTTCAAACATGTTATGTCAGAAAAAAAAAAAAGGTATTCATTATGCACAGAAGCCAATCAGCTTCAATCTTGATGCCTATTGGTTGAGTGTTGAACTGGCTTAGTGAAAAAAAAAAAAAAACTTGTTTACATATGCTGGCAGATTTGAATTTTTGTCAGGTGGTATTCGGAAAATAGCAGTTAGGTTGCCGTGGTGACACCACCCAGTGCAGCCCACAAGCCCAGCTAGGAGACCATCCATCCAAAAAATAGGAAGCTTTGTGCTGTGCTGTGTGCTCTGTTGCTAGGAGACCAGCTCTGTGCAGGTAGGCAACTGTGATGTCATAAGCAGCTGGCTTATAAGCTCGAGCAGAGCAACTCTGCCGCCACAACTTTACTGAGACTTGGAGAGAGAGGAAGCTCTTGCGATCAGTAGCGTTTATATTCAATTATAATTTATCCGATTATAATGAAGCGATTCCGTAACCAAGATAAGGTTAATCCTCCTGTCATCAAGGAGGATTTTACAGAGCAGAGGAATATTTCCTCCCCGGAGGATTTACAGCCTGCTTTACAACATATTGCACAGCCCAATGTAGCAGCTGCCCGGAAGAAGGGTATTGGTAGCAGAATTGTGCGAGGTATTAGGGCAGCTGGGCGCAACATCAGAAGGTTTTTCAAACCTAAAAAGATTGTTCCAGCAGAAAAGCCATCAGGTAAGAAGCCATAATGATCTATACTTAGTGTATATATATAATATAATATAATATAATATAATATAAAGGGGGCTGTCATTCCTATACACACACTACAATCACCACTATATACCTGGATTAGGGTGTTAACACATATTACCCTCAACAAGGCTGTTAGCAAAGTGGCAGTTATTTGGCAGGTGGCTGTTAGCCAAGTGGCAGTTATTTGGCAGGTGGCTGTTAGCCAAGTGGCAGTTATTTGGCCTCAGCTAAAAATAACGGTCACTTTTTCAAACAAAAAATAATGTTATTATTGTGTGTGAGCATGTGCTGGCTATGGACATTTCAAGTAGAAATCTATCCATTTTAAATTAGTATTAAACCCAAATCCAAAAATGTATTCTATTGCAGCTTACTGATCATTAAATGTAACGGCTGCGTTAGTTTTCTTTTAATGCTTTTCCCCTGTGTTTTTTATCTGGTAATCTGGTTTAGTAACACATCCCCTGTATTAAAGTGCCCCCTCCCCCACTCTGGATGAAGACTTAGTAGACAGGAATATTTTTTAATTTTTGCTATAATAAATATCCCCCAAAAAAACATTTTTTTTCTTTTTTTTAACGAAAAATATCGCACTAAGCCTTTATTGATTGGTTTTCTCAAAAGTTATAGCGTTTACAAAATAGGGGATGGTTTTTGGCATTTTTATTAATATATATTTTTTTTACTAG
Source organism: Rana kukunoris (assembly GCA_029574335.1). Taxonomy (NCBI): domain Eukaryota; kingdom Metazoa; phylum Chordata; class Amphibia; order Anura; family Ranidae; genus Rana; species Rana kukunoris. The sequence goes on along the minus strand of CM056051.1, from coordinate 505,044,953 downwards.
TAATGGCGGCGATCAGCTATTTTTATCGGTACTACGACATTATGGCGGACACATCGGACACTTGACACATTTTTGGGACCATTGGCATTTTTATAGCGATCAGTGCTATAAAAATGCATTGATTACTATAAAAATTTCACTAGCAAGGAAGGGGTTAACACTAGGGGGCGAGGAAGGGGTTAATTATGTTCCCTGGGTGTTTTCTAACTGAAGGGGGGGGTGGGACTGACATGGGGAAATTACAGATCGCTGTTCATACATTGTATGAACATACGATCCGTCATTTCTCCCCCTGACAGGACCCCCAGCTGGTATCAGGTGCGGGGGAGACGCACAGACCTGACGGAAGTCCAACTATAAAACAAAGGCATTACACATGGCGGGCTGACAGAGCTCCACCCCCAATCACTGCCACCCCTATCATTGTCACTGGTGTTCTGGGCTCTTCCCATTTCATCATATAGTGACCAGGACATAAAGCAGCCCACAGGACTCATCCCTCTGCTCCTGCACAAACCCCAACCCCCCCTCCCCCACCACCAGTATTCATTTATACCTCAAATTTTAATTTAGTTTTAGTTATATTTTAGTCATCTCATTTGTTTTAGGCCTTGTACACACAAGGGAATATTTCCGCTGAACATGGTCCGACGGACTATTTCAGCCGAAAAATCCGCTCGTGTGTAGGGGCAAACTGCTTTGGAATTTTTCCGCCGGATAGCTGCCCGTCAGATATGTCCGCTGGTTAGTGCGGCAAACCAGCGGACATATGTGCCCGCACATGCGTCGTATCCTGTGAATGGATCCGACGCATGCGCGCGGAAGTGTTAACTTCCTGGTGCGGTGACGTGGCGGTCACGTGGCGGCGTCAACGTCACCGCCGCGTCACCGCGCTGTCCGCCGGCGGGGAATTTGATCCGATGGTGTGTACAGCCATCGGATCAAAGCAATCCGGCGGACAGATCCGATGGGAACGGTCCGTCGGACCGTTCCCATCGGATATATTACCTCGTGTGTACAAGGCCTAAGTCGACTAAAATCGAACAGGTTTAGTTACATTTTTTTGCATTATTTAAAGTGGTGTTCCAGCCGAAATTACATTTTTTAAATATAAATACCCCTATAATACACAATCTTAATGTATTCTAGTAAAGTTAGTCTGTAAACGAAGGTCCGTTTTGTTAGGTTATTACAGCATTTTGAAAGTTTATAAACTAGCATTAGACCGTGGCCATCTTAAGTGTGGTCATCTGAAGCCAGACTATATTAATCCATACACATTATATACTGTATGCAATATTCCAATCTATACAGTTCTAGTATGTACGATTATATATATATATATTACACACACAGCTTTTTTTTTTTAGGGGGAAATTTGGTGAAACTCAGTTCCACTACCTCTGGCTCAAACCCTTTGGTACCTGCTCACCACAGTCACTTGTAAACACAGAAGTCTGGTTTCTGTCTTTACAAGTGACAGCTCTGCACTCTGTATGTAATGCAGTCCTGGCATTTAATGCCCCTTTAAGACCCTCCTACTGTTTTTGTGAAATTTGACTGAGCACACCCACTATTTGCTGTGATTTGGAGGGTGTGTGTAGGAGTGGGGTTTTTTGGGGCTGTGATTAAGTTCCAGCACCTATTGTTTGAGAAAAAAAAAGCTATATATATATATATATATATATATATATATATATATACAGGGCTTTTTTTCAGGGGGAACTCAGTTACACCACCTTTGGCTTAGACCCTTTGGTGCCTGCTCACCACAATCACTTGTCTGAATAGAAGTCTGGTTTCTGTGTTTACAAGTGACAGCTCTGCACTCTGTGTGTAACCCCCCCTAAACTCTGCACTCTGTATGTAATGCAATTTTGGTATTTAATGCCCCTTTAAGACCCTTGTAGTATATGTGAAATCTGAACGGTGTTGTGGTTGAGTTCCTGCACCTATTTTCTGAGAAAAAAAGCTCTGTATATATATATATACATACATATACACACACACACACAGTAGTACATTGATCCATCACAGACTTGGAATTGTGTCAGATTTAGTTGAGGAAAACTTAAATAGAGATAAGTAGAGATCTTCCAGAACGTTCCTCTAAAAGTACTAACGTCTATCTTTTATTTATTTTTTTACAGTTGTGGAAGTGGAAATTACTACTCTGCAAAAGAGACAGAGCACTTTATGCCGGAACTTGGACATTTTCTCTAATGAAGGGATCAGCAATCGGCTGACCTCCTTTTTCCAAAGAAAAGATGACGAAACAGATTCCCCAACTAACCAGCGACAAGAACTGGTGAGGGCCGACGATGACAAAGTCAAGAGAGAAGTACGGGAGCAGCACCGCGACCAGGCCATTGTAAAACTTCAGTCGCTCATCAGAGGCTATGTGGCCCGGAAACACTATAAATTGTTGATGAGAGACGAGAATCCTCCTCTGAGAACGATCAGATATTTTTCCCGACTCCTGGACCCCGTTGACCCGAGCTTTGTTCAGCAGGTTCAGCTGAACCTGCTGAAGGAGAAATCTGCATCGAATCTAAAGACTATCTACAAGCAGAAGGAGGAGTTGTTTTCCCTCGAAAAGGACATTATCTTGTTAGTAAAGGACAAAACTGCTCAGCGGGATCTTCTATCCAGATACAAAAAATTAACAAGCAAAAACAACAATCAAATCAAAAAGGCGATCACCATAGGAAGGCAGGCAGGTTGTGAGACCATAAAGAACAGGGAGAAGGTGGATTCCTACGAACACCTCTTCTATTGTCTCCAGACCGACCCAACTTACCTGTCTAGGCTCATTGGCCAGATGTCTGACACTCAGGAAATGACGACTGTTGTAGACAGATTGCTCCACAGTCTCTATAACTACGCTTCCACACCACGAGAAGAATACTTTTTCGTGAAGTTGATGGAGGCCACTCTTCGCGAGGAAGTGGAGACAAGACTTGATGCCATTGAGGATGTATTGAATGGGAAATCAATGATTGTAAAGCTTATTGTGAAATTTTACACGCATCAAGCCAACTACAAGGGCATAGTCAAGGCGGTGACACCAGCAAAAATGGAGATACTCAGCATCGCATATGATATTGCCAATGAAAACATGACTTCCAAATCAAGAATTTTAATAGAAACAAACCTTCGAAACCGCTCTCCTGAGACCCCTCCAACATTTGATGATTTATTTATGTACGACGAGGCAGATAAAATTGTAGAGTCCATATTCTCCTCTGTGGACAAAATTCCTTATGGGCTGAGGTACCTAACAAAGGTCCTTCAAAAATCTCTGCAAAGAAAGTTTCCAGAGGAAACTGAAGATGCAGTGTTGAGGGCTGTTAGCCAGCTCTTATCTCAGTACCTCCAGCCAGCCATAGAGAGACCAGATCTCTATGGTCTCATTGCACCAGACATGTATTTAGGTTCAATGCAGATGGTGAACCTCATGCGTGTGTCTAGGATTATCCTCCAGACCATGCAATTCTTCACTGACAAAACCATAAATGAGCGTATATGGTCCATCTATATCTGCAGGAGCGGTCCAAGGTTTAGGAAATTCTTTTATAATGTTCTGAATGTTCCAGAGCCAGAGGAAAAATTTAAATTTGACAAGTTCTTTGAGGCTATATGGGTTCCTGTGGTGAAGATCCCCGCAGAGGACATCATCTATACACATTCTTTGCTTTCTAGATATGAGAATGTTGTATTTTGCGACCCCATGGACATCGCTTGCCAAGTGTTTAAGGATATTGGACCAGTCCCTCACGTGAACGATCTTCTTGCCACGGATGAAGTGGGCTATGATGAAAAGGAGGAAAGATTTAAAATCTCGCTGTTCATAAGCAGCAAATTTCCTCTACTGCACAATTTTACGACTGAAAAGGAAAACCTTAAGATCATCACCAAAAAACTGGTTTTGGATGTGATTCGTCTGTTGCCTGGAGAAACTCTCCAAGACGTTCTGATGACACCCATTTCACTGGCACAAGAAAAGCAGCATAGGACTCTAATGGTAGTCACACCTTCCACCAGGACTAATGATCCACAGGACATCACAGAATCCTGCTTGATGAAAAACCATGATCTCCCCCTGCAGATTAAATGTTACAAAATCAGTGCCAACCTGAACACTTTACAAAACGTTTGTGCATTCTCAGGAGTGAGGAACCACCAAGACCTCCTCAACCTAATCGCCTGGGAGATCAAAGAGAGGCACAAGCTGCGTCTGGAAAGAAAATCTGAGACAAGTAGCATCCAGCGCATATTAGATGAACTCTGCAAGCAGGTAGACTATCTGCACAACATGAAAGACCTATATAAAAGGTATTGGGAAAAGTGTTTGGACAACATTTTCGCACACGAGAAGCATCCTGGCGCCCAGATCCGGCAGGTCCGATTTGAAGACGATGAGGGGATTACATACGCTGCAAAAAAACTATTGAAGAAAGGAGTGATAGTGGGCACATGGGGCGAATTCAGCCAGATGGAAAATGAAGTCCTCTGTATAAAACTTGCAGGTGATGTCTTCAATGTCAGTTTAGGCGGCAAAGGTGTTCTCCTTCCAGTTGTCGATGTGCTGCGCCTTCATCATAGCAGCAATCCAATCTTGAATCTTTTCCATTATGACGTCGATGTTGGCATGTTTTTATTTCTAGTGACCAAGCTTTTTGGGAAACACAGGGAGTGAGGAAAGAGAGAGAGAGAGAGGGAAGGGGGAGAGAGAGAGAGAGGGAAGGGGAAAGAGAGAGAGAGGGGAAGGGGGAAAGAGAGAGAGAGGGAAGGGGGAAAGAGAGAGAGGGGGAAGGGGGAAAGAGAGAGAGAGAGGGAAGGGGGAAAGAGAGAGAGAGAGGGAAGGGGGAAAGAGAGAGAGAGAGGGAAGGGGGAAAGAGAGAGAGAGAGGAAGGGGGAGAGAGAGAGAGAGGGAAGGGGAGAGAGAGAGGGAAGGGGAGAGAGAGAGGAAAGGGGAGAGAGAGAGAGGGAAGGGGGAGAGAGAGAGGGAAGGGGGAAAGAGAGAGAGGGAAGGGGGAAAGAGAGAGAGGGAAGGAGGAGAGAGAGAGGCAAGGAGGAGAGAGAGAGGGAAGGGGGGAGAAAGAGAGACAGGGAAGGGGGAGAGAGAGAGAGGGAAGGGGGAGAGAGAGAGAGAGGGAAGTTAGAGAGAGAGAGGGAAGGAGAGAGAGAGAGAGAGAGAAGGGAAGGAGAGAGAGAGAGAGAGAGAGGGAAGGGAGAGAGAGAGAGAGAGATAGAAGGGGGAGAGAGAGAGAGGGAAGGGAGAGAGAGAGAGAGAGTGAAGGGAGAGAGAGAGAGAGGGAAGGGAGAGAGAAAGAGGGAAGGGAGAGAGAGATAGAGAGAGAAAAGGGGTAGAGAGAGAGGGGGGAAGGGGGGATAGAGAGAGGGAAGGGGGAGAGAGGGGGGGGGAAAGGGGGGTAGAGAGAGGGAAGGGGGAGAGAGAGGGGGCAAGGGGGAGAGAGAGAGAGGGAAGGGGGGAGAGAGGGAAGGGGGAGAGAGAGAGATGGAAGGAAGGGAGAGAGAGAGAGAGGGAAGGGGGGAGAGAGGGAAGGGGGAGAGAGAGAGATGGAAGGGAGAGAGAGAGAGGGAAGGGGGAGAGAGAGAGGGAAAGGGGAGAGAGAGAAAGAGGGGGAGAGAGAGAGAGGGGGGAGGGGGAGATAGAGAGAGAGGGGGGAGAGAGAGAGAGAGGGGGAAAGAGAAGGGGGGAAAGAGAAGGGGGGAGAGAGAGAGGGGGGAAGGGGGGAGAGAGAGAGAGAGGGAAGGGGAGAAAGAGAGGGAGGGGGGAGAGAGAGAGGGGGAGAGAGAGAGGGGGCATGGAGAGAGAAAAAGGGGGGGCAGAGAGAGAGAGGGGAGGAATACTAGTTTGGTACAAGGAGGAGCTACATGGGAACATCAATGCAATCAAAAAAGGAGAGAGACACATCTGGCTAAGAATTAGCAGCTCCATCCTCACCTCCCAATCTGACATCTACCTGTGTGCAACATACATTGCCCCAGCAGAGTCTCCATAATACAGACCAGACACCCAGGGATGTATTCTGGCCTAGGCCAACAAGGCCCAGGCCTAGGGCGGCACTTTGTGGGGGGCGGCCCTCTGTCCTCTTTCCACGGCATCCCTCTCTCCTCTTCCCAGGGCGTCCCTCTGTCCTTCTCCCAGGGCGTCCCTCTGTCCTTCTCCCAGGGCGTCCCTCTGTCCTTCTCCCAGGGCGTCCCTCTTTCCTTCTCCCAGGGCGTCCCTCTGTCCTTCTCCCAGGGCGTCCCTCTGTCCTTCTCCCAGGGCGTCCCTCTGTCCTCTTCCCATGAATATGACAGGGATGTGGCTTTGACAGGAAGGGGTGGGTCATATTTAAATTAGAGGGTGCGCAAGTTTAGTCAGGCCTAGGGCAGCACAAAACCTAAATACACCTCTGCAGACACCTATGAGATCCTACAAAATGCGGTCATCCGCAGGTTTCTCATAGCACAGTGTGTGGACGCAGCTCCTGACAGCTCCTGACATCCAGGGCTGCACCACACGCTCTCCCCTGGCTTCTCCCACCGCTCTCTCCTGTTCTTCATCTGGTCCACGGCTCTCTGCTCACGGCAAGGTAAGCCCATAATTCACAGGGCTCTCCCACCTCCCCAAGCTCCTTTGGAGGCCGTCCTTTTCAGGATAAGCCGCGGCGGAGGCCCTTGCGCCACCTCTGGAACAAAATTTGCGCCGCACCATTCTCTGCCAGCAACATATTAATCCCCCCGGACATCAGCAGAACCCCCCAGCCACCTCCAGCTACCCCCTGAGCTGTCTCCTCACATAATCCAGCCGCATAGCCCCCGGCGGAGGCTCGGTATTCCCCGGCTTGTCGCCCCCCCCCCCTGACACACTATTCACCTGCCAGCTGCACATCTATCCCCCCCGGACACCAGCAGGACCCCCCTCTTCCCTAGGGCCAGAACTGCATTCCTAGGAGTAGGACATGTGGCCCACGGGATGTAGATAGGTAGGGCCCCCTCCCCCCGCTTCATCGCTGCAACCGAGTGGCCCCCCGCACCTGATACACCATTCACCTACCAGCTGCTCATCTATCCCCCCCGACACCAGCAGGACCCCCCTCTTCGCTAGGGCTAGAACTGCATCCCGGCAGCTACCGGCGCACACTTCCTAGGAGTAGGACGTGTGGCCCACGGGATGTAGATAGGTAGGGCCCCCTCCACCCCCCCTGCTTCATCGCCGTGACCGAGTGGCCCCCTGTACCTTCCCGCCAGATACTAGCCTGCTACCCCCTTGTAATTGGGTCACCTACCACCCTCTCCTGACTCAATAACTACCAGTTGGCAATCCCCCCCCTGCCCCCCCCCTCGAGGTCACCACCTTGGCTCTTTGCAGCCAAATCGGTAGCCATCTTGCAACACCCAGGCCCCACTCCCCCTTTCTCAATACCATTTGAACTTGATCCAGGGTTCGCCAGATCGCCTCTCAAGGGGTCAGGAAGGAATTTTTTTCCCTGTCGTAGCATATTGGCATAGCACGGCCAGGTATTTTTTGCCTTCCTCTGGACCAAGCCAGGATCGAGGATTAAGTTAATCCTTGAATATCCTCCCCTCCCTCCTCCCCCTGGTGTTTGGCGACTATAGTTAATCTGCAATATTCTGCAGAAACCATTGGGGATCTGAGGCAATTTGCCGCAATACTACCAGCCATCACAAAAAAAGCCCTAAGAACTGAGCGACTTTTGAGAATCGATCAACGATCGACTATCAAAAATCTCAGCCATTTACCCCAGCCTAAGCACATATCATTTGCTTTGATCAACACAAGATCGGCAGTAAAACACTGACTGGAAATCCATGACTTCATCCTACAATACGATCTAGACTGCCTCTTTATTACAGAGAGCTGGCTCACAGCCGACTGTAACACCATTCTAGGAGAATTGGTGCCAGAAAAGTATCGTATTATAACTGAAAACAGAATAGGGCAAAGAGGAGGAGGACTGGTGGTGATCCATAAGACTCATCTTGCGATCACTAAACCAGTCCTTCAAAACCCTCTTCCATTCATGGAAACCCTTACCCTGCAACTACAAACAAACTCCCAGGAGACCGTCCGGATTCTACTCTGCTATAGGCCACCTGACCCAAAATCCCAGCTTCTCCCATCATTGACGGACTTTATCTCCACCTATACCCTTAACAGCAAACACCTTTTGCTGCTCGGGGACTTCAACCTCTGGGCCAATTCCCTGCAAGACCCCGTTGCCGACGCCTGCATTGATCACTTCGAAGGATTAGGGCTACAACAACTAGTATGTGAGCCCACACATGCTTTCAGGTCACACACTCGATCTTATTTTCAGACAAGATCTGGAAATAAAAATCTTGGAAAATGAACCATTGCCATGGACAGATCACCAGGCAATTAAATTCATTATTTCTGATTTCCCACCCTCAACTAAAACATCTAATCCAGTGACAACACACTGGACTAGATGTCAGAAAAAGCTCCACTCGGAACTCTTCAAAGCCACATTAAGGAAAAAAATAAATACAATTCAGCCGTATCAAACGGCTGAAGAAACACTGGATACCATAAACACAGCCCTATTACAGTCAGCCGGCATAATAGCGCCGAAACGCAAAACTCGCATTCGAAAAAATAACTCTAGCTGGTTCAACAACCAACTGGCGTTACTGAAGCAAGAGCGCTCCCCATTATCTATTTAAAACAACGTTTTTCAACCCGCGCATGCCCAGAAGCTAGTTATAAGCGAGCTTCAATGGAAAAGAGTGGTGAACGTAACCTCGCTTTTTGTGAAAAAAACGATGGTGTGTATGCAACATCGTCTTTGAAAAGTGACGTTTCAAAAACGTTGTTTTTTACTTCACAGAAAACGTTGTTTTTTTTCATCACAAAAAATGATCGTGTGTACGCGGCAATACATTAAAAAAAGAAAAAAATCCATGAAAAATACTTTATTAAATAATATTACTTTATTAAATAATATTACTTTATTAAATAATCAAAACAATCCTACATCCAAAAATGATCCACTCCCTCTTAATAAAGAAAAATTTAAAAAAAAAATCACATTTCATCTAAGCAGCTCAGAGAAGGATATCAATAGTTTTTGCTTTAGCAACATTTTGCCAGTGGCACAAATGGTAAATTCACAGCAAAATCTATTTTTTCAGAAATCACCATAATATTCTCAGGGAGGTTCTTGATAGTATTAAAGTGTATCTAGACCTAAAAAGAAAATGTAATAGTAGTGCTTAAATGTGGTGGTTTCATTCATTTTCTTTTTGCTTCTCGGCCTTTTGGCTAAGATCAAGTGTAGTATCTGTTCTTATCAGTTGCCAATAGGTGGTGCTAAACTGACTGTCCCCAGTACTCGGCGAGGGGGAAAGGGATGGCAGTCGGTGGACGCTAAGCCTGTTGGCGTAGAGGTGAAAGCCTTCTGATCGGGGCAGAGAGGCATGAGGTCGAAGCTGAAGGGCCGGGACCCTGGCCTTTGGCCTGGATTCGGTGGTGTCTGCCCCAGTCAGTTGTTCGGCGAGGGAACCTTTGCTAATCTTTTCGGGGAGAGGCGGGTAGTACTTCCCGAATGTAATTAGGTGGGAGAGATGGGGGTTGTGGGTAGTAGTCGGCTGCGGCTGGCTCTCCCCAACCTCTTCTCCTACCTTCCTGGCTGGGAAGGGTGCTGCCAGTCCGGACCGGGGGTCAGGGTCCGTTGAAAAGCCTGTGGAGATAGTGCCCCTGGAGTGGCAGTCCAGGGGTGCCATACATTGCACTGAGTGTTGAGGGGCACTCAACGTGTGGCACCTTAGGTCACTGATCTCCACATACACCTTTTTAGCACCTGCCTCTAGGGCCGAGCCTTTTGGCTAGGACCAGAGGAATTTTTGTTCCTGGCCGGAGGGCCGGCCATTGTATTGCACAATGGCCACTTTCCACTCACCATTCCCACCTTCCTTTTCCCCCACTTTCTTTTTTATTTTACCCCCTGTTTGTCTTGTTTGTCACTTTTTTTGGTTGGAGCACTTTATGTGTGGCGAGTAGGGTGCTGGTCCTCGGGCCTGACTCTGAAAGTCTTGGGAGTAGGTGGACATGGCCTTCTGGCTTAGTTCACCTGCTCTCATGGGGTCTCCCTTCGGGGGAGCCTCACCGAGGAGGGTTCTGTTTCGGCAGTCCCTCCGAGGATGTTTGGCCATGTGGTTTCGGCTGCATGGGCCATAGTGGGGTCCTAGTGGTTTCGGCTGCTTGGACTCCAATAACTCTTTTCCCTGTCTGGAGCCTAACGCCCCGGGGGATCAGAGCTGGGTCCTCTGCGGAGGACCAATTGACGATGGCACCCATCGCAGTTTTTTGTGTTTCACTCTTTATGTGTGTGCACATTTTTTCCTGCACCGGGTGAAGTTTTTGGGTTGTGTTTTGCACGCCACAGGCTTTTCAATAGAAAAAAAAAAAAACACCCCTCCCCCCAAGTGACACCTTTTTAGAAAGTAGACACCACAAGGTATTTACTGAGAGGTAAGCCGAGTCCATGGAATTTTTGGGAAAATGACAAACAAAAATTCTCACTTTAATGAAATATTTCTCACACACGCCATAAGTATACATGGAATTACACCCCAACCCACATTCTCCTACTTCTCCCGAGTATGGAGATACTACATGTGAGAGACTTTTTGGGAGCCTAGCCGTGTACAGGAGCCCAAAACCAATCACCACCTTTAGGCTTTCAAAGGGTGTCATTTCTTAATTGAATGCGTTCGTCAAACAGCCCCATCTCACAAACCGAACACTTATTCCTAATTCCGACCGAATTGTGTATTCAATCCCCATCCTATTTAAAGGAAACATTGCTCCTCCTCTGTAAACATTTTCCGCAGCTTTATCTAATTAGCCACATGGTGTTCTTTGAAAACACTTCCAGTCCAATTTAAATGTGTCCCTGAGCCTTTAGACCCCTTTCAAACCGAGGTGTTTTTCAGGCGCTAAAGGGCTAAAAAAAGCGCCTGAAAAACACCTCCGTGCAGTCCCACTGTGAAAGCCCGAGTGCAGTGCACTTGCCGGACGTTAGAAAAAGTCCTGCAAGCAGCATCTTTGGAACGGTTTAGGAGCGCTGTGTACACCACCATGCCCATTGAAACAATCGGACACTGTAAATCGATTCAGCAGCGGCAGCAGAGACACAGCCACTGAGTCCTAATGTGATATCTCCGGGGGTGCGGGTGCATGTCCCTGAACTCACCCTGGGTGCATTTAGGGCGGCACCTACACAGATGTCACATTAGGACACAGCAGCTGTCGATTTTGGAACTCTAGACTGATGATTCAGCGACAATCCGATCGCCTTATGGGATTAGGAAGGAATTTTTTCCCCTTTGGAGCCAATTTGACCAAGTGTTTTTTTTTGCCTTCCTCTGAATCATTGGAAGGTTAAGGGGTCTGAAAAAGTCCCTGCACCTCTTTGAATGCAAGTTTAGCCATACTGTATGGATGAACTCGCATTGCATGGACATTGCATGTGATCAGCACCGAATCAGCATGCAAAATCACATCAACAAAAAAAAGAAGATAACATGTATGCCCACATGTAAGCGTGGGGGGTGCCAGGGGGTCCAATGCCCCGGGGTCAAAATTTAGAGGGGCGCAGTCACAAATGTGGAGAGGAGGGAGCACCAACAACAGATGGAACATAGGAACATATGCATAATGTCACCACTCCAGGCTTTACCAGTCATTATCAAGCACGCTCTCCTCTTCCCTACAGCCCTACAGTGGATCATGTGACCAGATTGGAGCTAGCTGAAAATAGGTAAGTCCATGGGTCAGAGAGGTACAAATTACTTGCTTCGCCCCAGGCACTGACAACCCACACTATGCCACTGTTTGGCCGATAGCGGTGCGATATTAACCCCCGCTAGTGGGCGAAAATGGGTTAATACTGCCCACAATGCGCCTCTGCAGAGGTGCATTGCTGGTGGTAATACCGCCGTGTCCCATTGTTTTCAAAGTATACACACTGCTCCTCTCACTGCTCCAAAGATGCTGCTTGCCAGAATTCTAAACTGAGATTTCATCTCCCCTCAATGTTACATCTTTTGAGGAGAAAATTCATGTCTGTAGGCTGGGACGGACGCCGTGGGAAGGGGACAGAGGGACTACATCTCCCAGCAATCTCTGTCCGCATGGGGAACTACAACTTCCAGCATGCACTGTGTATGTAATGGGGCTTCAGCTCCCAGCCTGGAAATAGGTTTTACAGGACTATATGTCCCAGGATGATTTTTTTCTATAGATGTAGTACAGGTCCCAGCAATCTCTACATACCCCAGCCTGCTCCCCTTCCCCTCCTCAGGGGTAATTTCACCCCACACTCATCTCCCACCAAGGGTGGTGGGTCCCCTCCCCCCAGGATAAGGGTGGGCCTGCGGGGGAGGGGTAAAGGGCGGTGGGAGATGAGTGGGGTGGTGGGACTGGGGGGGTGCAATCCCCCATGAAGAGGGGGAGGGAAGCAGGCTGGGATATGTAGAGATCACTGGGACCTGTAATATCTCCATAGAAAAGTCATGCTGGGATATGTAGTCCCACAGCATCTTATTCCAAACTGGGAGCTGAACCCCCACTACTTACACAGTGCATGCTGGGAGTTGTAGTTCCCCAGAGCCTGAACAGAGGAGGCAGATTACACAGACACGTAGTGACCTACCTGTAGTCTGGAATATGGCTCCTCCCTCAGGAGCTCTGTGTGGGGGATTTTGCCTCCTCCGCTGCTCTCCACACACATCTTCACTCACTTACCACCGAGGGTGGGGCTCCAATTGCTCGCCCTCCACCACACACAGGGCTGATCCAGGAAATATTCAATTGCCTCTCGGGGGATCAGGAAGAAATTTTTTCCCCAGCTGGAGCACATTTATCATGCTTTGCTGGGGTTTTTCGCCTTCCTCTTGATCAACTGCCTCACATCCCAATACACCCACTCATCTACCACCAAGAGGGGACGCTACCACCCTGGGTATGGAGTGAGTGTGACCAGTGGAACTTCCCCCCAAGTTTCATCTGCCCTCACTCCCCCACGCCCAGCATACTGGTAATACCACCTGCCCTCATCTACCACCAAGTGGGTACGCTACCACCCTGGGTATGGAGTGAGTGTGGCCAGTGGAACTTCCCCCCCAAGTTCCATCTGTCCACACTCCCCCACGCCCAGCATAATGGTACTACCCTCTGGCCCCACCTATAGGCACTCATCTACCACCAAGAGGGTCCAGAGAAAATGGGGTGCCTTGCAGATAAGTTGGGCTACATGCCCAGGTAAAAACAGGACTATAATTTATTTACTAACACACTGGTCAACATACAATGACTGGCATGCACTGACCTACACTAACAGACGACGTCCAGATGTACATAAACTGACCGCTTCATGCTTTAGATAGATGCACACAGACAGACAACCAAATTAGGAGAGAATAGATCGCACACACAGATTATAGGATGAGGCCTACTACAAACATACACCCAACATTAGAAAAATGATGACTAGCATCCAGTAGGCTAGCTTAGTGTAGGTCCTGCCCTAGAAGAGTCTACCTTGCCGTGGTGGGCAGGCTTGGAATCTCTTGGCCAACAGTGTGCCAGCACACGGGCAAGAGGATCACTTCTGGCCAATTGATTTTACCAAAGGACTCTTGGTTTAATCAGAGTATATATAGTTGGAAAAGGAAAAAAATGTGTATAGGTCCAGGGCTGGACTGGGACAGAAATTTGGCCCTGGACTTCATCCAGACCAGCCCACTTTAATTTTAAGTGTCCCCCTTGCATCAGAGTCCAGTTATACAAGCTGTACACTCACTACTTTACATTGTAGCAAAGTGTAATTTCTTTAGTGTTGTCACATGAAAAGATAGAATAAAATATTTACAAAAGTGTGAGGGTGTACTCACTTTTGTGAGATACTGTGTGTGTTAGAGTGTGTGTGAGAGAGTGTGTATATATATACACACACACACACACACACACATACCCTTTGCAGAGAGAATACAGCAACTAATATATGAACTGTCTTACCTCTAGCTCCTTCTGCTGTGTATTTCTAATGCCATGTACACACGATCACTTTTTGTGACGAAAAAAAACAACGTTTTAAAAAACGTCATTGATCGTGTGTGGGCAAAACTTTGTTTTTTGTCTTAAAAAACAAACAAAAGAACATGCTTGAAACGCAACATCGTTTTTTAAAATGAAGTTTGAAAAACGTCGTTTTTTTTCATGAGATAAAACATCGTTTTTTTTCATCACAAAAAGTGATCGTGTGTACGCGGCATAAGAATTGGTACATTGTGTGCTTTACATGACTGTTGAGCTTCTTTATGCTTCTTAAAGTGGAAGTTCACCCTCAAAAAAAATTCTGACATCACATGGAGTGCAGCCATCCTACCGACAGAATGCCGGTGTTTTTTTTTTCTCAGCACATACCTCGTATGACGATTTTCACCCTCCGGCTCTCCCGCTGGACTGGGCATTCCCAAGCACTGCGTGTGAATGACAGGCTTCCAACCGGCGCATACTGTGTGTCACAGGTTGCCCGAAAAAACCCGAACGTCGGTGCGGCTCTATACAGCGCCTGCGCACCGACGTTCGGGTTCTGTCGGCAACCTGTGACGAGCAGTATGTGCCGGTTTGGAAGCCTGTCAATTACAGGCAGTGCTTGGGAATGCCCAGCCCCACTGGAGAGCCAGGGGGGGGGGGTGAAAATCGTGATACGAGGTATGTGCTGAGAAAAAAAAAAAACACCGGCATTCTGTCGGTAGGATGGCTGCACTCCATGTGATGTCAGAATTTTTTTTGAGGGTGAACTTCCACTTTAAGGAGATCTTGCTTTAAAAAACAAAAAAACAACACTGAATCACCAACATTGAGGAAATAAATACTACACCACAAAAATAAAGCACAGATTTCATCTTTTTACGCTGTCACCAAAATATGGATAATAAAGCTGTGCACTCCACAAATACGATATTATTCTCCTCTCTTGTTGTCACCACTGCCGACCTTTACTGTATTCGCAGCAAAGTCACTGCTGGAAAAAATTCTGGATAAAATACTTTTGGTGTGCCGGATTCCTGGTTCCCCCGACAAGTACTGTGGTTTCTTTTACTGGCCACTGTCACTGCTGTAAACATCGCATGTCTTTGAACCAAGAGTCCAGCACTCCTGAAAGGGTCTGATCCTGAAGAATCTTCCAGTACTGGCTTCTCTGCAGAAATTAGGCAACAAAGGAGAATATTAAATATATTTTTGTAGAGTAGCTTTAAACCACAGCATACTGAAAAATCAATAGGTTTATTCACACTGTGCTGGTAATTTTTCCCTAGAGAGATAAACAGAGTTAAAAAAAAAAAAAAAACACTAGAGAGAATGAAACTGCACTGCAGCAGCGTCTATGTCAGTGAAGGCAAACCTTGGCACCCCAGATGTTTTGGAACTACAATTCCCATGATGCTCAAGGATACTGTTTGAGTTCATGAGCATCATGGGAAATGTAGTTCCAAAACATCTGGCGCCATCACTGGTCTATGTCATAGGGGAAGCTCAGGGCTGTCGAAGGGCGCAAAGCTGCGGCCTCAATTACCGGCCGGCGTGGGGCACAATCACGGGAATTGAGGCCGCCGGCTCTGCGGCCTTCACAGAAGGAAGCTGAGGCCTGCAGAAGGCTTCAAAGCCGCGGCCTCAATTACCGGCCGGTAATTGAGGCTGCGGCTTTGCGGCCTTCTGCAGGCCTCAGCTTCCTTCTGTGATCTGGCGCCATCTTGTGGTTGCCGTTGGCATTACAGGTTGCATTACATTACAAGTAGCAAAACAGCAGTTCTAATGTGTTTTTCACTGTTTTCACTGCCATCTCCTTCCCTCTAATTAGAGCTTCCAAACAATATATATATTTTTTAGTCAAACACCCTGAGGACATATACAGGAGGCTCAGTATTTTGAATTGATTACATGCCTCATATTCATGTTTAAAGTAGAACTACAGGGAGTGCAGAATTATTAGGCAAATTGTATTTTTGAGGATTAATTTTATTATTGAACAACAACCATGTTCTCAATGAACCCAAAAAACTCATTAATATGAAAGCTGAATATTTTTGGAAGTAGTTTTTAGTTTTTTTTTAGTTTTAGCTATTTTAGGGGGATATCTGTGTGTGCAGGTGACTATTACTGTGCATAATTGTTAGGCAACTTAACAAAAAACAAATATATACCCATTTCAATTATTTATTTTTACCAGTGAAACCAATATAACATCTCAACATTCACAAATATACATTTCTGACATTCAAAAACAAAACAAAAACAAATCAGTGACCAATATAGCCACCTTTCTTTGCAAGGACACTCATGCAGCCTGCCATCCATGGATTCTGTCAGTGTTTTGATCTGTTCGCCATCAACATTGCGTGCAGCAGCAACCACAGCCTCCCAGACACTGTTCAGAGAGGTGTACTCTTTTCCCTCCTTGTAAATCTCACATTTGATGATGGACCACAGGTTCTCAATGGGGTTCAGATCAGGTGAACAAGGAGGCCATGTCATTAGTTTTTCTTCTTTTATATCCTTTCTTGCCAGCCACGCTGTGGAGTACTTGGACGCGTGTGATGGAGCATTGTCCTGCATGAAAATCATGTTTTTCTTGAAGGATGCAGACTTCTTCCTGTACCACTGCTCGAAGAAGGTGTCTTCCAAAAACTGGCAGTAGAACTGGGAGTTGAGCTCGATTCCATCCTCAACCCGAAAAGGCCCCACAAGCTCATCTTTGATGATACCAGCCCAAACCAGTACTCCACCTCCACCTTGCTGGCGTCTGAGTCGGACTGGAGCTCTCTGCCCTTTACCAATCCAGCCACGGGCCCATCCATCCGGCCCATCAAGACTCACTCTCATTTCATCAGTCCATAAAACCTTAGAAAAATCAGTCTTGAGATATTTCTTGGCCCAGTCTTGACGTTTCAGCTTGTGAGTCTTGTTCAGTGGTGGTCGTCTTTCAGCCTTTCTTACCTTGGCCATGTCTCTGAGTATTGCACACCTTGTGCTTTTGGGCACTCCAGTGATGTTGCAGCTCTGAAATATGGCCAAACTGGTGGCAAGTGGCATCTTGGCAGCTGCACGCTTGACTTTTCTCAGTTCATGGGCAGTTATTTTGCGCCTTGGTTTTTCTACACGCTTCTTGCGACCCTGTTGACTATTTTGAATGAAACGCTTGATTGTTCGATGATCACGCTTCAGAAGCTTTGCAATTTTAAGAGTGCTGCATCCCTCTGCAAGATATCTCACTATTTTTGACTTTTCTGAGCCTGTCAAGTCCTTCTTTTGACCAATTTTGCCAAAGGAAAGGAAGTTGCCTAATAATTATGCACACCTGATATAGGGTGTTGATGTCATTAGACCACACCCCTTCTCATTACAGAGATGCACATCACCTAATATGCTTAATTGGTAGTAGGCTTTCGAGCCTATACAGCTTGGAGTAAGACAACATGCATAAAGAGGATGATGTGGTCAAAATACTAATTTGCCTAATAATTCTGCACTCCCTGTATAGACAAAACTTTTTTTCCATTTTGGATAGAGCAAGGGAGAGTTATAACCTCTGTCAGATTTTTTCCCCACCATCTGTGTCCCATTTACTTTTAATGATAATGGTAAACAGGAAATATAGAGAGGGAGAATCTCCTTAAAAGGTTGTATACCCGCTGATACTTTTTTTTGTACACCTGTAAGGCAAAAAGCATAATGAGCTAGTATGCACCACACACTAGCTCATTATGAAATACTTACATTAGAATGAGTCGTTGGTATCTCAGCCTGTCCACGCCGAGTGAGTGGCTGGAGCCGCGATGACTTCACTCCCACCCATGTGCGCGGAAGACTTCTTTCCAGCAAGGTGCGGCGTCTGCCGGGCTTTCAGACGAGAATCCCTGATGCACATGCCCGCTCAAGTCAGCGGCTCATTGCAAGGGGAATATGTCCGTTTAGGAGATATTCTTTTTACCTACAGGTAAGCCTTATTATAGTCTTACCTGTAGGTAAAAGTTCAAAAAAATATACAACCACTTTAATGGAAAACAGACAGCAATAAAAACTGGCAGGTGCTCTAATCCCTCTGCACTCTATTCAAAACTGAAAAAAAAAAAGTTTTACCTTTAGTTATACTTTAGAAATTGTCCATTTTCACTTTTACTTCCTTATGGTTGTTATAGTGACAAGAACCAAAATTGACTCATATTTCCCAACAAAGCAGTAAAATAAAAAAAAAAAGGAATTTCCCACAGTCCTGTATGTAATTTACTTTATTACAGTGGTGGTGCATCCATAGAGGGCGCCGGACCGCCGCCTCCTCTCTCTCCAGCACCGCTACTGAATACAATACACAGATTTGTGCATTGCATGAATCTGTGTATTGTTGCTTCCGCCCACTATTCAGATGGCAGGCCCCCTGGTGAGCGCCGTCCATCTGAATAACGGCAGCTGGTTTGGCTTTGGAAGTGCCTATCAGAGCCAATGGCTCTAACAGGCTTTCCGATTACAGCCCTCAGGCTGTTCCAAATAGTTATCCAGGGCACACACGGGGGGTGCGTTCCTTGGATAAGACTGACAGGACGTCTCAGCCAATCAGGTTCACCGGTTCTGGTTACCGGTAACCTGATATTGGCTGAAGCGTCATTGAGGGCGGGAGAAGACATTGAGGGACCGTAGAAGGAGGATGGCTGACCCCAGAAAGGTAAGTGCCGGTGCGGGGACGACGACAAGGGGGCGGCATTTTATAGGGCACAGTGGAGACAATTAAAGGGCACAGTGGCTGCGTTTGGCATGGCACAGTGGCTGATGGCACAGTGGTGACAATTGATGGGCACAGTGGCTGCATTTGAAGGCATGGAACAGTGGTGACAATTGATGGCATGGCACAGTGGCGACACTTGATGGCATGGCACAGTGGCAAGTTCCACCTTGAATATTGCTGTTATGTCTGCAAAACCAAGAGGATTTTTTTTATAGATAATTATGGGAGTTAAAAGGAGTTTGTCGTTTTTTCGTTTTCTTTATGTATTATGTTTGTATGTTGATGTGCATTTAGATAAATGGCATGGCACAGTGGCGACAATTGATGGCATTGCAAAGTGGTGACAATTGATGGCATTGCACAGTGACATGCCCCACGCACATTTCCAACAGTGACAGGTCCCGCCCACATTCCCAACAGTGACATGCCCCACGCACAGTTCCAATAGTGACAAGCCCCATCCACATTTCCAACAGTAATAAGCCCCATCCACATTTCCCACAGTGACAAGCCCCACCCACATTTCCAACAGTGACATGCCCCACCCACATTTCCAACAGTGACATGCCCCACCCACATTTCCAACAGTGACACGCCCCATCCACATTTCCAACAGTGACATGCCCCACCCACATTTTCAATAGTGACATGCCCCACCCACATTTTCAATAGTGACAGGTCCCGTCCACATTCCCAACAGTGACAGGTCCCATCCACATTCCCAACAGTGACATGCCCCACCCACATTCCCAACAGTGACATGCCCCACCCACATTTTCAATAGTGACAGGTGCTGCCCACATTCCAAACAGTAACAAGCCCCATCCACATTTCCAACAGTGACATGCCCCACCCACATTTCCAACAGTGACATGCCCCACACACATTCGAAACAGTGACATGCCCCACGCACATTTCCAATAGTGACATGCCCCACCCACATTTCCAACAGTGACATGCCCCACCCACATTTCCAACAGAGACAAGCCCCACCCACATTTCCAACATTGACAAGCCCCACCCACATTCCCAACAGTAACAAACTCCACTCACATTCCCAATAGTGACACGCACCACTCACATTCCCAACAGTGACAAGCCCCACCCACATTCCCAACAGTGACATGCACCACCCACATTTCCAATAGTGACAAGCCCCACCTACATTTCCAACAATGACAAGCCCCACCCACATTCTCAACAGTTACATGCCCAACCCACATTTCCAATAGTGAAAAGTCCCACCTACATTCTCAAGAGTGACATGCCCCACCCACATTTCCAATAGTGACAGGTCCCACCCACTTTTCCAACAGTCACAAGCCCCACCCACATTCCCAACAGTGACATGCCCCACCCACATTTCCAATAGTGACAGGTCCCACCTACATTCTCAAGAGTGACAAACTCCACCCACATTCCCAATAGTGGCAAGCACCCTCCCTCATTTCCTCTTTTTTCACATTCCTACTGTGTAGAGTCAGCAATCAACATAGTATAATATAATCAGTATACATAATTAAACACTGGAAGGTTTTACCCCCCTTCTTGACCAGTTAATTTTTTACTATCTAGCACTGCGCTACTTTAACTGGCAATTGTTCGATCATGCAACAATGTATCCAAATGAAATAAATTCGGCAAGATGCTCGCCTCCAATTGAACAGAGCTATCAATGTGCCAAAAAAAAAAAATACACTGTGCTCCAACCATTTTCAGTGCCTCATCCCAAATGTCCCTGAGTTGGAACAACGTCCCTCTGTCCCTCTATCCTCCTCCTTTGTCCCTCATTTTCTAAGGTGTGCTGATGAGGATCCTTATTTTCCTACGATTGCATGGTAACACCATCTACCAATTCTCTACAGCACCCTATATGTACTGTGGGGGAGCCTGTAAGGGGTGCGATGGAGACCATAAACTGACCTGTTAACCTCTTCACGCTGGCCGCACGCATTTATGCGACCACTCAGCGTGAAGGCCCAACAAAATTCTACTAGTTTAGGGGTTTTAAAAGCTGAAAGGCGAAGGTGGGTATTCGGGTCACGTGACCGCTGTGATTGGCTGTCACAGCGGCCACATGATCGCAAAGCTTCCTATAGCTAGTATGCATCGACACCTGTGTAAAGCACTTACCGTGCTGAGAGCACGCTCATGCATGCTCCCAGCACAGTAGCCAGCGGTTACCGGAAAGCTCCCGATGCATACTAGCCAGTGGCGGCTGGTGTTTTTTGTTTGGGGGGGGGCAAACAACCGAAGCCCCTCCCCCTGCTGTCTGCCGGTCGATCCACCTGCCTTTACCCCATCTAGGCGGTGGGCATCTGAGAAGCAGCGGCAGGGATCGGGCATCCAAGCATCAGCGGGGACCAGGCATCGGCCAGAGACTCTTATCCTCCTGGCTTCTGCCATGCGTCTCCTCACCTCCTAGGCATCCAATGGGATCACCTGTTCTTTCAGCCAGTCGGGTGACCCACTTCCCGATTGGCCGGGAGGAGGATCAGTGTTGCAACAGTAAATATTCAACACACATGGGTGGGCTCCGGTCGCACTCTCTGAGCCCCTAGCCCATCCTATTTTGAAGCCTATTAAAGCCTCTGGCTCTAATCAGGTGCTTCAAAAAAAGAAAACCTGGCCGCTGCTATGCATGAAATCTATCAATTGCATACAGGGGATGGCCTGGAGATAGGGGTAGGCACCTGGGCGCCCCTAATGGACGGGCCGCCACTGATACTAGCTACCTTTCAGTGCTGCCTATCAAGGCAGCCTCATCAGTGCCCATCAGTGCCAACTTTCAGTGCCGCCTCATCAGTGCCACCTTTTCAGTGCTGCCTATCAAATCAACCTCATCAGTGCCCAGCAATGAAAGAGAAAAATTACCTGCTTGCAAACCAAATGTTTATATCAAACTATGATTTTTTTTTTCAATATTTTCGATCTTTTTTCGTTTTTTAACCACTTAAGGACCGCCTCCTGCACATTTACTTCGGCAAAATGGCACGGCTGGGCACAGGCACATACCTGTACGACCCCTTTAAATGCCAGGCCGCGAGCGGCGTGCGCCAGCGACCCGGTCCGAAGCACCGTGGCCGCGGGACCGTGGACCCGATCGCCGCCGGTGTCCCGCGATCGGTCCCCGGAGCTGAAAAATGGGGAGAGGTGAGTGTAAACACACCTTCCCCGTTCTTCACAGTGGCAATGTCACTGATCGTCTGTTCCCTGATATAGGAAAAGGCGATATGTGACATCACGCGTCCAGCCCCGTCCCCCTACAGTTAGAAACACATATGAGGTCACACATAACACCTTCAGCGCCCCCTAGTGGTTAACTCCTAAACTGCAATTGTCATTTTCACAGTAAACAATGCATTGTTATAGCAATTTTTGCTGTGAAAATGACAATGGTCCCAAAAATGTGTCAAAATTGTCCGATGTGTCCGCCATAATGTCGCAGTCACGGAAAGAAACACTGATCGCCGCCATTAGTAGTAAAAAAAAATATTAATAAAAATGCCATAAAACTATCCCCTATTTTGTAAACGCTATAAATTTTGTGCAAACCCAATCGTTAGGCCTCATACACACGATCGGACATATCCGATGAAAACGGTCCGCGGACCATTTCCATCGGATATGTCCGATCGGGAGTTTGATCCGATGGCGTGTACACACCATCGGATCAAATTCCCCGCCGCCGGACGGCGCGGTGACGCGGCGGTGACGTTGACGCCGCCGCGTCATCGCCACGTCACCGCACCAGGAAGTAAAACACTTCCGCGCATGCGCCAAATCCATTCGGCGGCGGCGCGGCGGCGGTGGGGCACGACATGTCTGCTGGTAAGTGTACTAACCAGCAGACATGTCGGGCGGACAGATTCCACCGGATGGATTTCAAAGCATGCTTTGAAATCTGTCGGGTGGAGAAATCTGTCCGCTAGCCCATACACACGAGCGGAGATGTCTGCTGAAACGGTCCATCGGACCGTTTTCAGCGGACATATCCCCTCGTGTGTACGAGGCCTTAAACGCCTATTGCGATTTTTTTTTTAACAAAAATATGTAGAAGAATACGTATCGGCCTAAACTGAGAAAAAACATGTTTTTTTTAATATATTTTTTGGGGGTATTTATTATAGCAAAAAGTTAAAAATATAGATTTTTTTTCAAAATGGTTGTTTATAGCGCAAAAAATAAAAACCGCAGAGGTGATCAAATACCACCAAAAGAAAGCTCTATTTGTGGGAAGAAAAGGACCCCAATTTTGTTTGGGAGCCACGTCGCACGACCGCGCAATTGTCAGTTAAAGCGATGCAGTGCCGAATCGCAAAAACTGGCCAGGCCCTTTACCTGCATAATGGTCCGGGTTTTAAGTGGTTAAAAGTGGTTGTAAAGGTTTGATTAAAAAATAAAATAAAAATAACAAACATGTCATTCTTACTTCCTCTGTGCAGTTGGTTTTCCACAGAGTGGCCCGGATCCTCCTCTACAGGGGGTCTCTCTGCGGCGCTCCTGGCCCCTCCTCTTCTCGAGTGCCCCGACCACGGAAGTGCTCTCCTTCCTGGACACCCGTGTGGGCTGCTGCGTCCGTAGACATAGACAGCAGAAATCGGCTCCGCCCCAGGCACACATGTCATTGGATTTGATTGACAGCAGAAGCCAATGGCTGCGCTGCTACCAATCTATCCAATCAGGACACAGGCCAGAGCAGGCGTGCTCGTTCCCGTTGTAGGAATTACTGCGCTTAGTAAAGTATAATGCTGCGTACACACGGTCGTTTTTTGCGATGAAAAAAAACGTCGTTTTTTAAAACGTCATTTAAATTGATCGTGTGTGGGCAAAACGTCGTTTTTTGTCTTAAAAAAAACGACCAAAAAAAAATTCCAACATGCTTGAATTTTTTGTGTCGTTTTTCAAAACGTCGTTTTTTGTTTCACAAAAAGTCACCGTGTGTAGCAAAAACGTCGTTTAAAACGACGTTTTTCAACCCGCGCATGCCCAGAAGCTAGTTATGAAGCGAGCTTCAATGGAAAAGAGTGGTGAACGTAACCTAGTTTTTTGTGAAAAAAACGATGGTGTGTATGCAACATCGTCTTTGAAAGTGACGTTTCAAAAACGTCGTTTTTTACTTCACAAAAAACGTCGTTTTTTTTCATCGCAAAAAACGACCGTGTGTACGCGGCATAAGTGGGGCTCGGGGGCTCTGCTGCAGCACAGGAGGTTTTTCACCTTAATGCATAGAATGCAAGGGTTTACAACTCCATTAACCACTTACCGCCCGCCCACCGTCAAATGACACCTGGGCGGCATGGCTCTCGTTCTGAATGGACGTCATATGATTGTTGCTGGGACATGGCGCGACTCTTTAACTATGTGATCAGCTGTGACCAATCACAGACGGCCACATGTAAACACAGAGATGCTGGTTATCGGCTCTCCTCGCCTCACACTGACAGAGTGTGGGGAGAGGAGAGTCAATCCGTGGCATCTCCTCACAGGGGACAGCTAGGTATGTAATCAGGGCACTGATCACAATGAAAGCGGTGTTCCACCTGAAAAAAAAATATATTTAAAAGCCAGCAGATACACATACTGCAGCAGCTGTTGGCTTTAAGTAATAGGACACTTCAGTGGCGTAACTAGAACCTTCAGGGCCCCGATGCAAAAAAACATGAAGGGCCCCCCGACCCCCGAACAGGGCTCTTTTCTCAGAGCTCGGTGGCAAAAAAACAACAGGACCCAGTCGCAAGTGGGTGTCTGCATATAAAGGAACCGATCTCTCCATTCCCCCTGTTCTCCTCCTCTCCCTCCTGCAGGCATTCAGCAGCTGCAGGAGGAAAATGGAGAGATTGGTTCCTCTATGCCAGTGTTTCTCAATTATTTTTCAAGCCAGGGCACCCTTGAAGTATACTCTTAGGTCAGTGATGGTGAACCTTGGCACCCCAGATGTTTTGGAACTGAATTTGCCATGATGCTCCACTACACTGCAGAGTGCATGAGCATTATGGGAAATGTTTACCAAAACATCTGGGGTGCCAATGTTCGCCATCACTGCCCTACGTGAATGGGGCTGCACTGCAACCACCCTGCAACTGTGTGCATTGCATGCAGTTGCAGCATAGCGATGATGCATCTAAGGGGTTAAAACAGGCAGTCAGGAGGCAAAATATTGCCTCTATACTGGCTGTCAAATGCCTCTGAAAAGCAATTTGAGCGCAGAACGCTTTTTAGTGAAACAGCATTTTTTTGCTGGTACTATGAACAAGCAAAAAAACATAACAAATTGGGTCCGATTGTACACATATAGGGGGTCATGTAAACACACATACATACACTGTATATATACACATACACATACACACACACACATATATATAAATGCACATATAAACCAGTGGTGGTTGGGGCTCAAAATGTTTGGGGAGGTGCAAGCAAACTGAAAAATTCTTAAAAAAAACAATTGCAGTCTCATTGTGCCCATCAACCGCAGCCACTGTGCCCTCAAACACATACATGCACACTTACATACATTCATACTCACATGCACACTCGCATACATACATATTCACATGCACACTCACATACATAGTCACACATACATGCACATGAGCACACACACATGCAAACACACACGGGTCGGATCAGGAGTTGGTTCACTTTACATTAAGGTGACCAGATTTTTAAAATGAAATCCGGGGACATTTTTTTTTATTTTTTACTAGTAATGGTAGCAATCAGCCACTCTCTGCCCGACGCCGCCGCTGCCTGCCTCACAGCCTGTCAAGTCTTACTCTCCGGGCCCCAGCTACTACTAGATGGGGAATGAAGGAAGATCACTCCACCAGGAAAGGCAAGAATTTAGGCAGGCGGCAGGTCAGGACTTGAGCCAAGGCAGAAGAACATGTGAGTGGAGCTGGATGGGCACCCGAAACTGAAAAAATATTCCCTCCACTCCGACCAGCACATCATCAGAAAAGGGCACAGATAATGGAAATAAATACACCCCACTAAGCTAGTAGGAGCAGCGGAGCAGGGGTATGTAATTTAGATTTTATTTTGTTTTAATTCTGCACTGCCCCTGTTCAAATCCAATCTGGGGACAAAACCGAGGACAGACTTGGTCTGGGGACAGAGTTCTCAATTTGGGGACTGTCCCCTGAAACTGGGGATGTCTGGTCACCCTACTTTACATGCTGTATCCTCATAGCAGTGAGGTAAGGGGCCACCCCATTCACTTTCTCACAGTGTGCATATTATAGAAGATACCGTCACCACATTCAGCACATATCTATTGGACTTTCACATTTTTGCATGATTGCTATATACTATATCATGAAATAAGTTATTTGTACTGCATGCATGCTTTGCACAGTTGTTTTGGCACTTTTATCATATTTAGCATTTTTGTTATTAAGGACTTGTTTGTTCTGTATTTGCACTTTACCATTGCTATAGTACTGGAACTTTTGGCTATTCTCTCCCACCAGGGATTCTTGCACATTGCACTTTGTATTACAACTGCTCAGTAACTCAAGTGTACCTCTGTTGTGAGAAGTCCTCCAGTCGCTGAGTGTCTGAGCACGTTCGTGTGTTCCCAGAGAGGGTACAGCAATGCAGCACTGAAAGGACCGCTAAGGGACCCGGACCGTGCGGTAGGCGATGGAAGTAGCTGCGCTGGGCAGGAGCCTCTGCAATGGATGTGCAGCAATTGGCGGGACAAGCCGGTGCACTCGTATGACATCAGCGGGAGCGTGGGTGTTGCCGTGGTGACAGAAAAGGACGGAAGGAGACAGGACTCAGGCACAGTAGTAATCGCTGTGGCGATTTTTCAGTGCAAAACGTGTCATTCAGTTGCCTGTCACAATGCGTCTGCTCGAGCGCTGGGAAACACTGTATACAGGGGGCCCTCGAGGGCCCCCTGCAGCAAGGGGCCCGGTTGCCATGGCGACCTCAGCACCCCTATAATTCCGCCACTGGGACACTTACCTGTCCTGGAGTCCAGCTGATGTTTCCATCAGCTGTTGGGTGCTGCTGCCACCATTGCGGGTAAGGGAACCTGGCAGTGTAGCCTTTCAGCTTCACGCCGGGAACCCCACTGCGCATGCGCTCCTTTCTAAGACAGGTACCCTGTCCCCTCTCCCCCCAAAAGGTGCCAATTGTGGCACCGGAGGGGGGAGGAAGCAGATGAGTGGAAGTTCCACTTTTGGGTGGAACTCCGCTTCAAGTGCCCACCAGCGCCAGCAATGATTGCCCACCACTGCCAGCAATCAGTGCCAACGAGTGCCCATAATTACCACCAAGCTGTGCCCAAAAGAGCTAGCAATCAGTGCCCACAAGTGATGCCAGTCAGTGCTGGCTATTAGTGCTACCATCAATGCTCATAGCTGCTGCCCTTCAATGCCTATCAGTGCCACCTATCCATGCCGCCTAACTGTGTCCACCAGTGCTACATATCTGTGCCCAACAGTGCCACCTAGTTGTACCCATTGCCCACCAGTGCCACCTATCAGTGCCCATATGTGCGGCATATTTGTGCCTCATCAGTGCCACCAAATCAGTGCTCATAAGTGCCACCTCATCAGTGCCCATCAGTGCAGCCTATCAGTGTCCATCAGTGCCGCTTCATCAGCGCCCATCAGTGAAGGAGAAAAATTACTTATTTGCAAAATTTACTGACAAAAACTAATGCCGGGTACACACGACCGTTTTTCAGGTTGTAAAAAATTAAGTTTTTTCTATGTCATTAAAAAATGATTGTGTGTGGGCTCCAGAGCATTTTTTACGATGTAAAAAATGGCCATTAACAATTTAGAGCATGCTCTAATTTTTCACTACGTTTTTAACGTCGTAAAAAATGGTCGTGTGTGGGCTTTAACGATGTGAAAAAAACACGCATGCTCAGAAGCAAATTATGAGATGGGAGCGTTCGTAATGGAGTAAGCACATTCATCACATTGTAACAGACAGAAAAGCGCGAATCGTCTTTTACTAACACAAAATCAGCAAAAGCAGCCCCAAGGGTGGCGCCATCCGAATGGAACTTCCCCTTTATAGTGCCGTCATACGTGTTGTACGTCACCGCGCTTTGCTAGAGCATTTTTTTTTTCCACGATCGTGTGTAGGCAAGGCCGTTTTAACGATCGGGTTGAAAAAAACCTTGTTTTTCTAGACCCTTAAAAATGTCATTTTTTACATCTCGAAAAACGGTCGTGTGTTTTTTTTTAAATTGTCTTTTTTTGGGGGGGGGGAGGGGGGGATAAAAAAAAGAGTGATTGAATACCACCAAATTAAAGCTCTATTTGTGTAAAAAAATTATAAAAGTGTTGCACGACCGCGCAATTTCCATTTAAAGAGTGACAGCGCTGAAAGCTAAAAATTGGCCTGGGCAGGAAGTGGTGTACATACCGCCCAATTTTCTGAGATGGGAATGAGGGGACACCTATCACCAAAAGTATGCAGGCATTGGACACACCCCTTGTCACGCCCCCTTAAAGGAGAATTGTACAAAAAAACAAGATTGGTTAAACCCACGAGTGATTTTTTTTTTTACCACTACTATTCCTTTATATTGGCTTTTGGAATTTACAAATGCAGCAATTTAGAAATCAGATGAAAGGTTTAGCACTGGGAAACACTTTTTAAAAGATAAAATAGAGCATTTTATATACAACTCTATGGATCTGGCCAGAATTAGGGACAAATGAGGAAGAATGATGGACATTGCCCCAAATTAGGGACAGTCCCTTGAAATCAGGGACAGTTGGGAACTGTGATTATATGTCTTCAGTAAGCAAGGGAAACAGACAACTCCCTTGTGACAGTCCATTTTCTGCAGAGTTGCAGTCCCGGCAAACCGCCGGCAGGGGGCGACCGAGCCCCGGCTGTACACCTCCGCTTTTCTCACTATAGTAGAAGGATGTTTGGGCCTCCCCGCCTTCCGTCTGTGCCAAGCGCTGATTCGCCGGGCCCTGTCACGTGGCGTTTGGTTGACGGTGTGGAAAGATGGCGGCGCCCTTGTGAACATGCTGAAATGAGAAGTTGATCACTGATCGGCGGAGGTAAGTGACAGCGGCGTGTAGATCGGGTGTGTGTGTGATTGGTTGGAGTGGGAGGAGACGAAGCTGCATTGCTCAGCTTTACTTCCATAGTATCAGGCTGGTGGGTGATGGTGGAGGAGTATGGAGTGATGATGATGGAGTGTTGGGGATGAAGATTTGGTTGTGAACCTGAATAGAGTGAAATGAGATTTGTAGACATCAGTGACTATGGTGGCTCCTCCCCTCCACCCTCCAAAGCTGCCATTATGGCACATGTGAAAATGTGCCAGTGGGGGCTGTGCCCAGGCTTTGGGTCATGGCAGAGCCTGTCGGCACCTTTGCGAAATGCGTAGTTCATTTTCTATGCATGTGCAAAGACAGGGAAGGTTTGAAATCGCCCTGATGGTCTTCTTTCTAGCTCTCCTGTGACCGGAACCCCCGCTGCACATCTGCGCATGCACTGGGGGAGGGGCAGGGAGAAAAAACAATTCTCGCCGCAGCAGCAGGCATCACCCCGGCACCGTCCTTTAGAGCGGACAGTCGGCTTTCTTGTAATAACAACCGATGAGGCTCAGCAGCCGCTTAGCTGGAGGGGATGTCCCGCCGCGTTCTGCCGATCGCTCTGGGCTTTCCTGTCCCACCTGGAGACCTGAGCCACCACCTGGCATGTCCGCCGGCTGGCCGAAGACCAAAACAAAGCCGATGCTTCATTCAGGTCTTGGATCTAGGTAACCCGGAAGTGATGTAATGACATCACTTCCCGGATTACTGGAAGCGGAGTACCACCCAAAAATTGAACTTCCGCTTTTCAGAACCCTCCCCCCCCCCGGTGGCACATTTGGCACCTTTCAGAGGGGAGGAGGGAGCAGAGACCTGTGTAATCCAGGTATTTGCTCCCACTTCTGGGCATAGGTCATCTCGGTGACTTACGCCACGTCCGGCGCCTACTTAGTCCCCCCACTGTCTTCTGGCATGCGCAGTAGGGAACCAGGCTGTGAAGCCGCAGGGCTTCACTTCCTGATTCCCTTACCGAAGATGGCGGCGCCTCTATCCGAGAGCAGAGGGACAGTTAGGCTTTGGGTGCCAACATTGCGGGCGCCCTGGACAGGTAATTGTCTTAAAACGGAGGTTCACCCAAAAGTGAACCTCCGCTTTTCGGAAGCCCATCCCCCCCCCCCCCGGTGTCACATTTTGACACCTTTCAGGGGGGTGGGGGGTGCAAATATCTGTTTAAAATAGGTATATGCACCACTTCCGGGTATAGACTCCCGCGCGGGTCCGGCCCCTCTGCGTCACCCCCCCCCCCCCCCCCCCCCCCCCCCCCATTGTGTTCTGGGAAACACTCGGCTCCCAGAACACAACAGGAACCATTGGGAACTGCTCAGCGTGACTTGTGCATGCGCAGTAGGGAACCGCCCAGTGAAGCCGCATCACTTCACTTCCCGATTCCCTTACAGAGGATGGCGGCGGGGAAAGCTGAGAGCTGAGCTACCGCTTGGCCTCGGCGGGCGACTTTGACAGGTAAGTGTTAGTTTTTTAAAAGTCAGCAGCTGCTGTATTTGTAGCTGCTGACTTTTAAAAAAAAAATATTTCAGGTGAACCCCCGCTTTAATATTAAAAGTCAGCAGATGCAGTTTTTGTGGCTGCTGACTTAAAAAAAAAATCCCTGGGGTACTCCGCTTTAAATGCGCCAGTTTTACAAAATATTATGTATTCAAAAACGCCCATCTTAACGTGCAGAGAAAAGGCTTTGGGTCTCATAGGCTCCCCGATCCCTCCGTAAAGAGTACCTGTCAGTCTCTTCTTATTACTGTCACAAGGGATGTTTACATTCCTTGTGACAGCAATAAAAATGATAACAAAAATAATTTAAAGGACCGTGAAAAAAAAAAAAGTTCTGCCAGACATTGATATTGGCCTGAAAAGCAGCTGAAAAATCGGTATCGACCCTGAAAAAAATGATATTGGTTGATCCCTACAGTCGTATATTGAACCTGAAGAATGTACTAAAGACATTAAAATTAAATTAGAATAAAAAATCGGAAGTGATGCCATGCGTAATTTTAACCCATTAGGTCATTTTTCACACATCCTTCAGCTTGTATAAAAGCAGTGTGAACAGCAAGCTTTTGCAAAGTTCTCGTCAAGCTTCGTGCAGCTTCCTCTAAGCCTTTAGAGAAGTGCCCTTCAGCTCCCTTTGGAAATGTTTCACACGGATCCTAATAGAAGTGCTGATTGGCACTTTAACCACTTCAATACCAGGCACTTGCGCACCTTCCTGCCCAAGCCAATTTTCAGCTTTCAGCGCTGTTGCAATTTGAATGATAATTGCGCGGTCATGCTACACTGTACCCAAACAATTTTTTTATCATTTTTTTGTTTTCACAAATAGAGCTTTCTTCTGGTGGTATTTGAACACCTTTGCGATTTTATTTTTTGCGCAACAACTAAAAAAAGACCGTTTATTTTTTATTTTTTCCTGTTACATTTTTTTTGTAAATAAGTACATTTTCTTCTTCAATTACGGACACTGATTAGGTGGCACTGATGGGCACCGATGAGGCGGCACTGATGATGGTCACTGGTATGCGGCGCTGATTGGTGGCACTGATGATACTGATAGAGAGACAGAGATTGCCACTCCAGGCAGGTCTTGTTAGGTGCAAATCTTCTCAGGAACTGAGGGTGCTAGCAATGCACATGGCAAATAAGAACAAAAGATGATCAGGACAGCCGCACTCCAATCCAACGTAACTGTAATGTAAAAAACTAGAAAACGGGCACTACAAGTCACAGCAACGGAACCTAAGAAAGCTGACGCGTTTCACACTAACTTCACTGTTTACTCAGCCATGAGTAAACCCTGAAGTTAGTGTGAAACGTGTCCGCTTTCCTAGGTTCCGTTGCTGTGACTTGTAGTGCCCGTTTCCAGTTTTTTACATTAAAGTTACGTTGGGTTGGAGTGCGGCTGTCCTGATCATCTTTTGTTCTTATTTACTGATTATACTGATGGTGGCATTGCTGGGCATCACTTTAAATGTTGCCTATGTTTTGCCAGTCAGTGCCCATTTGTGGGCACTGATTGGCATTTATTGCAAATATTTTTTTAAATGTGGATGGCCATGGGGTACATACTTGGCCATCCACATGTTACCCCCTTCCCTGGTGGCTTCCCTGGTGGTCCAGTGTGGGCATCCGCAGGGAGGGGGGGCTACGCTGATAAACAGTCAGCGTATACCCTCCATCAGGAGAGCCGTTGATCGGCTCCTCCTCACTCGCGTCTGACGCTGATAAATGCAATGCACATAAAAGATCAACGCACCATGTCTAAGAATTGTATACTAATGCATCCAAATGTGTTATCACTCATACGTTTTCAGTGTGTTTAGTGCATTTTTATGTGCAGTATGGTGTGAATGATTCCTTAAAACCTTTAACACTGGAAGAACAAAGTACAGGGTTTCCCTGCTCTACTCTCCTTCTTCAGGACATCAGGTTGTTTACTACAGTTTAGGTCATATAACTGTACTGCTCTCTCAGGTGTGTGATGCGTGCCGCCATCTTTCAGCTCTTCACTGGTCACTCTCCTGCTCTGTGTTCTGGAATAAGACAACTGACAAGGATTTCCTGCAGGTTCAGGATGGAGGGTCCAGCAGCATCTCAGCAGTCGGGAGAAACCATAATTACAGAGGGGAAAGCCAGCGTCCTCTACCCCAGTGCCAACCAAGTGTTCTACAACCCCGTCCAGGAGTTCAACAGAGACCTGACGTAAGTTGTGTATAGTAGCCCAGGGACGGAAGAGATCCTGTACTGCAGAGCTTACACTCTAGGAAGGCTTGAAATATATAATGTAAAATAATATAAAAGACTAAAGAAGGAACTCCAACCACAAATCTGATTCTTGATACCTCTTATAGAGTAGAGCAATAGTTTATATTTCTGATATGGGCATGTTTAGTTGATAATAATAATAAAAAAAAAATATATATATAATTTTCTATACATCATACCTGCAGCAGGTAGCACAGAAGATATAGGGATGTAGATGAAGATTTATCCTGTAAAGTCATCTTGGATCCGACCCGCTAAGCATTCTGGTGATCCTTTAATGGGAAATGATGGCCTCATTGATCAGCAGGATGGCAGAATAGTTGGATATAAGCACTGACTTTACAAGAAGAGTTGATCTGTCTGTATTCTGTGATATCTGGTTTATGATTTCTGTTTCGCTTGCAGGTATCCTGCTTATGTGTCAATTTATAATAATCTTAATTTATGCTGATATTTTGTCATTACTCCGCTTCCTCCCCCAGATGTGCTGTGCTTACGGAATTTGCTCGCATGCAGCTTGCCAACAAAGGCATTGACAGTAAGTATTTACATTTTTTGCCCATGATGTATTTCGTGCCAATATGGCCTTTCCTTTAATTTTAAATTTTTTGTCCTTTTGCAGTCGTGGTGCCCGGTGAGAGGGAGAAGGTGGTTGTGAATCTTTCAGATAATGGAGATGAACCTTCCCAAGAGAACGCCGCCCCTTCCAATCGCCGCAATGTCACTGTTGGGGAAACTTGCCCTGTAAGTTTATAATTTTTTTAATTAATTTTTTGTTTACTTTGCAAACCCATTAGGTTGCTCTCAAATACTTGTATTGTGTCCTTTCCTGTACATGGATACCCTGGGTGCTTCCTGAACAGAGGCTTTGACTTCATTGACTTGGAGTTGCTTACTCTCCACTAGGGTTGTCCCGATACCGAGCATTTGCCCGAGTACTTGTACTTTGGCAAATGCTCCGATGCTTCACCCGATACCTGGACAGTCAGGGATGATCGATGCGGCCGGGGGAGTTGCAAACACTGATCTCCCTGTAAAGATTTCTATAAAGCCTGACAGCTTAAATTGCAATAAATTATAAAAAAAATGAGTTGTAAAATAAAAAATGTAAATAAAAAACACACTGACACCATCCACTCCCCACCCCCCTAAAAAAAGAAAATAAAACACTGTAAAAAAAAAAAAAAAAAAAATAGTAAAAAATATAAATACTGACACATGTGCCACTGTCACATGACATTAAAAAAATATCGGTATCGGCGAGCACTTGAAAAAAAGAATCGGTATTGGTACTTGTACTCGCTCTTAAAAAAGTGGTATCGCGACCACCCTACTTTCCACCGTTCCCAAACTATTGAGGCCATTTTGGCGATATTTTCATTGGTTTGTGGATGGCAGGTGTGCAGAATTCCATTATGAATCCAAGTCTGTATAGTGAAGATCTCTGGATCGACCCCGGTTTACACTGCCGCAACTTCTCATGCGACTTGAGAGTTCAAAGTCGCATTACAAGTTGCGCCCCATTAACTGTAATAGTAACAGTTGACTTAGAAAAAGGTTCCTGTACTACTTTGACTAATGTTAAAGAAGTCATATGCAAGCCGCAATGATGTCACGCAGTGATGTCAGCTTCAAAGTGTGAACCCAGGCTAAAATATATTTAAAGGTTTCTTTAAAAAATAAAAAAAAACTGTTATACTTAACCTCCTCTGTGCAGTTGGAGTTTTGCACAGAGTTGCCTCGATTCTCCTGTTCTGGCTTCTTCTCTACTCGAGTGCCCTGTTGGAGAGCTGCTCTGTCAGGGCACCCGTGCGGATGTGCTCCCGTGTCCTGCTGCTGCTTCCATTGACACAGACAGCAGGACTCGGCCCCGGCTCCCTCGTCATTGGAGCCAATGGATGCGCTGCTGACAATCTATCCAATCGGGACCGGATACAGCGGCTGGAGCTGGTGTGCTCCTCTCCGTCGTCGGAAAGACCGTGTTCAGGTAGGTAAGGGGGGGCTGCAGCATCACATTACTTAAATGTCAGCAGCTTGCCTGTCCAGGGCGCCTGCAGTGTCCTCACCTGAAGCCGACCCATCCCTCGGCTCCCGGGTGTAGGCGCCGGCATCTTTAGTAAGAGAATCTGTAAGTGAAGCCTTGCGGCTTCACAGCTTGGTTCCCTACTGCGCATGCACGAGTTGCGCTGCACGTTCTGACTGGTCCCTACTGTTTTCTGTGCGTCCCCCAGAAGACAGCAGGGTGGGACAGATGAGGGGTCGGACTTGGCGTAGATCACCCCAGATCGGCTGAAGTGGGAGCAAATACCTGGATTAGACAGGTATCTGCCCCCATCGAAAGGTGTCAAATGTGACATCGGGGGGACTGGATCAGCGGAAGATCCATTTTTGGGTGGAACCCCGCTTTAATGCATAGAATGCGTTAAGGGGAAAAAACCTTAAGAGTTTACAACCCCTTATGGGTGGGGGGGAATTAATCAATGGACCATTGTACCAAAGATCGATTTGTCCATTAACTCATAGAGGGACCTATGCAAGAACTGGCATTTCCACCTCATGAGCTTTATAATGGAGCAGCATTGTAAATGCCCAATGAGATCTTGGTATAGAGGTAAGATCCAGGCATAGCTGCTGATATGTTTTCCCTTTAGCAGCCATATTGGAGTCTCTTAAACGTGGACTTGAATAAAGCTCTATGCTGCACTTTCGACATGTCTGAGTATCAGTAGAAGCCATGTCTACTGAAAGTTCAGGTCTGAAGGGCCTCCAAATATCGCATAAAATTTTACTTTGCATATATTTTTTTTACTTTTATCTATTCTTGGAGTGATCGTAACACATTGGGATAATGGTAGGCAGGAAGAAATCAATCAAGGACACCACATCCCATATAAAGTATACAACAAATGAAAAAAGGGGGGGGGGGGGAGGGGTAACAAGCCCCAGGGACTTTGAAACGGTGTCCAAATAAACAATAAATGTAGATAAAAAGTACAAAATGTATTAAGTTTGAACATACAGAAAAATATAAATAAAATAACACAAATAATTGATCCAAGAAAGAACCAAAATGGCTCTAATGAAGGCCACTGGGATCCCTATAACCGACAGATGCCCAACATGTTTCGCCCAAAGCTGGGCTTCGTCAGGGGCTTGGTACAAGGAAAAACTCTAGGTAAAGTAACAAAAATTAATAAAGTACGACAATCATTAAACTAATGCATTAACATATATATTCAATGTACATGATAAAAAGTTAGGTAGCATACATATTAACATATGGTGATAAATGTTTTAACAACAAAACAGTAAATATAGGAACAACATATAGTATTCACAACAGTATGGTATGCATAGGTTCTGAACATATGGCCAATATTTGAGGCTTGGAAGGAATTGTAGTTCTGAAGCTGATTTTGCATTGGAATCCCAAGGTCTACGTAAAAGATTTATTGAACGTGGTTATAGTCAAAGATGCCTTAAAAGAGCTTTCGCTAGAGCCAAAGCGCAAAAAAGAAGCTCTCTCATACATGACATCAAACCTGTAAAAACCAATCCAGGAACACGTTTAATTACACGTTTCTCAAGCAATCATAAACAAATACGAGGAATCCTCGACAAGCATTGGGATCTCCTAATGGGTGATGATATGGTGGCGAAACATCTCACCAATCATCCTCAAATCACCTTCAGACGCTCCAATTCCCTCAGGGACCGTTTGGTCCACAGTCATCATTCTCCTCAAAAAACTACATCACGAGGACAGAC
Organism: Rana kukunoris; assembly: GCA_029574335.1. Lineage (NCBI taxonomy): Eukaryota > Metazoa > Chordata > Amphibia > Anura > Ranidae > Rana > Rana kukunoris. Next base: position 505,008,481 of record CM056051.1, on the reverse strand, counting down.
GGGAACCAGACCCTGCCACAAATGTTCATTTTGTAGTTATATCCATTCAGCACCTAGTATTATACTTCCAAATGGCAGTACCTTCAAACCAAAATTTGGAGTGAGCTGCCAATCCATTGGAATTGTATATATCATGACATGTACATGTAACTCTTTTTATATAGGCAAAACAAAAAGGCCCTTTTACCATCGTATCCGGGACCATGTCTCCCTAGTACTGAAGAAAAAAATGGAGACTCCAATCAGCCGGCATATGGGCTTATTTCACCATTTCAATAGTCTTGAAATGCGTTTCTATGCCTTGGAACATATTCCCCCTGGGGACCGTGGAGGAGATTTTGACAAACAACTCTTACAAAGGGAAGCCAAATGGATATTTAAGTTAGCAGCTCTCAAACCACCAGGTTTGAATGATGGATTTAGTTTCAAGCCTTTTCTTTGATCATTCAGTCATTTTTCTTCCCTTTTTTTTTTTTTTTTTTAATTTGACATTGATCTGCAACTCTCCAGTGCAAAATCGTTTCTCTGTAATATGTATCCTGTGTAAATAGTTAGTTTTTAGCACAACAGGTTTTGCTCTCCATGCGGCGCCACAGCGCCCTCGATGGATTCAATCCAGATGTGGCTTAGTATGTATTATCACTCTGACTATAGGCATCCATGATGAATCTATGTATCATTGGCTGCCCTGTTAACTGTTTATTCTGAACAGTTCCATTGTTTAAACTGATTTTTCTTCATTTGATCATTGCTTTAACCACTTCAAAACTTTTAATCCAGAACTATATATTCGCCAGCCTCTAGGTGGCAACCCTCGCTCTCGTCCATATTCCGCCATACATCTAGGCTGTACGGACAAGTCGGGCGCACCTGCATTGGACAAATGGTCACTTTTTTGTTCTGCATGTGATCCCTTGCAAAATGCCTGGATTTCTCCATCCTTTTTTGCGCCGCTTTGTCTTCCATTTAGCTACTGGCTCGGCCATACTATGGATCTCTTTGGTCCTTGCCACTACCTAAGATGGCACCTGCTCCTCCTATACTGGTTGCCCATATGCGTCTCGCTCTCGCCGGTCACGCCCATCAAGGCGGAGCGACGGGAAATTGGTTCCCGTTCCGCACGGCTTCTATATCAGGGAGGTGGGACTGAATGGCCGGGGATCCCTTTTTGGATCTCTTTGCCTTTCTATCAGTCCTCCTTCCCCTCTGTCATCTTTGTTGAGGACCAGGTCTATGTTGCTGGGGTTGCACTGGCAACCTTCCAGCTTTCAAGATGGCGCCCGGACATTCTGCGCTGCTGTACGTCTGGGGGTTGTGCTTCATGCTCTGCCAGACACGCCTATCCAGGCGGGCCGAGCATTTCAGGCACACCTCCCCTTTGGCGTCCTCGGCGCTATTGGCTTCAGCTGTCCTGGCATTTGTTTTGCTGTCCGCCCCCGGCTGCTACGTCAGACGCCGCCGGGGGGTATTTAAAAGATCAGCCTAGGCTGACAACCCTGACTCGGCTAGCTGTTATCTGGAAATTTTTCAATCCATGCTGGTGTATCCAGCCTTTCTGCATGTATGGATTCAGATTTAGCAGGTATGTTTATAGATACACTTTATTGGTCTGTCAGTCTTATTAGACTTGCCTTGACCAATTCCCCTAATTTGTTTTAAACTATACCAATACCATTAAAAACTCATTTAATCTTTACTGATCCTGCTCATCTGTTGCATTTTCAGGTCTGGCTATTATGCCTCTGCCAAATATCATTATTTGGCATTGAAGACTGCGGATGATTGAAGTATTTTGATATTTATCTATACACCCTTGTGTGACCCTATCAGCCTATACATCTTTAGGTATTTGGTTTAGTTTATCTTATTGGAGGCTCTCCTCAGACTTGGGATGGATTTCTTTCCACCCTCATGATCTGTGTAGTTGCCCCCTGTTTGTTGATTCGTTTTTCCTCTAATATCCAACTTTTTTTAAAACTTCTAAATTGTATTTATTTTTCCTACTGCAGCCTTTTGTTATTGGTTGGCATTGGACTGATGCTTTGAGGAGTGTCCCTATTTTTCCTCTCCCCTTTGTCCCCTGACGAATCGTTCTGGAATTAGGTTGATCAAATATTTTCTTCCTTCAATCTTCGTGATTTTTAAATATGATCTTTGTCACACATTTGGATTGATTTTTCGTTTCGAGGGTGAGTGGTGCCTGCATGTTTTTTTGCTGTTATGTTCAGAACCTATGCATACCATACTGTTGTGAATACTATATATTGTTCCTATATTTACTGTTTTGTTGTTAAAACATTTATCACCATATGTTAATATGTATGCTACCTAACTTTCTTTCTCGTACATCACGGGACACAGAGCGGCATATTCATTACTATATGGGTTATATGGAGTACCTTCAGGTGTGGACACTGGCAATCTCAAACAGGAAGTCCCCTCCCTATATAACCCCCTCCCCTAGAGGGAGTCCCTCAGTTTTTTTGCCAGTGTCTTAGGTGTTGGTCACGGAATAGCTTTGCTCCACATCCTTGGGATTAAGGGCGGGCTAACCGGATCTGTCCAAGGAGCCTCAGTGCCAAAGTGGACAGTACCCGGGCCCCAAACCGTGGGGTTTTGCCTATAATGCTCCTCTTTGGAGGGCTGGACCCTGGGCCCAGGACTTGGAGTTTGTAAAAACCATAAGTTCCTGTTTGCCAGGGTGCTATATAGGTCCAGGACAGTGGGTACCTTCATAGGACCCCAGGGCCTGAAGGTCTACTACGCTACCCACGGAGATGGGAGAAGATTGGATCAGTTTGCTGGACAAACATCCTGCAGCATGGAGCAGGTAAGGGGGAGCCTGCGGGACTTGGTTCGACAGCAGGCTCTCCGGGGTAACCTAAAAGGGGGGTAGCCTAAGTATGCTCTGCATGGGCAACCTTGCTCACTATGTCTGAGAGAGACAGGATGACACCTTTTTTTCCCCCATCACTAGGTTCCCCTGTCTAAGAATGTGTTGCTAGCTAACCTGCTGCTTTCTTCCTAGGACTAGTAAGGATCCCTAGGGGCCTTTTGGAGAGTCCTACCTGGCCGGGGGTTTGAATCTGCCGCCTGTTTTCTGCAGTCCTGGGTCTCCAGCAGCGCGGCTCCTCCATGTTCCTCCTGTTCCGGCATACGCGCGCGCGTCTTATAGACGTTTTTCGCGCCGTACAGACGGGAGGGCGGGGGGGGGGGGGGCGTGCCTGCGGCGTCATACAGGGGCGCGCCTTGTGCTGTTATAGATCAGCAGGCATTGTCAGTGCTCAGTCTGAGGCTGATTTCAGAAGGAGAGGACGCAGAGCGGCAGAACAGTGACTCCCGGTGGCGGAAGAGGGGTAGTACATGCTGGACTTTGTTCCAATGCCTTTTTTGTTAAGCCAAGAAATTCCCCTTTTTGCAGCAGGTTGGAGGCTGGCAAACTAAGTTTGGGGTCACTGTATGTTTTAAAAAAGAAAATATATATAATATATATTTAAAAAAAAAAAAAAAAAGAGAAAAACATACGGGATCCCATCAGTTTTTGGGCATTAGTGATCTATTGTCCCCTAAGCTCTGGTTTTGTACTCCTGGCCACTACAGTCTGTTGTGTGGGCGGAGTCCCTCGATTTTGTATTATGGCTTCCAAAGGTTCGGGGTCAAAGGGTACAAAAAAGACCAAAAAACAAAGGGGTTCCCCTTCTGATTCTGATGATATGCCGATACTTTCCCCGCAACTTATTAACATAAAGGGCGCCTTGGATGAGCCATTAGGGGGATCTGGTGCGGAGGCTGGCCCAGATCAGCCCAGCCCTGTGTTTATCACAGAGGAGATGCTAGCCGTATCCCTAGGGGGGCTAGAAGAGAGAATAGCAGCATTGATCGCTAGAGCTATTCCTGGTAAGAAACGGGTTAGATCCCCATCACCAAGAGGTGTATCCTCAGATGCTGAGATTCTCTCTCCGGAGGAATTGGAATCACAGGAGGATCAACTAGACCTGAACCAAGAGGGTTCAGGGATTGAGGGATCTGCCTCTGAGGAACCATTTTCAGACTCCCAGACAGAAAGACTGGGGGTACAGTCTTTGACGGACATGGTCCGCTCGGCATTTAGTTTACATTGCCAGAGCCTCAGGTTCCTCCGGTATCCTCTCTGGGCTCTTTGAAAGCTCCGTTAAGCAACGCAGTGTTTCCGGTCCATCCTCTCTTGGAGGAATTGATCTTTCGGGATTGGGTACGACCGGACAGGATTTTTCTGCCACCGAAAAGATTTGCGGTCATTTACCCCATGGAGGAAAAATTCTCCAAGAGGTGGAGGCTCCCAGTAGTGGATGCAGCCATCTCATGTGTGAATAAATCACTAACTTGCCCGGTGGAAAACATACATATGTTTAAAGATCCGGTTGATAAACGGGTAGAGACACTTTTAAAAGCATCCTTTGCTACGGCAGGAGCAGTGGTACAGCCAGCGGTGGCTGCGATTGGTGTTTGTCAGGCGTTAAAAGACCAGACAAAAGAAATGTTAAAGGACATGCCTACCCAACAAGCAGAAGAGTTTTCTGACGTTCCCAGAGCTCTGTGTTTTGCTGTACATGCTATAAAAGATTCCATCCAGCAGGCCTCTCGTTTATCACTATTTTTGGTGCACATGAGAAGGCTCTTATGGTTGAAGAACTGGGCGGCTGAGCCCCCATGCAAAAAAGCTTCTGGCAGGGTTTCCCTTCCATGGAGGACGACTCTTCGGAGAGGATCTGGATAAATATATTCAGACTATTTCAAGTGGCAAGAGTACCCTTTTACCGGTCAAAAAGACATTCCGGGGTCCTACATTTAAAAGGCAGCTCTTTCCTGTCTCGGGGCCCTCAAATTCCAGGCAGTATCGACGGCCGCCTGCACGATCCAACGTTAACAGTAGATCGCAGGGACAGGCCCCTGGGGGTAAGAGGCCATGGTATCGCAAGCCGACAAAGACAGCCCCTAAGTCTGCCTTATGAAGGGGCGCCCCCACTCTCGCGGGTGGGGGGAAGGCTTCGTTTCTTCTCAGAAGTTTGGGAAGCCAAGATCCCCGACAAATGGGTCCGGGCGTCTGTAACCACAGGCTACAGACTGGAGTTTCTAAGGTGTCCTCCGCCTCATTTTCAAGAATCAAGGCTACCAAAGGATCCAGCAAGGAAGGCCTCATTGCTGGCAGCTTTGGATCACCTGCTTTGCCAGGACGTAATAATAGAGGTGCCAGCCCAAGAGCAAGGGCTAGGTTTCTATTCCAATCTCTTTGTCATACCAAAGCCCAACGACGATGTCAGGCCAATCTTGGACCTAAAGAGGTTAAACGGTTACCTAAGGGTTCGTTCCTTCCGGATGGAATCCATCCGGTCAGCAGCCGCCGCGCTTCAGAGGGACGATTTTCTGGCCTCCATAGACATAAAGGATGCTTACCTTCATGTACCAATCTTTCAGTCGCATCAAAGATTTTTACGCTTCGCGGTGGGGCAGCGACACTTCCAATTCAGGGCGCTCCCCTTCGGGCTGGCCACGGCCCCCCGGGTATTCACGAAGATCCTAGCCCCAGTTCTGGCCAATTTAAGGATCCAAGGGGTCACAGTCCTAGCATACTTGGACGACCTTTTAATCTTAGATCACTCACGGCCGGGTCTGCAACAGGCAGTAAACCTCACGGTTCAGTACCTCGAAGGATTCGGCTGGGTCCTAAACCGGGGAAAGTCAGCGTTCCAGCCTACAAAGCAGTTGGAATACCTCGGCATGAGGTTAGACACAGAACAGCAAAGGGTGTTCCTGCCCCTTGTAAAGATCGAGGCTATCAAGGGGTTGGTTCAGTTGGTTCTAAACAAGAAAAAACCAACTATTCGCCTGTGTATGCGAGTACTAGGCAAGCTAGTGGCCACGTTCGAGGCAGTACCATACGCTCAGATCCACACTCGCGTCCTACAGGCAGCCATTCTAGCAGCCTGGGGCAAGAGGGCACATGCCTTAGAGTCCCCTTTGACGCTATCATCAAGGGTCCGACAAAGCCTGGCCTGGTGGTTGAACCCCCAGAATCTTCTAAAGGGAAAATCCTTCAGCCCTGTTGTCTGGAAGGTAGTTACCACAGACGCCAGCCTGGCAGGCTGGGGGGCGGTCTTCGAGGGGTTCTCTCGCCAGGGAACTTGGGTGAAAGCAGAGAGGCAGCTCCCCATCAATATCTTGGAGATCAGAGCTGCTCGCCTAGCCCTTCTGGCATGGACCTCCAGATTAAAGGGGTTCCCGGTGAGAATCCAATCAGACAATGCCACGGCGGTGGCATACATAAACCACCAAGGGGGAACCAGGAGTCAGGCCGCTCAAGAGCTTGATTTTTCAGTGGGCAGAGGTTCATGTACCCTGCATTTCGGCGATATTCATTCCCGGAGTGGACAACCTGCAGGCATACTTCTTAAAGTCGCCAGAGTCGGTTGCCAGGGGAGTGGTCTCGGCATCCCCAGGTCTTTCAGACAATCTGCCAGAGGTGGGGAATGCCGGACGTAGATATAATGGCATCCAGGTTCAACAAGAAACTACACAGGTTCGTGTCTCGAGCGAGGGATCCTATGGCCTGCGGAACCGATGCGTTGGTTTGCCCTTGGCATCAATTCAAACTTCTATATGCATTCCCTCCGCTACAGTTACTCCCTCGCCTGTTGCGCAGGATCAGAGTGGAGCACAAGCCAGTCATTCTAGTAGCTCCGGCTGGGCCCCGGAGGACTTGGTACTCACTAGTCCTGAAGATGGCAGTGGGAGACCCTTGGACTCTTCCTCTACAACCAGACCTACTCTCACAAGGCCCGATCCTCCACCCTACATTACAGCGTCTAAATTTGACGGCCTGGAGGCTGAATCCCTGATTCTCAGGGGTAGAGGTCTGTCTAGGCAGGTAATTCCTACCCTGATTAGGGCTAGAAAGCCGGCCTCCAGGGTGATTTATTACAGGCTGGTGTGAATCCAAAAGATGGAATTCCCGTAAATATACTATTGACAGGGTGTTAAGTTTTCTCCAGCTAGGAGTGGATAAAGGCCTGGCACTAAGCACAATTAAGGGACAGATCTCAGCTCTGTCAGTGTGGTTTCAGAGGCCGCTGGCCACCCACTCGCTGGTAAAGACCTTCTTACAGGGGGTCTTGCGTATTAATCCTCCTGTCAAGTCACCACTTTGTCCATGGGACTTTAAATCTTGTTCTGTTATCCCTACAGAAACAACCCCTTGAGCCGTTGGCTGAGGTACCTTGATTTTACTGACTAGAAAGTCGGTATTTCTGATCACCATAGTTTCGGCCAGGAGAGTATCGGAATTGGCAGCCTTATCTTGTAAGGAACCATATCTCATTTTGCATAAGGATAGGGCGGGGTTCCGTCCTCATCCTTCCTTTCTACCAAAGGTTATATCCAGTTTCCACCTGAACCAGGATGTGGTACTTCCATCCTTCTTCCAAAACCCACCTCTAGAAAGGAGGGGTTGCTGCATACGTTGGATATTGTCAGGGCCGTAAGGGCCTATCTTAAAGCTACAGAGAAGGTTCGGAAAACAGATGTGGTGTTCGTTTTACCGGAAGGGCCCAAGATGGGTCAGGCAGCCGCTTGATCCACCATCACAAGATGGATTAAACAATTAATTGTTCGGGCCTGCGGTTTGAAGAGGTGCCTCCTCCTTTGTCGGTAAAGGTCCATTCTACCAGGGCCATGGGCACCTCCTGGGCAGCACATCATCAGATCTCTATGGCTCGAATATGCAAGGCAGCAACGTAGTCATTACAAAATTTTATCAATTGGACGTAAGAAGGAATGCGGATACAGCCTTTGGGCAGTCAGTACTACAGGCCGCGATTCAAGCTCCTCAGAATCTGAGGGGGCTCCCTTGATTTGATTTGAGATTTACATTTCTCGTTTAAGTTGGATTTACTAGTATCTGAGTATACCTCTAAAATTAAATCCTTCTTTGGAAGATGTCTCCCTCCCCTCATTAAAGCATTGCTTTCGGACATCCCATATAGTAATGAATATGCCGCTCTGTGTCCCGTGATGTACGAGAAAGAAAAAGGGATTTTTAAATACAGCTTACCTGTAAAATCCTTTTCTTGGAGTACATCACGGGACACAGAGCTCCCACCCCTCTTTTGGGTGACCATTTTGGGAGGCATACTGCTTGCTACAAAACTGAGGGACTCCCTCTAGGGGAGGGGGTTATATAGGGAGGGGACTTCCTGTTTGAGATTGCCAGTGTCCACACCTGAAGGTACTCCATATAACCCATATAGTAATGAATATGCCGCTCTGTGTCCCGTGATGTACTCCAAGAAAAGGATTTTACAGGTAAGCTGTATTTAAAAATCCCTTTTTTTATCATGTACATTGAATATATATGTTAATGCATTAGTTCAATGATTGTCATACTTTATTAATTTTTGTTTCTTTACCTAGAGTTTTTTCTTGTACCAAGCCCCTGACGAAGCCCAGCTTTGGGCGAAACATGTTGGGCATCTGTCGGTTATAGGGATCCCAGTGGCCTTCATTAGAGCCATTTTGGTTCTTTCTTGGATCAATTATTTGTGTTATTTTATTTATATTTTTCTGTATGTTCAAACTTAATAAATTTTGTACTTTTTATCTACATTTATTGTTTATTTGGACACTGTTTCAAAGTCCCTGGGGCTTGTTACCCCTCCCCCCCCCCGTAACACATTGGGGTTGATTTACTAAAATTGGAGAGTGCAAGATCAGGTGCAGCTCTTCATAGTAGCCAATCATCTTCTAACTTCAGCGTGTTCAATTTAGATTTGACAAAAAAAAAAGCTGGTTGGTTTCTATGCAGAGCTGCTCTACATTGTGCGCTCTCCAGTTTTAGTAAATCAATCCCCTTATTACAAAGCACGTTTTTCTTTAGCATTAATGTTTTTGTGTTTTTTTCCTTCTGTAATAATCTCTTGACCTTTGGGAAGACCTGCAGAACAGGAAGGGCAACACGATGGTCAAGTGTTTCCCCTCACATTCCGTCCGGGTAAAATTGGTGATCCGGAAAATTATGGAGACACAGATTACAGTAACACCCTGACAGTATTGCCAACCCCTCACTACTCTATCCAGTTTTAAAAAAAACTGCTGGCAGTGCTGGCGGGAAGTTCTGATCGGCCAACTTATGTGCTCTTGATCAAGATCATCTGCTGATCTGAGAACTGTAGTGGGGACTTTAAATGGCAACTCTAATCGCAGGTAGTGTTACACACTGCGTCTCCAGCTCTGTAGTGTCTCGCAGCAGTGACACCTATGCCGAAATCAGTAGATGGGGTCTCCTCCAGCCCTTCCCACTTAACATTTCTCACCAGTCAGCTGACCTCGAGTCTCTGCCCCATAGCTATGCCGTGAACTGAATGGGCGGGCAAGGGCTCCAGGAGTAGCCCAGCTGGGCGGCCACAGGCTCCAGGGACAGCCCTGCTGGATGGCTGAGAGCAGTGCAGGCTTCAGGAACAGCCCAGGATTTGGCGACCCCTGGCAAATAGTCATTTAACCCCCGAGTGTGTCCCGACCCCCCCCCCCCCCCCCCCCCCCCTTAGGTTAAGAACCGCTGCTCTAAACTAAGCCATAGCGCTAAAGGCAGATTTTTGTTTGCTTAAAAATAACAAACATACTTACCTGGTCTGTGCAGTGGCTGTGCACAGAGCAGCCCTGATCCTCTTCTCCGGTCCCCCACTGGCACTCCTGTTCACTCCCTCCTGCCTAGTGCCTTCATAGCAAGCAGTTTGCTATGGGAGCACCTAAGCAGGCTCACTCCCGAGCCACTGCTCTGTGTGTCCATTCACACACAGAGCATGGCTCAGCCCTGCCCCCACTCTCTCACTGGCTGTGATTGGCAGGAGCCAAAGTCTACCGCTGCTGTCTCAACCAATGAGGAGGAAGAGCCGAGGTTCTCATTCACATTGCTGGATCGGGTTCAGGTAAGTATTGGGGGGTGGGGGGCTGCAGGCACTGCTGCATAGAATGCATGAAGGTAAAAATAAAACTTCAGTCTTTACAAACACTTTTTTAGCCTTATTCTTCTGCATGTTTCCTCATCATGTGCTGGAGCCTGTCTTTGTTGAAGGTGCGCAACACTGAGATAATTGTGCCAGGACAATCTTATATGTTGAAATTGGTTTATCCCCACATTAACTGATCATTCACTCTTCCAGGAAGGACTCCGTGTGCTGGAGGGCCTTGCAGCCTCAGGTTTGCGTTCAATTCGCTTTGCCAAAGAAGTGCCCGGCCTTCAAAGTGTCATTGCCAATGACTTCTCATCAAGTGCCGTAGAGCTGATTAAACGGAATATAAAGTACAACGACGTGGAGAGCCTGGTGACGGCCAGCTACAGCGATGCCAGGTGAGGTTGCATTAAAAAGTAGCGTTTAGGTGAAACGCTGGTGATGACAATCTTATGGGCTGCAAAGACTTTCATAATCATGCAGCCTAGGAACTGGAGGCATCAGCGCTTTGTGCTGCGGTGATGTCACGGCTTTCTAGGAATTTAATAGGCTGAGATCACAAAATTTAAGACAAAAAAGAGAAGGCGCTGCCACCTGTGTAACAATTAACCCTTTCCACCCTTTCCCGCCGAGCGTACGCATATATGCGTCCTCTGCTTTCGGGGGTTATACTGCAGCTGCAGGCATCATCCCGGTACCGTTGTTTAGAGCCGGCGTTTGGCAATTCAGGCATAACAACCGATGCAGCTAAAGGCCGCTAAGTTGTTATTCCGGAGGGGACAAATCCTCTTCTCTGACCAGGCCCCCCAGCACTCTGATCAGGCCCCCCAGCACTCTGACCAGGCCCCCCAGCACTCTGATCAGGCCCCCTAGCACTCTGACCAGGCCTTCCGTCCCACCGGGAGACCCGATCCGCAATCCGATGCCTCCAGTGTCTAGGCAATTCAGTCTAGGCTAAACGATTCAGTCTCCGCAATGTAAACATGGAAGTGGCGTCATGACGTCACTTCCTGGTTACTCGGCTGCCAATGGCGCCGGATTTAAAAAAGTACACCGTATTCAGAAGCGCAAAGGAGAGATTGGGGGTCTTTTAGTAACTGTCACCACCTATTACATTCCTTGTGACAGATTAAAAAAAATAATAATCTTATTTCTTTTTATTTTTAGAACATTAAATTGTGTTTTTTTTGTTTTTTTTTGCGCCCCCCCCTCCCCGCAAGCTTGCACTTTGACCACAGTGATCAGGGCGGAGCAGCCCTGGTTTTCTTTCTTCTTACAGTTTAGAGGGGGGCAGATTACACAGCACACAAGCAGTGCAATCTTCTTTAAGGGACCAGTGTGTGTAAAATAAATATATATAATTGAGGGTTGTCCCAATACCACTTTTTTAGGACCGAGTACAAGTACCGATACTTTTCATTTACTCATCGATACCGATACTTTTTGTTAAATGTGTCCCCAAATGCAGCCATGTCCCCCATACCGAATGATGATGCCGCCGCTGCGTGTTAATCACTGTGTGGGGAACATTACAGGCACCTTTAGTTTGACTAGCTGTTTTGCCCGCCACGCCGTGTAAGTGGGAGTATTCTATTTAGGCAACGGGGGTATTTACGGGAGTACAAGTACTCCCGCAAATACTCGGTATCGGTACCGATACTGGTATCGGGACAACCCTATATAATATAAATACTTTTTGGGTTAACAAACGGTTAAAAAAAAAAATGTATTGTTAAAATTAAAAACATGTTATACCTGCCTTCTCTGTGATTTTGCACAGAACGACCCCGAACCTACACTTTTTCGGGTCCTCCGTTAGCGTTCCTTTTCTGGGTGTGCCACCATAGGAAGCCGCTTCCTTTAAGAGTGCATCTGCAAGCTCGCTGCTGAGCAGTGCTGTGCTATTGACACACACAGCCTGGTGTGAAGATGGTACAGATGGGCAATAGGGGCAGCAATGCAATTGTCATCTGACTGCCAGATTTGGTGACAAATGTGCTGGAAAATGGAGACTGTGAAATTGGGCGCGTAGAAGTATTACATAAATGTATATTTAATAGGGAATTGTGTATAGAAAACTAACACTCTCTGCTCCTAAATTTGCAGGCTGTTGATGTACAATAGGATGGCGATACAAGATCGCTTTGATGTCATAGATCTAGATCCCTATGGAAGTCCGGCTATGTTTCTGGATGCAGCAGTGCAGAGTGTCTGTGATGGAGGTAGGTGATTGTTCTGTGATATCCATGAGGAAGAGCACAACTAAAAGACTGTCAGAGACCACTGCTTAGCCCCATAGAGCAAGGGTCCCACTCTACAGCATGCTGACGGGTTGCAGGCTTTTCTATTTAGGCTGGGCCTGATCGCTAAAGAAAAAGAACGATAAATAATTGAAAACTTTTTTTTTATTATTCATCTATGTATGTAGCTGACTTAAAGGTTGTAAAGGTTTGTTTTTTTATTTTCTAAATAGGTTCCTTTAAGCTAGTGCATTGTTGGTTCACTTACCTTTTCCTTTGATTTCCCTTCTAAATGTTTTTTCTCTTTGTCTGAATTTTTCACTTCCTGTTCCTCAGTAAGCTTTCCACCATCATCTGAGCCGTTCTGGTGGTGGGTTAGTCAGCCAGAACAGCTTACTGAGGAGGAACAGGAAGTGAGAAAGTCAGACACTGCTTTGGTACAATTTTTTTTTCTTTGCCAGTTACGAAGGCATTCCCTGAAATTGCAGCCGCAAAGTTATGCAGTTGTAGTGGTGTGAAAGGGGCCTAACTGTGCTATTGACTCTTTTTTATTTTATTATAATTAACTAGGTCACTTGTGCTGCTACCAATTTAGCCTTTTTGACTGGACCATGGTCAGTTTGTCTCCTGTACCTCTACAGTTAAGCCAGAAACCTCACCCCTCTTCATCCTGCAGGGCTGCTGTGTGTCACCTGCACTGATATGGCAGTGCTAGCGGGAAATAACGGGGAGACGTGTTATGCAAAATATGGAGCCATGTCCTTGAAGTCTAGGTTCTGTCATGAAATGGTAAGTTATGTGTCCAATTGGTGGGAGGGCAGGTGACTGCTGACTTGTACGCAAAAATAAAAAGGTAAATGTAACTAGTAAACCATCAAAAGGCGTGATTGGAATGCAACTTAACCTAAGTAGGGAAGATCGCTGATCCTCCTCCCTTTTCCGCCTGTATTAGAATTTCATAGACGTTCACCCCTTCGCCCACCTGCAACCTACCTCCTGGGATACATTGCATGTCCCAGGAGGCCGCGGGGCCATTCACAAAGCGCATCGCTTTTGGAAGCCTGCTGTCTGTGTCAATGGATTCAGCAGCAGGACTCGGGAGCGCACCTGCACAGATGCCCCAATGGAAAGCAGCTTTTTGGGGGCACTCAATGAAGAGGAGGGGCCCCAGTTATTTATTCATATATTATTTGTTTATATGCAGTCAGTACAAATGCCCTAGGCCAGTGATGGCGAACCTTGGCACCCCAGATGTTTTTTGGAACTACATGTCCCAGGATGCTCAACCACACTGCAGAGTGCATGAGCATCATGGCAAATTTTGGCACCTCAGATGTTTTGGAACTAAATTTTCCATCACTGCACTAGCCCATCTTTTTATTAGCACCTTATATTGCCCTAAACAAGGGCACTGTGTGAAAGGGAGTCAAACCCCTGAGCCAATTGTGTTTCTATTACTTTGCACTGTGCTTACAGGAGAGTGGTGCACGGGGATGATGTCATCAGTAAGTGCGTTGCTCCATCATTGCTCAGTCAGTAGGCAGTTGAAGGTGGTTTTAAAGAATCAGAACTTCAGGCAACTTGTCCTGTAGTCATCACTTTGATGGGTACTGTGATTTGGTGTGCGGGGGGTGCAGCTCTAAGAGTAAGATAGGACATGTATGTTGGACATATATAGGTGAGATATTAGGATTGAGATGTTTGTCTGGAGTTGCACTTTAAATGCAGTCTAGACAAGCAAAAGAGCATCTGATTGGTTATTAAAGGAAACAGGAAACTTGAATCGTTCTTTCTTAAAATTCACAAAGCCTGAACTTACTGGTCACTGTGCTTGCCCTTTATCACTGTTTTTGTTTTTTGATAAATAACCATGGGCTTTCTATATATAGGGTGTTATTTACGAAAAGGTAATCCACTTTGCACTACAAGTGCAGTCGCTGTAGATCCGAGGGGGGACATGCAAGGAAAATCAGCATTTAAGCTTGCATGTGATTGGATGATAAAATCAGCAGAGCTTCCCCTCATTTCAGATCTTCCCCTCATTTCAGATCTTCCCCTTAGATTTACAGTGACTGCATTTTCAGTGCAATTTCAAGTGTACTTGGCATTTGTAGTGCAAATTGGATTTGCTTCTAGTAAATAACCCCTAAAGTGTCTTGAAAGAGGAACCATGTGTGATGCCTTTAGGAGCCAATCTGATTCTTCCTCTCCTATGTATAAATTTGGTTAGAAGAACAAAGGGAGCGTCTGATTGTATGTTGGCAGGAACACTTCTTTGTTTTATACCCTTTCATGTTGAATGAAGCCGGTCTCTTCTTCAGGCTTTGCGCATCCTGTTACACGCCTTGGATTTGCGCTCCAACTGTTACCAACGTTACATAGTCCCCCTGATCAGCATCTCCGCCGATTTCTACATCCGCGTGTTTGTGCGAGTCTTCACCGGTCAAGCAAAAGTAAAGATGTCCGCCAGGTGAGCCGATCGTTCATACTGTTTACAGACATCATGAGTCGATCTTGTGTTCCAATCTATGAAATGTAATTGCTTCCTTCCTGTTTATATAGCAAACAAACCTTGGTGTACAACTGCGTGGGCTGCGGAACATTCCATTTGCAGCGTATGGGTAGAGCCGTTGCCCATGGAAACAAGTGAGTTCTCTTCTTATTGAAGATTTGTATAGTACCGTATAAGCCAACCCAGGTATAAGCCGAGGACCTAATTTTACCACAAAAAACTGGGAAAACGTATTGACTTGAGTACAAGCCTAGGGTGAGAATACGGCAGCTACTGTAAGCGTAAAAAAGCCTCAACAATGCCCATTTGCACGCCTCAACAATGCCCATTGCAGTCTCGCTGTGCCGGAGTACCTGAATTCTTGACAGGCGTCCATTTTCTTAAGTCGCGGCTTTCTCCTGGCGTTCCGTTCCATGATAGGCATTTGACACTGTGTTCCGTCTATCACGGAGGTCCTCTCATCCTTGGACTCAGTTTCCCAGCAGACACTGTGTTCAGTGTTCCGCCAATCATGAATATTCTTATATCATCGGACAAGAGGAAGTCCATGATTGGCAGAACACTGAACAGTGTCTGCTGGGAAAGTCCCGAGGATGAGAGGACCTCCGTGATAGGCATTTAACACTAAGTTCTGCCTATCACGTAACAGAACGCTAGGAGGAAGCCGCAACTTTAAGAAAAAAAATGTACGTCTCTCAAGAATTCAGGTACTGACTCGGTGATACGGTTATCACTTCAAGAATGGGGCTAAGGTTTGTACAAGTTATAATCACAAAGTCATCCGAGAATTGTGACGATCCCTCCGCTCCTACAATTTTCATTAGAAAAAAATTTCCCCACTGGGGAAACTGTAAAAAAGCCTGGAACTCCCCTTAAGGAGCTCTCCTGGTTCCTCCCTCCTGTTCAGTGCCCCCACAGCAAGCCATTTGCTATGCGGGCAACCGAGCCGAGCCACAGCTCCCTATGTCCATTCAGAAAAGGAGCCATGGTTCGGCCCCGCCCACCTTTCTCTTCTCATTTGCTAACTGACTTTGTGACAGCAGTGACACCAATGGCCCCACGCTGCTGTCTCAGCCAGTTGGGAGGGGTAATTCTGGGCAGCTGAGACGCTTGCAACATCACTGGATTCAGCTGGGGCTCAGGTAAGTATTAGGGGGGCTTCTGCACACAGTTTTTTTTTTTTATCTTGATGCATTAAGATCTAAAAAAACCTTCTGACTTTACAACCCATTTAAGTCTACAACAAAGCAGCAGCCATTTAATCAAATGTAGTTTTGGTTTCAATTTAAATTGGACCCATAGCGCAGGTGCATCGTCCTAATAAAACTTTTCTTCTGTTTTTGGTTGGAGTTTTCCTTTAAATAAAGTTTTCTGGGGGCGCCCCCCCCCCCCCCCCCCCCAACAGTATGAAGCACTCAGCTGGCTGTGGTCCTCCTGTGGGAATGAACTGTGAGTTTTGCCAGCAGCGACATCAGGTAATGCTTCATCCATGTGCTCTGTGTTCATACATGTACATCACTCTAATGCTCACCAAACATATAATTGGGACTGTACAAGACTATGTAATACAAGACAGGCCTTTGTACTACATAGTGTAAGATTGGATTTACACCATATGTCCCATATTTTATGAATATTATAGAGATTATTTTAACTTTCATACATAACTTTCACATATGATGTGATCAGATTTAAGTTTCTACTCAGATATACTGGGGGGAAATGGGAAGAGGGGGGGGCATCCACTTGATAGCAATAGCCTTACTTGCACCACATAGTTGTTGGTAGATCTGAAGTAGGTTGTACAATCTAATTGTAATGTGGGTGTTGAGCTTGGTGACTGATTATATTGTTGCAGGTGGGAGGTCCCATCTGGGCCGAGGCACTCCATGACAAAGAGTTTGTGCAAAGAGTTCTGTCCGCTTCAGAGCGCAACCCAAAGAGGTTCGGGACGTCTGAAAGAATCGAGGGGATGCTCAGTGTGGTCAGCGAGGTGAGAGCAATGAATGTCATGTATGTGAAAGGGATTGCGATGCTTAGATGTGCTGTCATACAACTTCTCCTGTCACTATGGGGGAAACTTACTAAAAATGGACCACAATCTGCTTCTAAACTCAGCTTGTTCAGTTTTAGCTTTGACAATAAAACCTGGAAGCTGATTGGTTTGTATGCAGAGCTGCACCAGACTGTGCACGCTCCAGTTTCTAAAGCAAAGCCCCCAATAAAAACACACAGTAGCGTTCTCTGCTCCCCTTACATCATACCCCCCATAATGTTTTCTGCACCTCCCATACAGTAGTGTCATCCTGCCATGCCCTCATTCACATCACCCCACTGCACTGTAGTGTCCTCTCCTCCCTCTCAAACCAGTGACCTCTGCCCCCCTTCACTCCCTCCCCCCCAAAGCAGTGTCATCTGTCCCCTTCACATCACCCCCCACTGTAGTGCCCTCTGCTCCTCCCTCGTAGCAGTGTCTCCCCCCCCCCCCATTCATGACCCCCCCACTGCCAGTGTCCCGTGGCTCTCAAAGAAGTGTCCTCTGTCC
This sequence comes from Rana kukunoris, assembly GCA_029574335.1. Taxonomy (NCBI): domain Eukaryota; kingdom Metazoa; phylum Chordata; class Amphibia; order Anura; family Ranidae; genus Rana; species Rana kukunoris. The sequence continues at coordinate 504,991,204 of CM056051.1, read as the reverse complement.
CCCTTCACATCACCCCCCACTGTAGTGTTCTCTGCCCTTCTGCACCCTCATAGCAGTCCCTCCCCCCCCCCCCCCAACAAAGCAGTGTCCTCTGTCTCCTTCACACCTCCTGCACACACACCACAGTGTGTAGATGGCATTCTTCCAGACTGCAGAGTAGAGTGGGAGGTATTGCAGTACTAGATGGGAGGGTGGTAGCTGGCGGAGTTAACTTTTCACATTTACAAGCTGGTGATTGGTTGCTAGGACTGCCCGGCTTCCTAGCAACTAATCACCTGCTGGTTAATGTGAAAAGTTTATTCTGGCAGTTCCCACCCTCCATCCAGTTCTGCAATAACTCCTGCTTGCAGTGAGAGAGCAGTGGCAGGAGACTGGGTAGGGGAGGGGGGCCGGGGATATTGGCAATGCAGGGCCATGTTCGCGATCTACCTGTCAGGCTGTCAACGGATAGATTGCGGTTGACAGCTTGCCGACCCCTGCCATAGAGCTTATGCAAGTGTCCAATCCCAGTATGCAAGGTTACCTATGAATTATTTTATTTCTCTTGTTATTTATCTTTTTTGACGTGTCTGAGGATGATTTTTTAAAGGTTAAAGGTTAAAAGATCTGTCAAGTCTGACAGTTTCTGTACAATCTGCTGTCTGACCTTTGACCCTGTCCTAATCCGAGTAGGCTCTGTGTGAGATAATTTAGTGCAATTGTGTGGCTCCTCCGCCTGCACAGCTTCCGGGAATTGTTTGCAAATGATGGCTTCAAGTCTCATCTGCCACCACAGATATTCCTTTAAGTGCCCCCTTACTGCCAAAATGCCAGGTAATCCAGACAGGGCAGAGCTTCTGTACACCTTGTAGTATCAGGGCTTGCCGCCGCCTCCTCCTCCTCCTCCTCCTCCTCCCCCCCCCCCCCCCTCCCGCATGTTACTATTGGCCAGTGAGGTAGTCCATCAAAGTGACTGGCTAATAGGCATGTGTAGCGGGCAGGAGGGATCGACAAAGCTTTGACTTGGGAAGTGTTTAGCTTTCACTTTCTGCCTATCAAAATTGCAATTTCGCTACTTTAAGGGAAGACCCTGCTGTTTAACACGTGCAAAATGTATCTGACCCCACAGCAGATATAATACCCATTTTTAATTTGTTTCCAAATGACAGGAGTTGGATATGCCGCTATACTACACCTTGGACAATCTGAGCAGTACAATCCGCTGCAGCACCCCTGGGCTGCTCCCATTCAGGTGAGGATCCAACTTATAGATCAGTGATGGCGAACCTTGGCACCCCAGATGTTTTGGAACTACATTTCCCATGATGCTCCACTACACTGCAGAGTGCATGAGCATCATGGGGAAATGTAGTTCCAAAACATCTGGGGTGCCAAGGTTCGCCATCACTGTTATAGATTGATGTGATATAATGCAGCTGTGATCCTCCTGGATGGCGCTATGCTGTATAGGAACCAGACTGGGGAAGGCAAGCAATGTCATAGGAACGGCTTTAGGGCCCATTAAAGTGCAAAAATCATGTTAAGTTTAGGCAGCCGATTGTAATAAATGGCAGAACATGATAAAAAATTGGACATGAACCTTGATCTTTCGTAAGATAATGTACCCCCGTGCATTGCAGCACAGGTACATTTCCTTAATGCATTGAGGTGCCATTCATAATGATGTCCAATGCAAAATGAATGGCACTGCACTGCATGTGATGTGCGTTACCAGAGTACAGAAGTGTGAATGGGCCCCCTAGGGTAGCGTATAGAGCAGGGGTAGGCAACCTCCGCCCTCCAGCTGTGGTGAAACTACAAGTCCAATAAGACATTGCAAGACCCTGACAATTGCAGGTGTTCCGTCAGATTAGGCGACCTGTCAGAATTGGTAACGGAAGTGACGTTCGTCGCCGCCATCTTGGGACACTCCTCCATAGTAATGATACACCAAGATGGGGGGGAAGCGGATATCTTGTTACACTCGCCAGAGTTTTGCATTTCAGTTATTTTTTGCCAGAAAGCAAAGCTTATAGGTGAACTACAGGATTTGGAAATCCACCGGACTGTTTACATGTTGAATTATAAAAGCAGAGCTGTTCTGTCACATTAGGAAACGTGTTAGATGAGTAGGTTTGCCGCTGTTTTTAAAGTTCAACGTCTTAACTGTTCGTCGAGTTTCTAAATACTGTGATTCACCTTATAAACTGTTTTCTGTTACACCCACTGGAGTTTCGCATTTCAGTTATTTGTAACAAGATTTCCGATTGCCCCCTTTTTGGTGTATACGTACTGTGGAGAAGTGCGGGGTGTAGCAAAATGGTGGCGACGGAATGTCACTTTGGTTACCAATTCTGATGGGTCGCCTAATCTGATGGAACACAGGCATGACTCCTAGAGGCAGAGGCATGATGGGATTTGTAGTTTTACCACAGCTGGAGTGCCGAGGTTGCCTACCCCTGGTATAGAGCAATCCTAGGCAACAGGGAAACCAGTATGTGAAGTGCTAACAGTGTACAGCCGTGGCCAAAGATTTGAGAAGGACACAAATGTGTATATTTTCACAAAGTCTGCTGCTTCAATTTTTATGATGGCAATTTGCATATACTACAAACTGTAGTAAAGAGTGATCAGATGAATTGCAATTCATTGCAGAGTCCCTTTTTGCCATGTAAATGAACTTAAGCCCATAAATATTTCCACCGCATTTCAGCCCTGCCACAAAAGGACCAGCTGACATGTCGGTGATTCTCTTGTCCTTGTGTTGTCGAGGACAAGGCTGGAAATCGCTCTAATGCTGATTGAGTTAGAATAACAGACTGGAAGCTTTTTTTTTTTTGATGTCACAATGTAGAGTATACGATTTCCTGTCATCTGTGCCTAGTCTTGCCACACAGAGTCAATCCAGCTCTGAGCAATCCTCTTTTTTTTGTTCAGTGAAATAAAACAGACTTCCAGATAAAGACCAAAGTCCTTGCTTGAGTGACAGGTTATTTATATATATATATATAGTGCACTAGCTTGCAGACATGCACAGCTTCTTGTCCATGTATATTCTGATGGCTGTTCACACTGAACTGTGGATCACCCCATATTTTGAAAACATTTAATCAAAACACAGGAAAGACAGCCAATCCTGCGAGAGCTGGAGGGGAGAGGAGGGGAGGGGGATGTGAATTGTGCACTTTACAGAAGCTGTGCATGTCTGCAAGCTAGTGCACGAGAAATGTAAATAACCTGTCACTCAAGCAAGGACTTTGGTCTTTATCTGGAAGTCTGTTTTATTTCACTGAACAATAAGAGGATTGCTCAGTACTGGATTAACTCTGTGTGGCAAGACTGGGCACAGATGATAGGAAATCGTATTCTCTACATTGTGACATAAAAAAAAAGAAGCTTCCAGTCTGTTGTTCTAACTCAATCAGCATTAGAGTGATTTCCAGCCTTGTCCTCGACAACACAAGGACAAGAGAATCACCGACATGTCAGCTGGTCCTTTTGTGGCAGGGCTGAAATGCGGTGGAAATATTTATGGGATTACGTTCATTTACATGGCAAAAAGGGACTTTGCAATTCATCTGATCACTCTTTATTACAGTCTGCAAGACTGGGCACATATGATAGGAAATCTTATTCTCTACATTGTGACACCAAAAAAAAAATGGGTTTCCCAAACATCAAAGAACAGTTTGGTTCAATGTCTTTTTTTCAGCATGATGGAGGACCTTGCCATAAGGCCAAAGTGATAACTAAGTGGCTTGGGGAACAAAACCTCAACAATTTATGTCCATGGCCAGGAAACTCCCCAGACCTTAATCCCATTGAGAACTTGTGGTCAATCTTCGAGGCGGATGAACAAAAAAAAAAAAAAACACAAATTCTGACAAACTTCAAGCATTAATTTTGCAAGAATGGGTTACCATCAGTCAGGATGTGGCCCAGGAGTTGATTGACAGCATGCCAGGGTGATTTGCAAAGGTTTTGAAAAAGAAGGGTCAGCACTGCAAATTGACACTTTGCATAAACTTCATGTAATTGTCAATAAAAGCCTTTATAATTAAACTTCAGTATACCACATTAATATCTGCCAAAAAGATCTAAAAACGCTGAAAAAGCGGACTTTGTGAAAATTTATATTTGTGTCATTCTCAAAACTTTTGGAAACAGCTGTACAGCAAACACTGCAAACCTGTTGGACAAAGCACAGAGTCGCTTTAACTAAAATATGTTTGAGCTTATGGGAGCCGGGATAAGGGACTTTCTCTGTGGGGTGTCATCTCCGTCCTTCACTGCTTTGTGAGTGATTACCAAACATGCAGCCATTCCATTGCCCATACACTTGGCTTGCATAATACTGTAATGGACTGGATCAGCAACTT